>JAWNLT010000124.1:4855000-5205000 GCA_035042145.1 Drosophila kokeensis | reverse complement strand
CAACTTTCAAAATGTCTTCATTAATGTAAAGACGACTTTCTAAATTACAGTTCGATCTTGTTAACGACTGCATCTAAAGCTCATAACATTTCTACCTTTCGAATGTGGCACAACAAAAACATTTTGAAAATAAATGTGTCTTTTATTAAATAGGCGATTTCCACTCAAAACAAACCTTTTCAAAAGTGCAAATAAAGTTTTTTAATGTGCTCAAGTAGAACAAAAGTGAAATGTGTGCATAAATTGAATTTAAATTTTGGCCCACTTTTAATGTATGCATTTTGTGAGTGTTTTTTTCTCGGTTCGCTTCAGTTGCAGGGAAAGTAGAGTTGAGAGCTAATATCCTTCATATGGTAATCAGTGGCACGCGTTTGGCATTAAGTGTGCTCGAAAATGCACAAAACGATTAGAAGGCGGCAGTCGCATAAAATGCTGCTAAATGTTTCCAAGCAAATAAGGACTAAGCCCTCGGACATAGCAGTGATTGTGTGACTGTGACAATGCATGCATTGACAAGCTCAGAGCAGAGAGCAGAGCAGAGAGCGAGCGCGAGAGAGAGAAAAAAGTGGAGAATAAGAATTGCGGAATTTATTTTTGCTGTTGTGCAAATATATTAAACAAGCATGTTGCGAATTCAATTAGAGCTGAGCTAGTTGATAACACAAATACTAAAAATATCAAAAGCAAAGCTTTACCCTTCTACTCTCCTTATATCATTACCCCTTATTTTTGTGATTTATCATAATAAATGGTTGAGCGTAAACACAAATCATCATCAATTACAAGACTTCCCCTCCCCCACTCTCTCGCTCACACTCTCGCTTTGTGTAAAGAGCAATCGTTGATTTGCACTCGACACGCCACTTGCCGTCGCCTCTCTCCACACTCGCCAATGTCTCCACACACTCGTCATACTCTACAATTGCCATCAGTCGTCACTTTGTGTACAAACTAAATGAATGGCATACAAATTTTTACTATTTAAGTGCAGAATTCATCAAACAATCGACTTAACCCCAATACAAATACAAACGAATGCTGCAACTATGCAAACTACAGTGGTCACTCGCTAGTCATATTTGTGGTTTTCATTTGGCAAATTACATTTTATTGAAGCTTATTAAAAGTCTTAAGAAAATGATATAATTAAAATGTGTTCAAAAATTGATTCTCGTAACAAACGTCAGTTTCTGAAAACTCAAAAGTTACAAAAGATATTAATTATTGTATTACGCAATATCTATAAAAATACAAGTTTCTATAAGCGAATTTTTATAGGGTTTTCTTGGCTTTCTTAAAAAAGAGATCGAAATTCAAATTTAAAATTATGTTGCAAGCAATTAGAAATTCCACTGTATAAATACATATTTGTATGCCACAGATATATAGAAGTATATATAATATGACTGATTGATACGGCATGACAATGTGCGAGAAAACCGAAATAATAATGAAGCCAAATGCTGCCAAAGCAAACAAATATGGCCGACAACAACAACAACAAATGCGGCCAGAAAGGGAAATATAGCATTTGACCCCTTTTGACACTGAGCCTTGACTACAAGCATGTAAGAGTAGTGTGTGTATGTGTGTGTGCATGTGTGTGACGCTCAAATAAAAGCGTCCATTACTCAAACTCGCACACATCTCCACTTGGCTGGCTGGCAAACAAAAGCTAGCCAAGCTACGTGTCCTGGATGCGACTCTTGGCTAGCGAATTGCGAACAGCGATTGCGATTTGCGGTGAGGGGTGTGTGGGGAGTGTGTGGGCTGTGTGTGTGTGTCGTGTGTGTGGTATGGGTTTTAGAAATGATGCTTCTGATGCTCTGCTCTGGCGTTGTCAACTGCAAACATACTTGAGCTTCCTGTTTTGCTATTTGTGCTCGCTGCTACGCTGGACGCACACTTAACCAACACACAAGCACACACACGTAACACACACACACACACACATTGAGCTGATGTTTGCTTGGGTTGGTTGGTTGGTCAACGTCCTGGCCGAAAAAGTACTCGGCAAACTCATCAGCACCACAAAAATATCCTTAATAATTTTCTTAAACCAACAAGCACAAAGCTGTGTGAAGGATGCTTTTACCCAGTCAACAGCAGAGCTCGTCCGTCCGACTTTCCCCTTTCCTCTCATCCTGTTGTCTCCCCTTCGTACTGTCATCGTTTGTCATGTGTCCAGTGTGTGTGTGTGTGTGTGTGTGTGTGTGGCGAGGACATCGCTTGTGCAAAGTATTTAGTTCGCCACGCCGGGGCGCATCAATCCAAACACACAAAATAGCCAACGCCGACAAGGAGTATCGGATGTGGCTGAGGTTTCCTTTACGAACACCCCCCCCCCTCCCCTCCCCCAACCGACCTTCTCCACTTCGGCGCTCCCTCCCCTTGGCCGCATATTCAGGGAGCCACATAATCGTCACTGCCCGTAAAATAAACAGCAACAGAAGCAGCATCATCGCCAGCCGCTGACGATGGCGACAAAATAAAAATAAAATACGAGTGTCAACAAATACCAATCGTCATAACGAATAAGATCATACACTAAACAAAGTCGAACAAATTCTCTTTTATTATTCTTCAGAAATTAAAAAAAAAATCATAATCGGATTATAGTTGTAATAAAAACCGAAAATTTTGAATATTGTTTTTTAGGCCAATTAATTTTCCTTATTTTTATTTTTTAATTTTAAATGATTTATGATTCATAAAGTTTGTTTGTTTAATCATATGAAAGTAAGCAGATATATAAATTGAGGACTCTGATAAGGTAAGTTACTTTCTTAACTACAAGTCAGTAATACCCAAACATAGTGGAAAGTGTATGTAATAAAATACGAGACCCTGGGCGCTGGACATGAGCATTTTGGCTGTTGGTGTGAAAAGGCATTTGGTGCAAAGCTTGAAATAAAATAAAAATAGTGCCGCAAAAGGACGACGTGCAACAAACAGCAACAGCATCAGCAACAGCAACAAAATTAACATCCTTGTTAGTTGTGAAAACACGTTCGCTAAATACGCGACAGGCGCTGAGCAACCCCGCCAGGACAGGAGTGCCCAGGACACACTGAAGTGTTGCGAGTGTGTGTGTTTTTTCCCCCTCTCCCTCTCTCTCTCTTTCCCTGTTTGAGACAGGCGCAAATATTTTAACAAGTGTCAAATGCACACGCTACTTAACTAAGTTGCTGCTCGACTATTTTATTTTTGCTTTTCCGAACCATCTATTTTTTTTGGAATTTTTATTTTGATAGGATTGCCGAGACTCACGTGCTTCACTTCACACAGTCTGAGAGAGAGAGAGAGAGAGAGAAATAAAATATAAAAAAATCGAGTATAAACTCAATTGATTAATAAACAAAACAGCAACACTTGCAAAAGTCCCCACCACCCCTGTCGAGGCCAACCCCCGCCGACTATGTAATTTGGCCATTTGTGTGCATTGATTTCGGCACTTAAGGCGCATAATCAGGCATCAACGGAAGCTGCAACGGCAGCCATGCCCACAGCAGTTGTGGCAGCAGCAACCAGGACACATCAGCGGATTTGTGTGTTCAACAACAAGCAGCACGGATCGCTGCACAACAATGAAAAGCAGTCGCAGTCGCAGTCACAGTCGCAGCCTGACAGGACATGCGAAGGCCTGTTTGCCCCGCAGGTCCAGTGGCATGCAGCAGCATCGGCATCACGGCGCATAAGCAGGATTAAAATCAAAACAGATTTGCGTTGACAATGACAACAAGGAGCAGCAGCAGCAGCAGCAGCAGCAACAGCAGTAGCAAGGACATGTTAATGTCCTGCCCACTTTAAACAACGGTTGGCAGTCAGAAACAAGTTGTTGATATGTGAAACGAAACACCTTGCCTGGCGCAACCAGGATCTAGAATACATGCATACATACAAACATATATCTGACATGTTCGAGGCGCGGCCAACAAACTGAAAATGTCATTTGAAGTTGATTACTAGCAACAGGGCAGCGGGGGAAGAAAGGATTTTGGGTTTGGGGTCGAACTTAAATCGTTTTCCAATGACTGACGAGAGTTTCGAGTTTGAGTTTCGAATTAGAGTTCGGGGCTTTTGTTGCCCCGGGGCCGCTTAACAAGTGCCAAGGCGGCCCACTTGCGTATGCTTGCAACATATGCCACACCAAAACTAAACAAAATGGCTGACCGCATGTCAAAGGGTGGTGTTGGTGGCATGGCGGAGGGATTAAATAGCAGCAGCAGATGTCATAAGACATATTTTTAGGTGGGTCGAAGATTAAATTCTATAAAAAATATTAAAACTTGTGCAAAATTAAGCAGATGTAATTTTTAGATAAGATTTTAGATAAGTTTAAAACAAGACCAAAAATGTTGGTCCAACTTTTCTAGCTCTTTATAATAATAACTTTAATCTAAATCCGATTTCTAATTTAATAAAAAGAGGCAAAAAACAAATGAATAACCACATTTTTTACCTCAACAGAAGTCGTAAATCTGTAATTATATTAGCTTGATAATTAAATACTACGGATGATATAAGCTCATAAACCTTTATTTACAATTAATTTACAAAAAAAAAAATCGAATATTTAATTCAAAACTACAATTCAATTAATTCGATGAATTTCATACACCAAGAACCCTTCACAAAACAGAAAGAAAAAATGAGAAAATCATTAAAAATCAGTCACTCAGCAAAGTCAACAAATGGCTGAGGACAAAAGAGGCAGCTGTAAGCAGAAACCGGACCCAAAAACCAAAAACCAAAACCGACAAAGAAATGAAAATAGGAATAGATTTAGATACAGTTGCAGATTCATAGCCAGGACATGCGTAGCCTAAAACAACACAAGCGACAAAATTGTAACAACAAGCCAAAAAAAAAAAGGTGTTAAATGAAAACTAAACCAGAGACTATGCAGAGTGGCGGGTAGCAGGGGTGTAAGGGAGTACGGGAGCAAGGATATGCCATGGAAGTTGATTAAAATGCAATTGTGAAATTGTTGTTGCTGGTTGTCAACACTTGATTAAGAGCAGCCGTCGCCGTTGTTGCCACTGCTGAAACAATCGCAGCAGCAGCGAGGGTTGCTTGAACAAGTCGCGTCGGCGCATTGACAGTAGACTCCGCTGCCCCACCCCGCCTCCTACTCGTCCTGGAGGGAATCTGTAGCTGTCGCGTTCCGCTAGGGTGTCACTGTCAAAACAATGCAACTCGAGACACATTTTTAGGGTTGAACCCGAAAGCAAATGCAATTTGAATAAGCGCCATGGAAAATAATATCTAATTGAAAGTGAGTGGCAATGTGGAATGGGGCAGAGAGACTAGCTG
This sequence comes from Drosophila kokeensis, assembly GCA_035042145.1. Lineage (NCBI taxonomy): Eukaryota > Metazoa > Arthropoda > Insecta > Diptera > Drosophilidae > Drosophila > Drosophila kokeensis. The sequence goes on along the minus strand of JAWNLT010000124.1, from coordinate 5,199,684 downwards.
ATAATGATGATGACGATGATTATGATGATGCTGCACACCTGGTGACTTCAACTGACACCAACTGACTTTTCCTCCTCACTCCCCCCCACCTTGTCATTGTGTGGCTGTTACAAAACTTTTGGGCCATGTTTATGCATTAGACGTGTCAAATATTTTTTGTTACTGCAGTCGCATGGTGTTTGTTGTTGGGGCTGCCCTTTAGGGCCATTAAGTTACCATCGGCCCAAGGAATGGGGACAATTAGCTACATACCGCGCAAACGCAGAAAAGGTATATACTTATATATATAAATATATATAAATATATATATATATATATATGTATTTAACTAGAGGTAAACATGAGCAAAACCTGAATATCTGTATGGCAGTCAAAAAGATAAAAGGTACGTGAGGAGTACGAAACGAATACCAAATCTGAGGTGCTCGCATGAAATAGATATTTAAGAGTGAACTGCCCAGATATCGGAGAAATCTGTAGCATCTTTCTGATGTATTAGCATTTGTAGAAAGCATTGAATCAACTTTTTCACATATCATTCAATCGAAATGATTTGTAGTTCGGAGTCTAAAAAAATTCAAGCTCCCTAGCAAAATCCTATATAAAATTCAACTAAAGCTAAACATTTGTCAAACACTTCACAATGCGATGAGCAACTGCACATTTGATAAGAGATTAATAATATAAAATATGTGAACAGATTGAGTTAGTTTGCAGTATGTTTTGCAGTTCAACAAACTATCAGAAACTATAGTAAATTAAAGTATGGGAACTTAAATATAGTATTGATATTATGGGAACTTAAATCTAACACTTTCGGAATAGAATAGATGCCCAGATTTTAAGCATCTAATTTGTTTAAAAAGTTTAAGAATTTTCTCACTTACAATATAAAAATTGATACATTAAAATCTTTATCTAATATTATTTATAAATATATACTATCAAACTGTGTAAATCGCTGATAAATTCCAATATGCTACACATAAGCTCCAATAACTAAGCCCATTGTAAATACAGGGTATTAAGCTAGTCGATGTCGCATTGCTGTTGCTCAGTGCCTTTGCTCAACCCACTTTTAATGGGCAGACGGCAAAAATGTTAGCATGTGCAGTTAAGTAACGGTAACAATGATAATAAGCATAAACATTATCAGAGCAACTCCAAAACAGCCAACAGCGCAGCAATGAGCAGTCCCGTTATCATTAACAGGCGCGACAAACAACAACAACAACAACAAGAACATCATCATTATCATTTTATCATCATAATTATCGGACGCATTAGTGCGTATAGAGCGGGAGAGACGGCGAAAGATTTAAAGGCAGAGATAGAGAGAGACAGAGAGAGAGAGAGAGAGGGAAAGCGAGGGAATTGGCTCTTAAGGCAACATCACGTATCTCGCAAATCCGTTAAAAAAGTAGAAGAAGCTGGCTAAGACTGACACATTCACAGTTACTCATAAGTTATCGCCCAGACGGAGTCACAATGCGACTTACCACAATTCGTCATGTCAGAGGGCTCAACTTGCCACACACAGAGAGACAGAGAGAGACAGAGAGAGAGAGAGAGATAGATAGAGAGCTTCGCGGGGGATGCTTCGGACAGATGCAGAACTAAGTTAAGATCTCAGTTCCGGCTAATGGAGTTATGTGGGCCAACAATAACTGCCTTCTTATGAATTTCAATTGGCCCACAAAATGTCCTGGAATCCAGAAAAGGGGCAGCAACCAACCAACAATCTGTGACACGCACTGCAATTATGACTAGTTCGAGTGCTCTAGGCATGCACTCGTGATACCCTGTAAATGTGTTAAGCTACCAAAATCTCGATTAAAATTGAAAGCAAATTTGTAGACCAAGAGTCAAAACTTTGTCAAAAATTAAACGAGTGAAAAGCCAGGGTTTTTTGGTCATTTTTTAATTTTCATACATTTAAATTTGAAGACTTCATAATGGATTGAAAATAATATACAAATTAGTAACGGAAATTTGTAAAAAATTCCGAGAACCATAACTTTGTCAACAATGAAGCTATTTTCAAGTTAGCAAGTCAAGTTTTTTACTACATATAAATTTGAGAGCGTGATCAAAAAATCGTCTAAAAATTCTACACAAAAGTAGCATATGGAAATGCGTCTGAACTTTTCATAACTTTATTAAAACTGAACCGTTTTTTCAAGAATAATGGAATTTTGGCCTTGACTTGTTATTCTATATTAAATCATCATCTAAAATGGAAGCACCGAAATATTCTGATTTTTATAAAAACATTGAAATTTCCTTTCGATTCTGAATTGTAATCGGTTAAGTTAATGGTCAATTCCAATATTATAATATTAAAAATTTGCTTATCCCAGTGGCTGCTCTTGAGGAGTATCTCAAAGTGTGCTCTGATGTGAGTGTGTGAGTGTGTTACTAATATGAAACGCCCACCGCAGCAGCAACAACAATTGCCGCCTGCTACTTACAGCAACAACAACAACAGCAGCAGCAGCAGCAGCAGCAGCAGCAGCAACAGGACAGCAGCAAGAGTACGTGAGTCTCCCTAATTCACAGCAAGGCGCTTGTGTCCTGCATTGAGCCGCAGGCGGTCGATCCTTGGGCATCCTGCGGCGCTAATAACCCACTTACTTATAGTTATCCCTTTGTCCTGACGATGTTGCTGCTGCTGTTGCTGTACTTCTGACAGGCCATCAATTACGAGTATTATGCGAGTATTACTTATACACATATATATATAAATGCACAACGGGGCTAGTTAGCCCAGGGGACGGGGGCGTTGTGGGCATGGTGTGGGCAAGCAACAATTGCAATCAAATTTAGACCGCAAACGAATTTGGCACGAATCAAAATGTTTGGCATATCAGAAAAAAAATTCAATCAAAATAATCAAAGCATTGCGATAATAATCCCTCAGCGTTTTAAATTTATTTTAATAGTTTTTTATATATAGAAAAATTAGTCATGGGTGCATTGAAACAGCAGCAGCAGCAGCAGCTGTCAACTGAAGAGTTTTATGAAGCGATTTTCGAAATGTGTCCAATTTGAAAATTTGTAAATTTCCAAAACGAAAAGTTGCCCAAATCGAAATGAGAAGCGTAGCGAGAAGAAAAAAAATACAGGGCATGTGAAACCAGAAATTGAACTCGCAACACAGCTGTGAGAAGCCGCACCTTGAGGTGCAACTGATAAGAGACTGTGACAGGCTTGAGGGCAGGCAGGGTAGGAGACAATTACACTGAGCGAACAACCTGATCGAGTTTGAATTCAAATTGATTCAGTTACAGAAAAAAAAAGGTTAAGCTAAGAAAATGTTCTAATTTTGGCAGATCTTAATTTAAGATTTAATTTTCTATAATATAATAACTTGAAACAATATTTGCCATTTATACAAAAAAGTAGTAGAAAAATAGCTTAGATTAACAATAATGCATTAAAAATAATGAAAAATTCTACAATATTTTTATAAGATGGCAGTTTTTGTGTCAGTGTAGAAAGGTTGCTCAGCGCAAAAGTTAAAGATAACCGCAAACAACAGCAGTGTAATTAATTTCGGGTGTTTTTCCTCCCCACTTGCGTCAATTGATGAATGCAAATGCAATTTTTACATGCCAACAATATTTTAATTCTGTTAACGCGCATAATTCAGATGACGTAAATTGAACACGAGCAGCGTGAGAGGAAGAGGGATGGGGGGGAGAGAGTGTGAGAGAGAAGGAGACAGAGATAGGCGCCACAGCAGCCGCAGCAGTTGACCGCAAAACCGCAACGACGGAAGCAGCAAAGCCACTGACAAAGGATTGTGCTTGTGTGTGTGTGGGAGAGAGAGAGACAGAGAGAGAGTAAAGTATGTAAACATACAAACATACACACATTACACATATGTGTGTGTGTGTGTGCCTGTGTGCTGCTCATTTTCGGGCACATCATAAATAATGCGGGCAAGTGACACGAATCCCCAGCGCTTATCAAAAGAAGCGCCACGAATTTAAGCAAAAGGAATGCGAATAAACATAAGTGGGCAGCGTAAAGCTTGAAAAATGGTACAAAAGGTGCGTAGTAATGGAATTGAATAATGACGGATAACAGATAACGGATAACGTCTCGTCTCACTTTGGAATTTAAAATAGGGATCGAACGATCGAGAGTTTTAGGTGTGCATATTTATTACATATTCAAATCTTTATAACCTTGAAGTCTCCCAAATAATACGATATGTTTATTATTAATGATTATCACTAGCTGGAGTCAATATAGCCATGTCTGACCGTCTGTCTATTAAAACTAATCCCTTAATTTTAAAATTATTTTTATAAAATTTAAAAATATATCCATAACTACTCTGCACAATCTGGAACAATCTTTGGATAAATGAATTCTGGTTTGGAAACCTTTTTGTTTACTTACTAAATCTGAATTTAATTATAGTATCAGAGTTCTATATAATATTTTGCAGCATGATTTCTTTCTTTCTTGATTTTCTTTAAAAATAATACTTTTTTAAGTTAATTTTTCCTAATAATATTAATATATATTTTTACGTTTATTTATTTATTGATTAGTCACATCCCTTCACTAGATTAATAAAGTATCAGTAATTATTTTTACATTATAGTTAAAATTGAAACTCATATTATAAGCACCCCCTTCACACACACACACACACACACGCACAACCCCTTTTTAATGGTATTATAATAATAGATTAGCCGTTAAGCCCCCTTTTAAAATGCATATGTTGGAGTTGAAATTATTGAAGGGTTATTTATATGACAATTATTTCGTTATTGACTTATTGCCAAGTGCCACGCCCCTTGATCAAATGAGTGAAAATGCAAATAAAGTTCGCGACAGTTGTAAATGCGAAACATACCCCACCACTACCCCCCTCCCTCTGTCACTCTTTAAAGTGCAGACTTTTAAGCGTTGCGGCTCATTAAACGCACAAAATGTGAAAAGCTGCGTAAGGAAAAATGAAAAACGAAAAAAGAAAAACGAGAAAAATACTCTTGTGATTTGAACTCGTGCCAGGGCCAAGGTTAGAGAGGAAAGGGGAACGAGAAGTTGGCTGTGGCTGCTATTACCACGCCCATTAATGCAAATTAAAACGCAATGCGGACATATGCTCAAAAAAAAAACAGGCTGAACCAAATCCAGAATTCAGAATTGTGAATGGGATTGTCGGGATGTCACAGCGCATTATCATTCATAAATCACAACATGGAAATTGCCGAGCTGCAGTTGTATCTCAATCTGAAACGGCATCTGAATAGGGGTTGGCTTCTGTTAAGGTTTACACTGATTTTTTTTTCAATTTGCGCCTTTTGCTGGAATACCCGGCTACACCCCCCGACCCCTTGCAACACAGTCTAATAAACATGTAGAATAGAGTTATGAATAAATTAAGACATTTGTTTTGCACGCTGCTCATTTCGACTTGGTATGCTTGTGTTGCCAGCTATTAAATTGGCATTAGCGCGAGCGCGAGAGGGCTGGTAGGAGGGAGGGAGGGATGGGGGTTGAAGAGACCTAAAGCCCTAAAGTCCCATGGCCAAGTGGCTGTTGCAATTCATTCATGCAACTCAAATTCAGTTGTCATCTTGCCAAAGTTCAAGTGAAATGTGCAGAAAAAGAAATACTTGTAGTGAAATTTGAGTCGTGTGTTGGCAGTTGGGTGTCGAGTGATATATAGACATACATACATACATAATATATGATATGATATATGCTTATGCGATAAGCTAAACGAAAACTGAACATTGCCAAATGCAAAACACATGAATACAAAAACTATGAAGGAAAAATTAAGTTTACTTTGCCGAAATCTAAATACGCTTGCCGGATATATGACAGAAATTGGATATAATATTGTGAATCAAGAATTTATTCAATTAGTAATGGGGTTAACTGTAGACCTTTTCTTAGACGTGGTTTAGATTATGAGAAGCTGGTGAAGCCCCAGAAAAATCTCTATTTAAGATAGCTCATAGCTCTCTAAGACTTAAACTAAGTCAGTGCTATGGGTTAATGGGATAAACCTTATATCTCATAGATATATATATCACTTTTATATATATACATATGTACATACGTTATGATAAGAATTACAAAAGGCAGCTACACCCTAGCCAAATAGTAAAGGGTACAAAAAAATCTATATTCTTCAAGGTTAGGAAACTTTCTAACATCTGAATCAAGATAATTCTATGATCTGATGGGAAATTAATATATATTTGTATAAATATATATAATTATAAATATATACAAATATAAATATATATAAATGTAAACATATATATATATATAAATATGCATATCACATTTAACATACAAATCACACACGTGCACACATCCCCCTCCTCCACCTACCTCCCTAATTGCGTTACACATTTCATAAGACAATCAAAATACCCCCTCCCCGGCAAGGGCATACAAAAATACGGATGTGGCAATCACACACAACAAAACAACGGAGAATGAGAAATCCTGTCGAGCGGTTTTCAATGAAAATTCATCAGCATGTCATCAACGTCTGGAAGAAGACACAAATCTGCTGCATGTTCTTCTTCTTCTTCTTCTGCTGCTGACTGCTGGCTGCTCATCTGTGCTATAGTCTGCTATACTTTTCTGTTCCATTCGGAATCCGTTCAGCATTGCTGTTCTTAAGTCTGGGCCGTTGTTTTCTTAGTAACGCAAACGCCACCCAAAGCGTTTTCCATTTGCTGAGAGGGAAAAACAGCAACGGGGTAAACGTTTTTGGTGTCGCCTTGGATTTTTACATATATATATATATTTTGACAGACAGTTGGCAGCTAAATCTTGCAGGGGAGAAAGGGTGGTTAGGCTGTACTAGCAGCAGTGCGTCTTCAATTACGACACGAGCGTTGAAAATAAAATTTCAGCAGACCGCCGAACGCTTTGCATACGCCATATGGGAAATGTCACTTGGCTAAGGAAAAACAGCCAGAAAACAGGAGGAAGGGGGAGGGGGAGGGGGTTGCTGTGGCAGGTTTGCTAAGCTGGGAGGTAAATCAGAGTTGTGCCTACCGCAGACAGCAGCGGCCATAGAGAATCAACGTCACCCAAAATGGACAACACACGTGGGGCCAAACAACAACAGCAACAACAACAACGATGTGGATGCTGATGATGATGATGATGATAATGTGGATAATAATGATGTTGATGACGACGGCCGTTGGGGCCGTTAAAAAGGCAGCGCCAAATAGCTGCGAAAAGTAAAGCCGCTCGTAAAACTCAAACGAGGCGAGGAAAGCAAAAACATGGCGCCAAATAACCGCAAACATAACGGCAACAAAAACAACGAGCAGACCCAAGCGCAAGGATCAGGATGCTGGCGACGTTTGCCGCCATTTTGTAAAAGAAAAGTGCATATAATAATAATATAAAACAGCAACAGCAACAACAACAACAACAAAGACAGCGACAACAAACAGCAACGGTAGCAGCGACTACGAACAAGGATTCATGCCAAAAACAGCATTAAAACCAGAATTAAACAGAATTAGAGAAAAATATAGACGAATTTTTGATGCGCTATCAAAGATATTTTGATGGATCTTTAAGAACCTTTTAAGAAACCATAAAGCTAAAAGAATTTTCTAGAATAAAACACTTGAATACAGCTAGGATAAGTAAAGTCTGGATTCAAGAATTCAAATTAGTCTTTAATTAAGACAAGTCTTTTATATGCTATGTAAAATATTGGATAAATGTAGGTATACGAGAGAACTAAAATATTTCAACAAAGAATCAGAATTATGAGATACAAATATGGCAAAATATATGCTTAAAATCAGTAAAAGTAAAATTTTAAAAGTTGATTTAAAGATTATTTATTTACCGAACTAACATATCTTAAAATCAGAAATAATAATTTATATTTATTTAAATTTTATTTAAAGTCTAAAAAACATTCTGAATATTGATTGACATTAAAATCCGTTCAATGTTTTTTTTTTAAGAAAATATTGGTTTACGATCCCAACACAAACTGAATAACAGAATCAATGTACTTCCTCAGCGAATGCAAGGTCGCATAAAAAGTCGCCCAGGGTGTATTCAAGGCGGGCAGAACTAGAGCGTGGAGCGGAGAGAGAGGGTGTGTGCTGAGGGCAGAGCTTGAAATGGGCGACTGTGATTTAGCTTTTGTGAAAAGTGGAAAGTGGAAAATGGCGACTATGTCGCCGAGCATCGTAAAAATTTATGCCCAACCGTAAGGCCTAAATGGCAACAGAGGGGGGAGGGACGACATAGTAAAAGTGGGGGGGCAAAACTCTCATATGAGCACATAAAAATATAGAATGGCTGTGGGATGGGGGAGGGGGGTGTGGAACTCTGTTCAAATTGCGTTCTTATGGCACTTTAGTGGCAAAATCAAATTAGAATTTATGTTAAGTTGGCAATCATAAATGGCGTCCGAACAGAAGAAGCCAACCATTGAATAGTCATAATCATATATGGAGTGTAAAGGGACGACGACGACGACGACGACAGTGCTCCAAATGAGCAATACAAAGATAATGGAAATGTTTGAAGATTTTTAGTTTTAATATCGTTGATTTTGATGGGCTGTTAGCGGAACGTGAAGTTGGCTGCGCCTTGGATTAGTGGCTTGTAATGTGCGCCATCTGTCGGCCACTTGAGGGCATTACTCACGCCACATTTGGCGCATTCAAGTGCTTAGCGTGTTAATTTGCACCAGTTGCACCACTCGAAAGGGGGTTGCACACAGCTCAGGCACAGGGTTGCTCAGACTGTTGACTGTTGCTGCCCCTAGGCGAAATTCACGTTTCTAAGCCCTCACAATTGCCGTTTGATTGAGTGATGCGCACTGAAACTATTGTTGCTCTCTTTGTTGTTGTTGCCGGCGATGCGCATTAAATAACAACAACAACAACAGCAGCAGCAACAGCAGTAGCAGCAAAGAGACAGTTGTTTGTTGGAGGGTGCAACAACATAATCATTATTATCATCAGACAAGCAGACAGCAGACAGTAGACTGCTGCTGACGAGCATTAAATTAACTGTAACTGGCACCGGTAGCCTGCCTCGCCTGGCCTGCCACGCCTGGCCTGCCTCGACTGGCTTGCTGCACTTTACACATTTTACATATGTCGCCCAAGATCTGCTCTGCTTTGGCTTGTGGGTGGTTGGTTTTGTTGGTCTTGTTGGTTTTTTGGTTTTCGGCTTTTGGGTTTTTGGCTTTGCTTGGTTAATAGTATTCCCTCGAGTGCATGGAGAAACCAGTAGGAGTGCCCGAGTCGTGAGTGCTCGACTAGGAGATACCCTAGTTCACTTCTTAAAAATTGAATATGTTTGTCTGAATCAATATTATGTCAAGATATATTCATATCCAATTCGAAAGGTATATCTTTCAAATTGTGCCTTTTTGGGTATCGTTAATCGATTTTTATCGATATATCCTGTGTCTCTAAGTCTCTGATGAAGATTTTTCCTGATCAAGATTATATCCTTCCTTCTGCCCGTCACCTGCTTTTGCAGAACTTCATCATACCCTTTTTAACCACTTTCCATGGTTTCAGGGAATACAGTAAAAAAAAAAAAGCATAACAAGAACAAGGCAAAATCAAAGCAAATGCACTCAAAAGATCTGAAACTACGGACTCTACGTAATTCAATAGCCCAAGAGCCGAAGCTGCCTCCTCCTCCTCCTCCTTCTTCCTCATCCACCTCATCCTTTGACTATTTCGCCTTTGACATGCGGCTCTGGACAGGCACTCATCAAACTTTTGACATGCAACTCAGCATTCAAGGGCAGTGAGGATTGTGCGGGGTGATGGGTGGAGTGGAGTGGAGGGGGGAGGTGGTTTACTGCTGCTGCGCCTTTTTGCATGCAAAATGTCAGCGCATATGTCAGACTTTTGCATATGACTTCCCCCTTCACGCAGCCCGCCCGTCCATCGAGGGCTGTCTGTTGCATTTCACACACATCATACTTGATATTATTTGAATATCATGACATATTGTGGCTATAAAAGATATATATATATGGCCAGAGTATTGTGTGAACTCTGCAGGGAGGTATTTGATGTGAATATCTTGGAATTATAGCTGTCTATTTGAAGTGGCAGGTAAGCCAAACATTGTAATAACTCATAATCATAATTAGCAAATAATAATAAGATAAAGAGAGGGATAAAGAGAGAGATAATGAGAGAGATAAAGAGAGATAAAGAGAGGGATAAAGAGAGAAATAAGGAGAGAGATAAAGAGAAAGAGATAAACAGAGCCTCTTTCTCAACAAATATTAAGAAATCTTGAAATATTTTTATTGGTCCTTTGTAAGACAATTCAAATATTTTTTGGTAGCTTTAAGAAAATCGTAGAGGCAGAAAGTATAGTCAAAGATATATAAAAAATCAATAATTGAAATTTGGAAATCAATATATGTTAAAAAAATTATTAAAGCTAGAAGTTTTAGAAAGTTTAAGATTAATGTCAAATCAGACTAAATCTAAAAGTAATATATACTGCACATAAATAGTATTTATAACAACAAAATATATAAATAATATTAATATAAAATAAAAATAATATAAGACTATAATATATATATAGATATATATATCTTCTCTCTACTGACAACAATTCTTTTAGAAACTCTCGCTTTAGCTAGTTATGAGTTTGACTCCCACTTTTTGCCTAGCCCCCAAATGTCCAAATGCATTTTGATGCAAAAATCTGAAGTGAACTTTGGCTCGCACTTCTTTCGAGTGCTGACCCTCCCGACTCCCCTTCATCCCTCCTCCCTCAACCGCTCATCCCACTCATCTACCTCAATCGTTTTGTAGCTGGTTCTATGGCATTCTGTCTGTTTGCTCTCTGTGATGTGTTTCTGTAACTGTAATTGATGCTGACTTTTTGACAGTTTGAATGTCGAAAAACGAGAAACGAAAAACGAAAAACGAAAAACGAACGTAAAGCGAATTTGAGGGGTGGGTGGTTAATACCCTGTACCTCCCCCGCTCGGCTACTGTTTCAACACAAAAAAAAGAGAAGAAAATGTCAACTCTGATTAGTTTTGTGACAGTTCTGTGATTTGAATTCAATTATGACATGCAGATTTGAAGGAATACAGGCGAACTGCAGCACACGGAAAATTCACAAATACGGTTTGAGAATTGCAGCTGATTTCTGGGTCTGCTGCTGCTGCTGCTGCTGCTGCTGCTGCTGCTGCTGCTAAGGTTTGCTTAGGTTTTTTCGGTTTTTGGATCAATAAACACGCCGTTAAGAGTCAATATTTTGATTTTGAGCGACGTCAGCAGCAGCAGCAGCAGCAGTAGTGAAAACAAAAGGACGACAAAAAGGAGCGCAGCGCACTAAGCAAATAGAAAAGGACAATGGAGACAGAGACAGAGACAGAGAGAGAGAGAGAAGTAGAAGGCGCGGGGTGAGGCGCTGGGGACCAAGAAGTGTTCAATGCCTGCGCCCATTGTCAAAAAGAATCAACAAAAAACTGAAATCGGATATTAAATGCACAACAAACAGCAGCAGCAGCAACAACAACAACAACAACAGCGGCAACAACAACAACAAAAAGCAACGAACAAAGGCGAATGCCTGAAATTAATATGGGCAGCAGGAGGCGCTGCAAAACAGCAGCGTTTAGTGCGATGCACTGAGAGAAAACAAGCTGAACAACACACTTTTCAATAGCACAAAATCGATTTATTCATTATTTACTATCAGCTCTTTTCGCACAGTGTAATAGTGTTAACTGGCGCAGAGTTTTGTAACTGAAGGCGGCCATAGCGAGGGGAAGGGTAGTCGGTGGCTGTGGTGGCAACTAAATAGTTGCACTAATATGTCCATGACGTTGGCAAATGGTAAAATAAAACCCACAGCACGTGTGTGTGTGTTCGTGTTTTGTGTGTGTGTGTGTGTTGGTGTTGTGTGTGTTTGGATTGGGCGGCAGCTGGGATACAGTATTGGGTTGGCTAGGAGCTGCCCGTAATTGAGGCAAAAGTTAAGGGCCAGTGCAAAGTGCAAGCAGCAAGCAGAAGCCAGGCACAAAAAGACTAAAATGAGGACGAGGCACAGGAGGACCTGACAAGCCACGGATCGAGGACGAGCCATAACTCCAAATGGCCATTCGATATGGTTACTTAAAGGGTAATTAAATTAAATGTGCAGCAGGAGCTGCTGCTCAGCGTGTGTTGTCCTCCTCGCTGACATCCAAAACAACAAAAGGACACGCGGCACAGCCCAGAAACACACACACAAACACACACGCACACATACACGCACACACAGAAGTAAAGAGAATCACAGAAGCTTTACCCCTTAACTGGCTGGCAACTTCTTGCCGTTTGCATATTTCATTATGACAGGCAAAGAGAGCGAGAGAAAAAAGGACCAAAAAAGTTGGGGGTTGATTGTCCACCAGAAGCAGGATGAGAAGGGGGTGTTGCTAGGCATGAGGAGGTAGGTAGAGACAGGAAGGATGCTTTCGCCTTATCGCGTGTCAAATCATCGTTATGATTACCAATTCATACACTTTTTTATATACATCATTTGTTTAACCAAAAAGAATGCCTTGAAATTGATGATCAAATGATGATTAAAATGTATTCGCTAAAGGAAGATGGGTGGGGGAGGGAGTGAGGGGTGAGGTGTGTGTGTGTGCGTGATCTGCCTAATGTTTGTGTTGATTAATTGCGAATCAATTACATTGTAAAACACACACAACTAAAAAAATGATGATGCTTTTTTTGGGGGAGTAATCAAATTTGTTCTGCTTCAAGGATAAGATTATAAAAAGGTGAGGGGTTAAAGGTTAAGGGTTGGAGGGTTGCGGGTTGAACTGTGAATATCTTAAACCATGATTTATTCAATTGAAAGCAATTGAGAATGAGAATCTGCTTATAAAACTATTCATTTAGTTCAAATCAAAACTTAAATTGAAAATTGGTTTAAGAATTAAAATTAAAAAAAATAAGCAAAATTTAATTTCAAAGATTTAATAATAATTTTAATTTCAAAACACATCAAAATTTGTCAAAATTGTTTAATAAATAAATATTAAATCATTTATTCAATTAAAGAATTAAGAAAAGAAAGTTAAAAAAAAATTTAGTTAAAATATGAAGTGAAGAAAAGAAAATGAAAACAGCAAAAAGAATCCAAATTTTAAATTCAATCTTTTACTTATAATTTTTTAAATAAATCAATAATAATAATAATTGATAAGTGAAATAAATATACTTAGGAATTATATTAATTTCTCATATTCCTTTCACAGAATTATGTTTGTGCACCCAAAATGTGGTTCAATTTGTTAGATTTCAAATTAAAAATTGTAAAATATGACCAAAAAAGCATGGGAAAAGCATAGCAAAGGGAATTTTGGTTAACTGAGAAAAGCAGTTGCATGTGGCAACCACAAGCCACAAGTTTGTGGAGAATAATAATCAAGATGATGATGATGATGATGTTGGCGACTGGGTCAATGGGTTGTAGTTGCAGGTGTAGTGTATAAGCATATGGAAAATATATATATATATTTACTTATATACATGACATGCAAAATTTGAACATCTAAAAATAATTTGACTGCATAATTCATTGGCATGAACCGAACTCAAAGGTGGGGCAGATGGAGCAAAAGAAACTAAAAGTTTCTTAATTAAAATCAAATTTGTGTTACATTTGGAAGAGTGTATTGGGGAGAAAAGTATTGCGATGCTCAGTGCCAATCCCCAGCACCCCTTACCCACAATTTGAACTGGTCTTTCATGTGCCGCTCGACCAATTAAAAGTAAACAAAAATTAAATTATGCAGCTACAAAAGCTGCACGTAGAAATGCCGAAAAAGATTGACTACACCCGCCCGCTCCCAAAACTTCAATTGAATTACAGAGCAGCACTGAAGGAAGACGAAGACGAAGAAGAAGAAGAAGAGGGGGGAGGTGGAGGAGCAGGAGCAGGTAGAGAGCACCAAATGTTTGGTGTGGCCCAAAAGGAGGAAAGGTGGCAGCCCATTCAAGTGCGGCGAATTCAATTTCTGTTTGTATTTTTTATTTTTTTCGGTTATACCCTGTAACTATTTAAAAGGTGTACAGAGGGTGTAATTAAATCGAACAAAACTATGTAACAGGCTGTGGTATAAGTAACGTATACAAAAATACAGATAATTTCATAAGGTATATTTTTTATGTATATATTCAAATGAGTTTTCTGCAGATAATAATATTAACCATGTGTTGCCCAAAAGCACATTTTTTATATCATTTATTTTATAATTACTTAAACGAAATATTAGCTAAAATATTGTTGAAGTATTGTTGAGTATTTTATTTAAAAATGTATAAAAATAAAAATGTATTTTTAATTTAATGTAATATATAAATATTCATTATTTATTCGATGCTGAAAGGATTAAAGTCGCTTTATAAACTCCTTCACAAAAAGCGACAAAGTCTCTGCATTATTATATATCTTTTGCAATGCAGGGTATCTCCTAGTCGAATACTCCCCGCTAGTCACCATTTCCCTACAAATTCTTTGCAGTATTTTTGGCAAAATGGCGCACCGTATTGTGCTGTGGCTGTTTGAGGGGGAGCAGAGCTGGTCGGTTGTGGGAAGGGAAACTTGGGTGAAATTATAGTCAAAGAAGAAATTTGATTTTGCAGTAAATGGCGAATGGCGAACGGTAAATGGTAAATGGTAAGCAGATAGAGAGAAACGCAGTCTATTGAAATCGCCAGCAACGCTTTGTAATTGAATTGAGCGTCGAAAAAAGCGAGTTGCGCTAAAAAAAAAAAACGAGCAGAAAAGAACTAAGCACCAAATAAAGGAGAAGAGCACAGGGGAAATGGCAAACAACCACAAAAGGATGCGAACAAGTGGGCGAGGAGGGACCGAAGAGAGGGGAGAGAACAATGGCGGCGGTTGCTAATAAAATAAACGAAAAGCTTTTGTAAGCAAATTGAAAACATAAACAAACGAAAATTGTTCAACAAAAAATAACAAAAAGAACAAACGAACGAACTAGAAAAAGTCAATGTGGGGGTGGAGAAGCGGACACAAAAGGAAAAACCAAAAATGTTTTTACTATGCAAGCAGCAAAACAAAAGCCAGCTAAAATGATAACAACAACGACACAAAAAAAAAAAAACTAAATAAAACAAAAAGCTCACAAAAATGCATGCGAATAAAAAGTTTTTTCAACGTCACAGTGATGACAAAAAAAATGAGCAAAGCACAATAAACAAATGTATATGAAATTCAATTTGTACGAAAATAAGCAAAATGGCGCCTCTGTGTGTGTGTGCGCGTGTGTGTGTGGAACAACAGCAGCAGAAATTCGATTAAAACTTTTGCACTGCCCAAATCGCACACATTCAGAGAAGCCCAAATTAAAGAAAAACAAGCAGCGGCGCCGACAGCGAGCGAGCAGCGCAGCCAGCAGCGAGCAGCATTAAAGTTTCTGCACCGACTAAAAATTCAAGCAGCAGCAGTCATAAAAACGTGCGCGTAAAATACAACAAAAAAAAAATGTAAAGTGCGAGTGTTGAAAGCTACAACAACAACAGTTATAACAATGGCTGCTGCACTTGCTCATAAAGTGAGGTTTGAACAGCACTGGCTCAGCCTTGCAGTGTTGCCACAGTTTGAGAGTCGCATGCAGTCATACTCAAACATACATACATCCATTTGTATGTACTGCCAACACACTAGTTGTCTCGCTCGCGCAGCGCTGACACGCCCCACACACACACACTTGTGTGCATTCTCTCGCTCACTTGCTCTCCCTCGCTCTCTCTCTCGCACACACGCGCTTACGCACATTTTCGAAGTTCCTGTTCGAACTCAAGTGATTTCCCCTCTTTTTGCTTTTTTTTTTTGCTCT
This sequence comes from Drosophila kokeensis, assembly GCA_035042145.1. NCBI lineage: Eukaryota > Metazoa > Arthropoda > Insecta > Diptera > Drosophilidae > Drosophila > Drosophila kokeensis. The sequence continues at coordinate 5,183,786 of JAWNLT010000124.1, read as the reverse complement.
ATGTTAACTTTGTGCAGTTAGTTGTACTCTTCTTCTTCGTGTTGTTCTTGTTGTTTTTGTACTCACTTTATCATGTCCGGTAGGCGTTCCGGCACTTTGGGGTGGGTGTTTTTCTTCACATAGCTCGATGATAGCGCCTCGGTGCATGCCAGCATTAGCTCCGTGGATAACTCGACCGGATGTTGTGGTGATTTTTCTTCGGGTAACTGCAAAAACAAATACCGAAACAGACAAAAAAAAAATAAATATATATACATAACTGTAATTGTAACGGTAACGGTAGTAAGCAAAAAGTGTCAAGGTACTCGAAAAAGACTTGTTGTTGTTGTTGTTGGTGTTGTCATTGCTTGCACAATTGTTGCATGCTTTGCGGCGTTAGGCGACATTTTTTATGTGAGTGTGTTGAGAATTAATTATAAAAAGGCAACAACAACAACAACAGCAATAATAACATCAAGCACTCACATCAATCAAAATGTTAATTGATGTTTTTTTTCACGCGACACTCTTTATCTTTTTTTATTTATTTCTCATCTCTCTTTCTGCTCCTGCTTCTTCTTCTTCTTTTTGATTACATGACAAGCGGCGTGCGCGCTGATCCATCAGCCAAAAAAGGCAAAGGCGATGAGAATATGTTTATGAAGTGACGGGGGGAGGGAGGGAGACGGAGACAGGCGACAAAGCACCGCAATAAGCACGAACAAAGGCAAACAACAGCAACAACCAATGAAAGTGCGACGAGCGAGGCGCTGTTAATAAATATCTATTTTTTTTTACAGAATTCAAAAGCGACCGACAACAACAACAACAACAACACAAACAACAGCAATCACAATGGATAAGCAGAAGAGTGGCTTTTTACGCGTTTTCACGATTGATTTAACTGCACAGGCCACACAAATATACACACACACACACACATAAAAAACTTGTGTATGGCATATATAAAACAATAATAGTAAAAGAGGAATAGGAAGAGTTCGCTACTGTAAAGCAGATACCCTGTAAATTCTACTGATACAATTAGTGAATTTAAATTAATTTAACAAAACAAAAGAAATAAATAAAAACTTTTGCTGTTCGCAAATCTTTCAGATTTAACCATTCTTATAAAACATTAGAAAAAACAGGAACAGGCAGAAAACGCCAATTGACTAGCAGCTACCCTGTAAACTGCTCTGTTGGATTTTGTGCACATTTTTGACCTTTTTGCTGTACGAAAATCTTTCAGATTTAAAAACTCAACTCAATTCATCTCCCAGATCAAGGATATGTATGTATTTATGAAGTTCAAGCTGTCTCCTTTCGCTTGTCACAAACACCTGCATATAGTCAATGTACCCACTCTAAACTAGCTCACGGGGTACAACCCATAAAATAGGCTCGCACGCAAAAACTTGACAAACAAATGCTGACAAATTGTCGGGCGGGCAAAAGGGAGAGGGAGAAGGACAAGACGCATAGGGGAGGAGAGGGGGCGACGAATTTATGGGCAAAGCGACAACGGCGACCAGTAAATAAAATTCAAATAAAAATGCCACACTTTGCCACACACGAAAAGAATAACAACAACACAAACAAAAACAGAAAGAAAAGCAAAAGCAAATGCGGGAAATAAAAACGTCAAAGAAAATGGCAAATAAACAAGCGAGACAAATAAGAAAACAATAAAGTTTAAACTTGGCAAAAAGTTCGTGTGCGTTGGCCAACGCTCAAAAATGGAGTCGCCTCTTGAATGCACTACAAAAAAATATATGAAACTAAATATGTTTGGATACTCTAAGGAAAATAAACATAATGAAATAATTATTTGTATAACTATGAGGAATAAATATTAAAAAATATAATGTTTATATAAAAAATATATGTTTTTACTTTTTTAGCCAAGTAACACATATTTTTAAATAGCATAAGGTAAAAAAATAAATAACAACAAGTAATCTAGCACTCAAATACCCTATAGATATTTAGGTGCACCAAAGATAACACAATCCTGTAGAAGGGATTCAGATTGACGTCTTCTAAGTTATACTATAAATTAAAAAAAAAAACTGACCGATTGTTCCTTATTTAGCTATAGATATTGTTGGCTGATTTTGATAGTGTATTCGCTAAATGCTAGAATGTTTATAACGCACATAACGACTGAGTTTGATATGTTCACACAAGAAGTATATAGAAGTCTGATCTCAATAATTGACTAAGCATTTTTCGATCTAGCGATCGATGTAATATAGTAAACCGACCTGGCCTATTGCCTGCAGCACAAAAATAGCCTCAAAATAGATAAACGATTAGATGGACATGGATATATTGATTCGACTACTTATGCTGAACAGGAATATATATACTTAATCGAATCAGAGACGTCCTCTTCAAACTGTTACAAACTTCACACCAAAATTACAATACTCTCTCCAAAACACTACAAAAAATTAAAGAGAAAAATAATCTGCGCGGCCAAGTTTAAAGTGGCAATGCCAGAGGAGACCAGGAGACAAGAGCCAAGAGGCAAGGAACTCGGCAAAAGGTGGTAAAGGGGCAGAAGGCGTAAAAGTAACCGTTGCCAATTTTGGGCCAAAATGCGAAAGCGAGCCAACTCGAAAGCGTCTGACGATGATCTGGGGGGAATAACGTTTTGGATGCGACGCCAAATGGCGACAAGTTGTCGACACTTTTATTGTGTGGCACTTGCCAGCAACCAGGCTCACCTGGAAACTCTTGACGATGGCATCGAAGAGCGTCGCAATGGAATTGCCCAAAAGTGCGTGACGCGCGATCTGCGGACAAACGGAGCAAGCATTCCGATACAGTTGCACGGCCAGGGTGACGGATCTGCAAAGTGGGAATAGGAATTAGGAATTTCAATTAGATTATAAACTAGTTAACTATGGTGGCCCACTCACTTCTTTGAGATCTCTGTGTTGTTGGCGTCGTCCATGCCCTTGCTGATGACATGGCTGGCGAGGATGCCCAGCCCATCCATGCTGAGGAATGCCTGGAAGTCGCAGGTCTGCGCCTTGGGTATCACACGCAACAGATTGCCCAGCGTCCGATCCAAGCCCTGAGCACCGCCGCCTTTAATCACCAGATTCAGCAGCTTCGGCACGCTGCTGTCCCGCTTCAGATGGGCGGGAAGTGCATCCAGCGTGGACAAATAGTCAGCAGCACTGCGAGAGAGAGAGAGAGAGAGAGAGAGAGTGAAAAGGTGTAAGGAATCGGTAATATAGATATAGACTGATGATTCTTAATTAAAACCAATAAATAAATAAAAACCAGTTCTTAAATAGTTTCTGAAAATCGATTACATTTCTAGTTTCGAACTGATTGACAATTGGCTAACTGTATATAGATCAAATGTGGATTACAATCTTCTCAGAGATCGTATCCTAAGCTCTCCTTATACTAACAATACTTAGCTAATATATTTGGGGGCTACTCACCACTGATTCATGCGTTGCTTGAGTTTCTTCATCTTCTTTTTGTAGCTGCGCGAGTGTTCGCGATTGCCGGTGGCGCCACCGAGTTCGGACAGTGTTGAGGAGATATCGCAATCCTCGTTGGTGGTGCTGGTGGCATTGCCGCCATTGAGCAACTCATCCTCATCCTGATCGCCACGCGTCTCGTCCTGTTGCCGTTGACTGGGCATCGTTAGCTCCACGGCACGTTGTCGGATGTGCTCGATGTTCTCCTCATGGCGCCGCGCGGACTCCAGTTGCTTCTGCAGGATCTTACGCTGCAGCTCCTCGGTGGTCTGCTGCTTCTGCACCTGCAACGCTAGCAGACGTTCCTCGCGATCGCGCGCCTTTTCGCGGGCCAACGCCTGGCGTTGACGCTCCTTTTGCTCCTGCATCTTGCCGATGCGCTGCTCCTTCTCCAGCCGCGTCTCGTTCATCTTCTCCAGCTTGAGCAGTCGCTCCTTTTCCAGCGCCTGACGCCGTCGCTCCACAGCCGCCTCCTTGGCTGCCTTCTCCTCAACGCGCTTCTGGCGCTCCTGTTCCAGCTCCTGGAGACGACCCTCGGCATCCTTGACGGATTCCATGAGATCAAGTCGCTTGTTCTGCGCCTCGATGTTCTTGATGAAATTGATCTCCTTCAGCTTCTTGTCCTCGTCGTGAGCCTTCTCGATGATCTGCCGCAAGTAAATCTCGCGATTTTCGGCGGCGCGTTGCTGCCGTCCCTCCATCTTCTGGCGTTTGTCCTCGATGAGCTGCTTCTTGCAAGCTTTCACATCCTCGACGCGTATAAAAAGTTGCTGCAACTTGGCCGCCTTCTCCTGCTGCAGCAGGATACGTTTCTGGTGAGCTCGTCCCTGCTTCGCTTGATATTTCTTCAGCGTCTCCTGCAGCGAACGACGACGCGACGGCGATGATAGCTTCTGATGCAACTCCTGTGCGCGTCCCGGATGACGTGCCACATAGGCCTGAAGGGTGGCCAATACCTCAGCACGTTCGTTCCATGACATGTCGGAGAGCAGCGCTTGATAGCGCAACTCCAGACTGGCATTCTCATCGTCGCTCATCGTCACAAAGACAACGGCATCGTCGACGAGAGTCTGCTCCATGCTGTCATCTTCGTGCTCCTCCAGCTGCACCTCCCCATCCGTCTCATCTGTCTCGGTATCCACATCGATTTCGGTGCTTTCCAGTTCGCGTATTTGACGCTCGAGAGATTCCTGCACCTCGACAAGGATGCGCTCATTCCGCTCCTCTTCGACATCCTCGGCATTCTGCTCCTCGATCTCATCGCAGGCACTCAGCAAGGAGGCACTCGGCTTCACACAGCCATTGGGCAGCTTGCTGCGTGCAATGCTCTCGTAGAGCTCACCGATTGTCTTGGAGAACTCACAGTTTGTCTGAATTTTTATGTCAATCTTGTTGTGATCATCATTGTTGGCTGCAGAAGAAGTGAAAGATTTGGATTTTAGTTAAGTTCTAATATTAGGAAGGAACGGATTTGTCTTTAACAACAATCTATACTTCAGTTACTTCTATATATCATCCATACTCACACTCAACATTCTCGTCCGTAGCTCCAGAGGAGCTGCTGCTGCTCTGCTCCTTTTGCTGCTTGCGCAGAGCGTTCTTCTCGCTGCGCATGTACTCCTTGTGGAGCGAGGTCATCTTGAGTCCAGTGAGATCCGATTTCTGGCGCTTGATGATGGAGGTGCGCTCGTTCAACGCGGAGCTTGCCACATTGCTGGCAGCAGAGATGCAATTGCTGCTGCTGCGCATCAAAGCAACTGCCGGCTTTGGCTTCTCCTTGTCCTTATCTCTGTCCCTGTTCTTATCCTTCTCCTTATCATTGTCTTTCTCTTTATCACTGTCCTTGTCTTTGTCTTTGTCTTTATCGTTGATGTCCTTGTCTTTATCCTTGTCTTGCTTTGTCTTGATATGGGCAGCTGTGCGCTGTGCTGGAAATGAGTTGACCTTTGCCTTGGCATTCTTAATTTCTGGCCGGGATGCAGGATGCGCCATCATCTTGCCCGTTTTATTAGCAGCCTTTGCTTTAGTTTCAGCTGACTTTGAGGCGAGACTTTTTGAGTTGCTGTTGCTGGCCTTATCCTTGTCGTCCCTTTGCTCATTGAGCAGCGCCAGTGTGGGCAGACTGGCATATCCTGTCGGCTGATTGAAACGATTCGACCAATGCATGCTCGGCCTGCGTCGATTCTTCACCGTCAGCCAACCATCATTGTTATCCGACGACAGCTGTTTGGGCTCCGAGTGACGCTCGTCCAGCTTGAGGGTGCTCCTCGAGCTGCTCAGCTGCTCGTTGCTGGCCTTCAGTGTCGATGTGGAGCTGGCGATGTCCTCGCGCGAACTGCGTCTAACTGTCCTGGGCAGGCTCACCCGCTTGCCAGCGGTGAGCATGGAGCTTGTGGTACGTCTGGCCAACGGTTTGATTGCAACACTTGCTGCCGCAGCTGCCACAGCATTGCCATTCATATCCAGCATGGTGCGCGAACGAGCCGACAAGCGCGAGGCAACATTGCTGGGCGGACCATAGCATTCAGTTTTGCTCGTGGGACGTGGCGGAGGCGGCGCACGACGTGCCGCAAATGGTTTCACATTGACATTAGTATTGCTGTTATTATTGTGGTTGTTGTTGTTGTTGCTGCTGCGTCGCAAGCCATTTATGGGCGCTGTTGCCTTTGCCACAACTTTGCTGCTGGCCAGCTTAGCATGAGGCGCCGTTGCAGCTGCTGTTGTTGCTCCACCTGCTGCCGCTCCTCCTCCAGTTACTGCTGCTGCTCCCTGCTGCGCGTTGCCCTTTTGATTGGCGCCACGCGTGGCAACTGGACGATTGAGTACACTGGAATATTTGAGTGGACTGTTTTGCATGCTGCCGCTGGCTGTGTTCAAGGCCGTTGCTGCCTTTTTCTCGGGCAGCGGGCCAATCTGCTTGAGCTGTGTACTCGGCGGCGTTGCCTCCTTGTTGGCCTGGGCCGTCAGCAGCGCATTCTCCATGGCATCCAAGCTGGCAACAGTTAACTGCAACGATGTTGGCTGCATCACAGCTGCAACAGTCTGTTCAACAACTGCGGATTGTGCCTCACTTGCTGAACTTCCCTCGACGACTTGTGCTTGCTGCATGTCAGTTTTATAGTCCATTGGCGACTCCTCAGCTGCAACTGAAACTGCAGCTGCTGCAGCATCTTCTGCCACATTTTTCTGGTTAGCTGTGAAAGGTGAACAAATGTTAGTAGCTGTATTATATGTCGCAACTGTTAAGCTCACCTGCCGCAGCTGCTGCTGCCTCGCGTTCAGCTGCTTCCCGTTCAGCTGCTTCCCGTTCAGCTGCTTCCCGTTCAGCTGCCTCCATTTTGGCTGCTTCCCGCTCGGCTGCCTCACGTCGCATCTTCTCGCGCACATCGGCCAGCGTCAGATGCGGATCCTCGAGATCTGTCTGTGAGTATTGTGTGCTCAGCTGCACAAATGGCTTCTCCTCTGCTGCTCCTAATCCTGCTCCAGCTGTTGTTGTCGTTCCCTGCGGCGGTGCATCCTGTGCATCCGAGTTGGGTGAGCCACGTGTTGTGCCCCGCTTATTTGCCGCAAACAGTTCGCGCACATTGACACGCATCGCACCACGTGGCAGCTGCTCGTAGGCGCGCAACAGTTTCTTGGGCGTCACCCGGCCATCGCAACACGGCGACGTCTTGCCCGAGCTACAGGGAAAGAGGGCGGGACTCGATTTGCCCGAGGCAGTGGGACTGCAGAGACTCTTGGTGCGCACACGCGGTGTAGGGTTACTTTTGCGCACCTCCCAGGCCAGGCTCTGTGGACGCTGTTGCAGCGGTCGCGACTCATAATCCCAGCTGACCTTGAACCACTCGCTGAGCGCCTTAAAATCACGCACATAATTCTCCAGCACCAGGATGGCCTCCTGGCAACTGGATATATTCTCATAGCACTCCACGGTCTGATAGATCTCGTTCACCGCTCGCTGCAGATTGCCAAAGAGCAGGGCCCAGTAGCGTGCCTGCAACTCCGACTTCTTGTCCCGTCCCGTGGAGGCACTGCGTACACGTGGTCCACTATTGGAGCCAGCTGCGCTGCTGCTGTTGCTGTTATTGTTGTTGTTATTGTTGTTGCTGCTGTTGTTTGTCTGCTTGGAGCGGAGCATTAGAGTTGTGGGCGATTGGGGGCAGTGTTTGGTGGGCGTCTGTAAGCCATTCGGTGACTTCGGCGGCGCCACTGGTGGCTTGCGGCATGTGGGCGTCGTCGAGTAGCCTAAAATTTAGCACATATTAGTCATTTATAGATTGAGGTGACTAACAGATACTTTTTATTTACCTAGTCAACTAGTATCATTCGATACATTTATATATAAAAAGTAAAAAATTAATTACATTCAATTAAAAATAAAATAAAATGTTTTATCTAAATTTAAAAATATAAAAAAAAAATTATTTATAAAAATAAAATTCAAGACTTTAATTTAAATATAAATATTTATAAGATATGAGATAAATTAATATTTAAATTTAAATGAAAAGAATTAAAGAAATATTAATAACATTTCTACATTTCGATTGTTCCTATGGCAGCTTTATTTAAATATATATATATTAAAGTTCAGGGATTATAAAATATAAACAATAAGTCTATTTTTGTTAAGCAAAATAAGTGATTCAGCTCCTAAGCTATAACTTCTGTCTGATATAGGAACCGATCCGTAATACAAAAGGATAGCTTTTAAGCTGTTGAACAAATTCTCAAGTTCTCTTTATTTATAGCAAATCGACTGATCAGTAATATATAAGCATATACTTTTTTGGCTAATCAACAACTTCCTCACTTCCTAACACAATTCACGACAAAATTGGAATACCCTTTAAAAGTGTGCACAAAATAAACCGCACACGAAAACTAACGTCGCAAAAAAAAATAAAATGTATTTGGTGATTTTTTTTTTATTTATATTTTTTTAACTTACAATCGCCATTGGCTAGAACGTCTCTGGCATCTTTGGCTGCTGCTGTTGCTCCACTGGCGCTTGTCTCATCGCAAAACTGGTAGACGAGCAAATTTTTCGCCTCGCGCCCCTCGCGGCTCAGCACCTCTCGCATCTCCATCGTTGCTGTCTCGTTGTTTGTTTTTGTTTTTGCTATTGTTCGTTGTCGCTATCTCTGTCGCTCAATCGCTGTCGCTGCCCACGCCAACGTCGACGTCGCAACGCAGCTGTTCACGCACCTTTTATTTAGAACGTATTTCGACTGATGAATTGTGTTAATGGGCACAGCTGCTGTTGCTGCATGCACAAAACTATAACTTTTTGTAAAATTTTAATTGACTGCTTTGCAATTCAATGCACTTCTCTGTGTGTTTGTTACTTTTTTTCTATTGTCTTTTAACGGCTGCTGCTGTTGCTTTTGTTGTTGCCGTTGTGTCTGCTGTCGAAAATTTTGCAATGGCAGCTAGCAACATTTTTGAGTATTGAGCACGCTTCACTCACGTTTTGAACTAAACACACAGGCTGCTCAGCTGAGAGTTTTCAAATGCAATTTGTAGGCAGTTGTTTGTATTGCTGTTACGTGCAGGTGTTTTAATTAGAGAACTAAAAATAATTCTAAATCGCACCACGAATAGGAATTGCATGCCAGCCAATCAGCTGTTCTACTGCCCGTCTGTCAATCGAACAGTGTGTACACACTGAACTCGTACAGCACATCGATTCCAACTTTTGTTAATCGATGTATCACACATCGTATATATCGCATACTTCAACAGCTTATGTAGATACAAATATCGTAATGACGCTTGAGCGATATGTCCATCAAATGACAAATTCCTTTAGTTGCTATATTTAGTATATTAAAATTACTTTAATTTAATATAATGAATCTGATCACTTTCAATAAGTTCTGCTCACTTGTTTGCCAAATATTCCTACTGAATTGAGTGTTTCACAATGACACACAATGCACCGATAGTTTGTAGTTCGGACATCACTAATTCGCATTCCGTCACAAACAGTGTGTGCAAAGAAGAAGACAGGCACGCACGGACCGTGATTGCGGAGTTTTTGTTTTTGCATTCTTAGAAAAAAAAGAAAATTGTTCGATTTTTATCTTATTTAATTAGCAATTTGTGCAATTGCTCTAAACAAATATTCCGTCTATTGTGCAACGAAAAATACGTAGTAATTATATATAACGGCAACAAACAATTAATTGAAATGAAAGTGGAAATCGTGTGATGTCATGTCGACAACGACGACGACGCCAGCAGCAGCAGAAGCGACGTCGACCGTTCTTGTGAATTGAAACTTCCTGTGTTCTCTCCCTCTCTCGACCCCGTCCCCCGCGCCGCTTTATGTTTTGTGCCTGCCGCCTTCTGTTAACTGCAATTGCGGAGATCCTGCCAAAAAGTGAGACAAGTGACTAATAAAAAACAATTCCAATTTTCATTCCACCAAAACTCCAACAAATGTGCCCGTGAATAACAGCACAAAAGAGAAAAGGTGAAACCAGCCAAACACACACGCACACGCACGCACCACTTTTGACCGTGTGTCTGTGTGTGGAGTGAGTTTTGTTTTTTGCGGAAACAGTCAGAAAAAAAAAATCATAAAAAGCAACCTCGTTTTTTGATTGATTTCCCTCCAAAAAAAAGAAGAAAGAAAACATTAATTGACGACAATTCCGCCCAGAAGCAACAGGAGCAGCTGCTGTACTTTGCCACGCCTACTCGATACAGTGGTACCGTCCTAAAAGCTCCACACACACACACACACACACTAACATACCCCTCCCCACTCCCTTCCACCTGCCCCCAAACACACACACATCATGGCAGACACACAGACAGTTGTTGGAGATCTGCGCATGGAAGTGGAGCGTCTGACACGCGAACTCGATCAGGTGACGAGCGCCAGCGCCCAATCCGCTGAGTACGGTCTCTCGCTACTGGAGGAGAAGTCGGCACTGCAGCAGAAGTGCGAGGAGCTCGAGACACTCTACGACAACACACGACACGAACTGGACATCACGCAGGAGGTAAGCAAACAACAAAGAGAAAAACAAACAAACAAATAAAAGAACAACCCAATAAAAACAGCTAAACCGATCAACAGCTGTGTTCTTTGGCCTCTGTTGGCCATTTTCAAGCCAATTGCCGTTTATCTATCCACACTCACACATACATACACTGATATATATATATATATATACACTCACTCAAACACGCACAGAAAACTTCTAGCTAGACCATAAAGTTTTGCAATCGTTTTCCAATTTGTCTTGTTGGCAGCAAACACAGTGCAACCTCAATAAAGAGACGAATGTGCATGTGACTCGATTTAAATGCAGTAAATTTTATTGTCTTGGAAATAATATTGATCTGCTTTATGCTCAACTGAATGAGTTATAAATTGATTCGCAAAACATAAAATAATATTTCTTATATATATTTTTTGAATGGTTTTTATTTATTTAAAATCTGGGCTATCTTTAAAATCAAATTTACCTTATCGAGTGCTCTCTGTATTTGTTCAATGGCTAACTACTGGCTCCTCTCCTCTCTGTCTCCGACTACGTCTCTCCATTCCTCTCCTCTCTGGCTGCCTCTTTCTCTCTATGTCCGGCTCTGATAATCACGAATGATTCAATCGTTTCGTTTGCTCTGCTCTGGTCACAAGTTCTTTTCGCTCGTTATTATTTAAACTGGGCTTTTGCGGTATTTGGCGCCGCCTCAGTGAACGCCCACACGCCCCGCTACACCGCTCTCTCCCCAACAGTACTCTTTTTTCTCTCTCTCTCTCTCTCTCTGTTTCCCCCCATTTGGCTCTGATCACGGTCAATTTGGTTTGCGCTTTATCATCATATGTTTGCTTTGCTATTGCTGTTGTTGTTGTTGTTTTTGTTGCTACTGTTTTTATTACAACTTGGCCAATCTGCTGTGCACTTTTTTCCTCGCTTTTCACCATTCCATTTTGCACCTATGAATGTGTTTTGGGCATAGCCGCGGCTTTTGCCAACTGTCCGACTGGCAATTAGCCATGGCAATTGTTTCGGCATTTCCGCTGGAATTTCAACGTGCAATGCGTCAAAGCCCAGCAACAAAGTTTGTCCTTCAATTCGTCGGGGTTAGGGGGGTGAGGTTAGTTAGTATAAATAACTTTTGCCTGTCGGCTCATTATCATTTTCTTTTTTTTTCACCACTTTATTTATATTATTTCCTTTGGCCTGCGGCGTTAATTACTCCACTTCGTTGCCAAAACAAAGAATCGATTGTTGGATTCGCAACTGGAAATGGAAACAAGTCGCTGGGCGAAACGGGAAGTGTGAAGGGCGAGGGGTGAAAGGTGTTTTTCTCACTCGTTGATCTGTAGTTGGGCTTGGGAATTAATTTATAATTGTGGAAGGGAGTGATTTAGGAAACGTTGTTAATTGAAAAAATCGCAGTGGGGGTTTTTCAATTTTAAATTAACAAGACTATTATGAAATATGCGTATTTGTATTTAGATTCCGTTGTGGGAACTGGGCTTATGGTATCCATTGCCTATTAAATATGTATTTGATATTTTTTCCTTATGATTAGGCCATTTTTTATTTGCATAAAGGCTCTCAATTCTTATTCGAAAACGTTTTTAATTAGTCAATTGACTTTTTAGTGTTTTTTTTTACCCATAAGTTGAAAAATCTGCACACAAACTTTTAATTAACAGCTTTGAAATTAGTTTCCCCATAAATTTGTCAAACTAAACCAACTAATTTTACTCGAATATGGATTATTATGCAACTTTTCATTCAGCTTGCAACTTTATATAATTGTTGGATCAGCTATAATGCCGTCATTCTCGTTTCTCACACGTTTCTCCAGTATTTGTGAAGGTAATTCAATTTAGTGTTGGCTTCCCTTGCCCCCCTTTCCGACAGTTGATTAATTGGCCGACAGGTGGCGCCCACCTGCCCATTAGTCCACTTGCTTGATAGTTTCCAGCTTGTTAGCTTTGAACTCAACTGAACTTTTATGAGAGCGCCGCCAGCAAAACACAACCCACTCACACACACACACATACACACAAGCGACACTCTCTCTATTCACACACACACGCACCCAAACACACACACACACACTCACACAGATTAATGCATGCTTAAAATTAAAATTCAGAGCGAAAAAAAAAATAATTTGCTGCGGGCATTTTTGTTGCTGCCTGCGTGCTATTTGTGCTGCTTGTTGGGGAAGGGTGGAAGAAGAAGAACAAGAAGAGAAGGAGGAGCAAGTGGTGGCTATTCCACAGAATGGGCGACATATTTCCACTTGCACTTGTAATCAAGATATCAGCCTGTGGGCGCGACAACCTGCAATGCCATAAATCACAGTCGGATGGGGGACGAAGTTTTGTCAGTATGTTTTGGGTGGTTGCACGAAATTAGCCGGGCCAAAATGAATCGAATATTCGGCAAAAAAGTGAAGCCGGCAGCACAAATTTTTGCACAACGGAGGGGCGAATTTCCAATTAAAAGGCTAACAAAATGAAAATGAATGAAAATTTGAACAGAATGCAATCGATACAAAAACTAAAATTTAAAGCAAATATTTGCAAAACGTTGACGTTGGACAATTTATTTAGTTGGCCAAAAGTGGTTGTAACGAGGCGTGGTCCCGACACATGTCGTTTTGGACACTTTGTGTAACTGTGGCAATTAAGAGGCAGTGTAGAGTTGCAACAAACAACAACAACAGGCAAAGCACATTCTCTATTTATAGATATATATATGGACTCGTGTGTGTTTGTGACCATACTTTATGGCTCGCATGTACGTTGAGGCAAGGACACTGCGCTTGGGGACTTGCAGCAGTCGGAGAGTCGTCCTGTGCTGTCCTTTTGTCCCGCTGCGGTTCTGTGAGTTGTTAACTCGCTTACTTGCGCTGCCTAACGCCCAAGACAAAAGCCAAAAAGTTTTTAATACAAACTTGAATAATTAATGCCATTATTTGCACGACAAACTCCAAAACAAAAAGAGCTTAGGGGGGCAGCGGAGGCATGTGGGGGGTCACCTGCGGCATAGTTATGCAAATTGAAGTATTTTTAAGTGAGTGAAAATAATGTGTTTGTGGCAGAAAGTTCTCCAGAAGAGCGAAATGACTTGGACGGATTTCAAATGAGTGGTAAAGCGAGTAGTATTTTGGTTCCGGTTCCGGTACTTTGAATTTCAATTGTTATCAAATTTTCGTGTAACTGAAATATTTCGAAATTCAGGTTCAGCTTCTGAATAGAGTTTTGATGCTTCAAAACTGAACATCAAATTCTTCCTGAACTTTAAACTTCCATAAAAATTAACTGATTTCTAATGCCAAAATCATGTTTGTCAGAGTACCAACTCTAAATGGTTTATATTTCCAAAAATGGATGCAATTACAATCTTTGGAATTTTCTGTATTTATAAAATTTTCAGGAACTTCGATATGCCCATACAATGATTCTTTGAAAGAGGAGGCCCATAAAATAGTTTGGGTTCCACAATATTACAAATCCGCAACTAAATTTGGGTAGCGAAAATAATTCAGCTTAACTAACGCCAAAAAAAAAATCCACTCTTGGCATAATCCGTGCACAAATTCAGTTGTCAACCGTGCAGCCAAAAGCCGTTTAACGAATCCTTGCCAGACACTTGCAGTAATAACAACAGCAACATCAAAGCGACAACTAAACAGGACACAGCAGCAGACGACGAGGGGGGAGAGCAGGAGTAGGAGGACAGATAAAAAAGAAATCCCGACGAAGAAATTATAATGATTTGACGCTGATGTTCTGTTCTGTTGGCGCAAATTGCAATTCTACGGCAATCAAATCCGGCAGCACCAACAACAACAACAACAACAACAAGGATAACAGACAATTGGGAGCTGCAGCTGAGGATGGGAGGAGGAGGCGGTGGTGTCTGTGCTGTGTTGGCTTGGCTGTCAAGTTGGGGTTAAGGGCGGCTGGGCCGAAGGGGTTAAATGCAGCGCTTGAGCGCTGACAAAACATGTTTCCGACATTGTTGCGAGCGCAGTTGTCATTATACCCCTTAAAAAATGGTTATAAAAGGGTATAACAGGTTGAGGGAGGACGAGTGTTGAAACATATGCAAAACATTCCAAAATTCCTGATATAAATATTCCCGATTCTCCATCAGTCTCAAAAATTGTAGGAGTTTAAAACTTCAAATTGGGAATATAGATTCATGTTTACCAAATGTATTTATTTTATATCTTTAAAGTCAAAGTCTATTACAGGGTATATTTTCGAACATTCTCATTTTTATATATATATCATAACTTATTTATTTTTCCGAAACAAGAAGAAGACTAAAAGTTATCTAAAAATCAGTGTTGTAAACTCTGAAAATGTGCGAAGAAGCTGCTTGCAACTTCAGGCAGCAATAGCTTAAGTTTAAGTCGAGGGTATCTTTTAGGCCAGTCTCATTATGACTGCATAACTGTGGTTGCCTCTTCACGGGCTTACGTGGCTGCAAGGGAAATGAGCAGGAAAAATGTTGCAAGTGTGGCAGTCACCGCCAAACCACCCAGCAATGTAAAATGTAAAAGCTGTCAAATGAGAAGAAAGTGTAGCTGTGGAGGCGTCACACTGATGAGCAGATCGCTCGCAGCTGTTGAGGATGCGGCAGCACGACAAACACTTGCAACATTCCATTCATTTTCTTCTTCCTTTTTTTGGCCGGCCATGGCCGCAAGGGCCATGCAATTTATTTGTAGCAAACATATTTGGACCCTGATTGGCTTCCGACTCGGCTCGTAGACGCTTTTTATGACCCTATTGCTTGTGCCCTTTGTGCATCTCGGTTGGAGTGTTGCCAACTTGCAACAACACATCTGCTGCTCCAGTTTATATGCAAATGGATGTTGCAACGCCTTCCAGTTGGACAGCACATGATTACGACTCTGCTGATTGGCTGTTAAGTGCAAATGATTTTTACTGCTGCAAACGACAGTTATCCTTGCTGCATCGATGCGACAGTTATCTTTGCTGCATCGATGCGGCAGTTATCCCTGCTTGCAACAAAGAATTTACATATGCTGCATTCCCACAATTCCACAACTCGTAATATCCATTTTGCCAAGAGCACTATTTAAATGGGTTTCGCATATCCTCTTATACCCGAAGGGGCATTACAACTTAGGGATTGAGTCTACATATTTTAGCTTTAGACGAATCGTTTTTCTATATTATTTATTTCAAATTGTTTATTTAAAATAGCTCCAATATTTTGTTTATATTTTAAAAGTATATTTCAAAATTTAGTAGTGCATTTGGAAATATTTTGAAATTTAATTTGTTTTCCACGAAATATCGAATTAAATTATTTTCCAGTTAAAAATGATGGAATTTTTGCAGGTTTTTCCTTTCTAGTATTCAGTTCCGTTTTGGAATCTTAACTTTGTGATTCTGTAAGAATAATATCGGTTCCGATGACTAGTTCTTTTAGTTTAAAACAAGTTGAATTTCTGGATCTAGTTCCGAGTTTTGATTGGGTGATTTCCATTTGCATAATCACCCTGACATTAGCTAACTTATTATCTATTTCAAAGTTCTCTATATTTACTTTGAGGAGAGTAACAGTGATGCTCATTTAGCCTTCTTTCTCAGCTGGACAAGCAACGCTGTTACTCAGGAATTTATAATTATAATTTGATCTAGTGTTTAGATCTGATTAGTTGCAAAGTCTTATCTTATTATTTTTAAGATACCTTCAATAATCGTTTCATTATTCTACAGATTAACAGTTAAATCTTCTTCTTCTCTCATTAATTGTTAACAAAGAGCATTTCCAATTCGACTTGCAATAGAGAATTAGTTTTTAGCAGTGACTGCCTTCCATTTAGATGAGAGCGTAATTTGTGTTGCTTGTTTTTGCTTTGTGTTTCTTGTTTTTTTCATGCTCTTTTGAAATATTATACACACATTTTATTCCACTCGTCGTCGCATTTAATTTTTTTTTATTTTATTTTTTTTTTTGGTTTTGTTTTTGCTTATTTTCATTTTGGCGACATTTCAAATTCAGAGAGTGTCAAACGCGTGCATTGACATGGAGGCCACAAGTGCGTCCGCATGGAAATGGGTCCATGGTGTATCTGTGTGTGAGACTGTGTGTGTTAATGCGAATGTGTTGTGTATAGGTGTGTGTGTGTGTGTGTGTGTGTGCGGTGTGTGTGTTTTATATATGTTTTAAGAAATTACACGACACAGCCTACAACAAAACATTAGCATTTGTTCTTGTTTGTTTTGCATTTTCACTGTTGCCTGCCACTGATTGTCATTTCCAGAATGACGGGTGTGGGGGGGGATGAGATTTTCTACACCCTGTGCTCATGAAACGCATAAAATGTGTGCTCATGTTGTGTTGTGTAGGCTGCTTCTTGGTATTAATTCCATTAAGAATTAAATACAGTAATTGTGCTTGTCAAACAGGAATCGAAAGGGGCTTGACAGAAGTATCTGCAAGGCGACACGGTTTCTTATCGTCTTCTAGGAGTGTCTGCAACCTTTTTGTTTCCACTGATCTTTAAATAGTTTCAACATCTTTGCTGTAACCTCGAAGATTCAGTTTTAGTTCAGTTAGTTTTATTTATTTATTTTATTTTTTCATTTGTTGGCTTACACTTCAAAGGGTATCTGTTAGTCGATCATCTGCATTGTGTCCACTCTTCACTTGTTGGTGTTGCTGCTGATGCGGTCGTCATTGTCGCCTGTCGCTTGTCGCCCCCTAAGCAACCCCAAACAATCAAAACTGCTCGGTCATTCATGGCATACTTTATCAAAACGCGAGGGTGTTGCACAAGCTGTGGGTGAGGGGGTGGTTGATGGGGAAGGGGTGGGTTAGGAAATTATTATGACTTGCTGTTGCACGTCGCTCGTTGCGCATTGCACACGTTTGGCTCCCTAAGCTGCTCCAAAAATTTTGAAATGCTACCTGGTCGGTAATAATGTGGGCAATCTGCTCTATTTTTAGTTGCCGGCAAAAAGTGTGTAGAGCGGGCGGTGGAAAGGGGAGAGCACATCGCAACCGAGGCAGCTGTTGCCATGTCAATGCGGGCCAGAACCGGTCTGCGTTTGTGCCTGGGCCTGGGCAGCTTCGTTTAGGCCATTTAAATTGCTGCTGCCTCACAGATCCAACCGCAAACAGAGCGATGCAGGGAGGGAGGGAGGATGGAGGCATGCATCAGACAGCAGCATAGCAAACACACCTAAAATGTTTTGTCTGGGCGGCAACGGTTGATAGTCGTCCTGCTGGTGCTGGTGCTCCTGTTGTCTGCCATTGAGTGTGTTAATATTTGCCCGACTTAATTAAAAATCTTTTCTAATTTGCATAAAGTTCATGTCATGGTGTCATTTATTGCGGTTTTGTCATTCTGCCATTCAGTGTCACCTAGGTGGCGCCACTGCGTATTGTTGCAGTGATTTGGGAAACAACGACAGAGGCGGAATATGGAATTTTGGGCAAAAGCTTGGAGCGTTAATTGCATTTGCTGATATTTTAATCTGGCTTTAAGATTAAGCTTAGAAATCTTATTGTTTGCTCCTGTTCAAGTTATTCACATTTTTGTAGTTCAAACTATTAGTTGAGGCATCTCTAAGTTCAACTTGCCTTTAAATATTATGTTGCAAATTTAAAGCGCACTTAAAACTACAGCGCTATAAAAAGTACATATATGTATGCATAGATGGCGCCACAAAACTTATCCCTTTCAAAACAAAGAGTTGAGAAAACATCGTAACATTATTTGATAGCATTGAGCAGTAGCTCGAATTTCATTTAAACAACCTCCGCCCAAACTTGTTGTGTACACATTCATTCTTTTGTTTGTTTTTGGCTCCCGCACCCAAAATTCCCGTTGACACTTTTCTTCTGTATAAAAATATGTATGTATATATGTGTGTGTGTATGTATATAAATAGCATAGATGGCGCCACTGCACTCGCCTGGTTGAATGTGACGGCAATAGAGGTCTCAAATTTCCAGCCAACTCGGCCTTTTGTTTGCTCGTCTCCCCCTCAACCTGCTTTTACGTGCCGGCTTTCATTCCATTCCACACTAATTAACGAAATGCACTTGCCTCAGTTTTTCGCCCTTCCCCCCCGAGGAACGCTTTCAAATTGAAATTACTGGCAGACGAAAGAAAGAAAAGAAAAGCGTTGACGTCGCCCACAGCCATTGACAATAATTATGGTGGGCTACAAACAACAAAAAAAAGAATGAAAAATCGAGCAAAAAGGTAAAGTAGCCAAAAGGGTCTGCAGCCGAGTTTCAGGCTATATTTATTTTTCCATTTTATCGCATTGTTTTTGTCACTAAAGAAAATATTACCGCCGGGCTAATTGGAGCGGCAATTAAGCGCGTACTGTACTGCAAAACTAACTGGAAACAGTAAATCCTAATCCACTAAATATGCCAGCTGCTTTTGGTGTGGTCATTCCTCTCCTCTCAAACACTCATGAATGTGCACTGAATGGCGCTGTGTGTGTCAAGCACGTACTTCAAATGGCCCATACAAAAAACTAACGATTGCTGGCTGCCCGGCAAGATTTCAATTAAAGTCCACACACAAACGTGATTACAGTCGGTGTGCACTGTAGTTGGGGCAGCAACAGCAACAGCAGAAGCCACGCCCAGTTGCCCAGGTCGTCCTGACCATATGGACACGTCGCATGCCTTCAATCAGCGGCTTTTATGGCTGCACACAGCCAGGCTCTAGAGGCTTGGCATTCTCGCATTCTTTATGCCCACATAGTTTATACACTGTAAACAAAATTTATGCGGATTAAAAACTCAGATTATATAAACAGCTGAATGAATTACATAAATAAACTTTTTAAATACTTTTATGAGACAATTTCCAAACATTTACAAAAACAACGAAAATTTTTTTTTTCACGTCTCTTTTTAAACTAATTTAAATGACATTTCAAGTAATTTTTTCTCTCAGTGCTGCCGGGTACTGATAGATGATAAATGTATATTTACCTTAAGCTATGTCGTCCCGGGCGTGTCCTGTGCCTATTAAGCTTAACGAGCATATGCGTCTATGACGCATTTTGCAACACTGTCGCAGCGCAATTAAGTAACAACAGAAAATCCAATAAACTCAACTTTTGCGATGCACTTGCTTCTCCTCGTCCTGCTCCACAGGGAGATCTGCAATAAAAGGCAGAAGAAAAAAAGAAAAGATATCTGCGCCATTTAATGAAAAATGTAACAAAGTGAAACGAGGGGCGTCTCGTCAGCAGCAGCAGCAGCAACAAGCAAAGCTCCCCAGTGACTGACGCCCCACATTGGCACTAGCCCCAGTTGCCGCTCCTCCTACTCCTCCTCGTGGTCCCCTCCCCCTGCTCATCCTACACAACTTACACATGCAAATGACTGCAATAAAAATGGCAGGCTGGCAACTTTTGTGATTGCGATGCTCTGCAACATTTGGGGGCAGTCAGAGTGGGTATATTACACTTGCGTGCGGTGTTTATTAAACGCAAATGGTTTTCCAGTAGTTTTTCATAATGAATTTTCCATGAATCCCAGCCACAAAGCGGGTTATCAAATCTAAGCTATAATTATAAAGAAAATCAGTTGCAGTGGCAAGCTTTCAAGCCTTTCAACAACACTCAGCTGATTTCTTATATTTATCACACTTATCACACCTTCTAATCATCTGTCTTTATTTGCAGGCTCTCACCAAATTCCAAACGTCACAAAAGGTCACCAATAAGACGGGCATCGAACAGGAGGAGACGCTGCTCAATGAGTCTGCCGCACGTGAAACATCGCTCAATCTGCAAATACTCGAACTGGAGAATGAAGCGAAGCAGCTGCGACATGAGCTGGAGCGTGTGCGCAACGAACGGGATCGCATGCTGCAGGAGAACTCGGACATTGGACGCGACAAGAGCGACAATGAAGCGGACCGGCTGCGTCTCAAATCCGAGCTAAAGGATTTGAAATTTCGCGAGACACGCATGCTCAGCGAATATTCCGAACTGGAGGAGGAGAACATATCGTTGCAGAAGCAGGTCTCCAGCCTGAGAAGCTCGCAGGTGAGTTCTCAAGTCGCCCAAAAGTTAACTCTTAATAAATATTTTTGTTTAACAGGTGGAGTTTGAGGGTGCCAAACATGAGATTCGACGCCTCACCGAGGAGGTGGAGCTGCTAAATCAGCAGGTCGATGAGCTGGCGAATCTCAAGAAGATTGCTGAAAAGCAAATGGAGGAGGCGCTCGAGGCACTGCAGGTAAAACAAGAAGGAACCAAGGGAGAAGGTCCAATATCCTTCTAGATAAAGATTTTGAGCATCTCTAATCACTCTCTGTTTCCATTTTTCGCATAGGGCGAGCGTGAGGCGAAATATGCGCTGAAAAAGGAGCTGGATGGTCACCTGAATCGCGAGTCCATGTATCACATTAGCAATTTGGCCTACAGCATACGCAGCAATATGGAGGATAATGCCAGCAATAATTCCGATGGCGAAGAGGAGAATTTGGCACTGAAACGTCTCGAGGCGGATTTGAGCACAGAACTCAAATCACCCGATGGCACCAAATGTGATCTCTTCTCCGAGATACATTTGAACGAGCTAAAGAAACTGGAAAAGCAGCTGGAATCGATGGAGAATGAGAAATCGCATTTGACGACCAATTTGCGTGAGGCGCAAAGCAGTCTGGATAAGTCACAAAATGAGCTGCAGAACTTTATGTCACGACTCGCACTGCTGGCCGCCCATGTCGATGCCCTTGTGCAGCTCAAGAAACAGATTGATGTCAAGGATCAGACGAGCGGCGGCAAGGATAAGGATGAACAGTTGCAGCAACAGTTGCGTACAATTATCACACAATATGCCAATTGGTTTACGCTTTCCGCCAAGGAGATTGACGGCCTCAAGACTGACATTGCCGAGCTGCAGAAGGGTCTCAACTATACGGACGCCACCACCACTCTTCGCAACGAGGTGACCAATCTGAAGAACAAGCTCCTCTCCACCGAACAAAAGTCACTGGATCTGCAGAGCGATGTCCAAACGCTGACGCACATCTCCCAGAATGCTGGTCAGAGTTTGGGCTCCGCACGCAGCACATTGGTCGCGCTCAGCGATGATCTGGCGCAGCTGTATCATCTGGTCTGCACTGTGAATGGCGAGACGCCATCGCGTGTCCTGCTCGATCACAAGAGCGACGATATGAGGTGAGTTTCCTGCTACTGTTTCCATCTTAAATCCATTTTCTAACTGACGTCATTTATTCCTCCCATCCAGCTTTGAGAACGATTCGTTGACTGCAATCCAATCGCAGTTTAAATCGGATGTTTTCACAGCACGCCCGCAAATTGTTGAGGATCTGCAGGGCTTGGCGGATTCGGTGGAGATTAAGAAGTATGTCGACACCGTCAGCGATCAGATCAAGCATCTGAAAACGGCCGTGGAGCACACAATCGATCTGAACAAGCACAAAGTGCGCGCCGAAGGAGGTGAATGTGAGTACGCCAACGGGGAAGTGGAAATCTTTGTTTACAACTTGCTCCTCTTTTACTTTGCAGCCGTGGAGAAGGGCAACACCGAGGAGGTGGAGGAGCTGCAGGAGCAAATTGTCAAGCTCAAGAGTCTGCTGTCCGTGAAGCGCGAGCAAATTATCACGCTGCGCAATGTGCTTAAGTCAAACAAACAAACCGCCGAGGTGGCACTCACCAATCTCAAGTCCAAATACGAGAACGAGAAGATCATTGTCAGCGACACCATGTCCAAGCTGCGCAACGAGCTCCGACTGCTCAAAGAGGATGCGGCCACCTTCTCCAGTGAGTGAATCAATATATCTATAATTACTCCAACTAATATACTTATTTTTCACTACAGGTCTGCGCGCCATGTTCGCTGCACGCTGCGAGGAGTATGTTACCCAGGTGGATGATCTGAATCGCCAGCTGGAGGCTGCCGAGGAGGAGAAGAAAACGCTCAATCAGCTGCTGCGCTTGGCTGTCCAACAAAAGCTGGCGCTCACCCAGCGTTTGGAGGAAATGGAAATGGATCGGTGGGTGCATTTGGGTCGCTAATCTTAGCCAGAGAGCTCAAAAACACACAGAATCACAGAATCCCATCAAATCAAAAAACAAATCTTTAGTTGTCCTTTGTATAAAATATCCCCCAACCCGACAAATCAGCACACTTGGTAAGCATTTTGCACTGCGGCAAACCTTTGTTGCATGTTGCGCCTCGCCCCGCTAACCTGCTGCTGTTGCTGCTGCTGGAAAAAAAACGCCTAATCCCAAGCTTGGAGTTGACTAAATGAGAAATTGAAGCAGTTCATGTCATATATAAAGAAAAGACAATATTATATATACATAGCACAATTTACATCAATTTTTAAAATTTTATTTTAAAATTATACATTTTTTTAAGTTGAATTTTATAAATATAAGAAAATCAGTAACAGATCTTTGCTTAAAATTTAGGATCGTAATAATAACGCTCTGAATCTGATTTCATTACAGATATTGATTCATTCAAAAACTTAATTGTAGTCCAATCTTGCCTAGGAGTATTATAAAGATATAGTTGTCTGATATTAATAGGAATTCGATTAAATAAAAGCAACATTTTTTAATTAACAAGTTTCGTCAAATGATAATATATATATAGTGTGACTTGTCGACTGTCTAAAATTCTGATTTAATTCAAGTTTCATACAGCTAAAGTCTTGCTTTGCACTTGATTATTTTTTACTTAAATATATATATATATATATGATACCCTTCGCAATGCTATAATTATTATTTTGCCAACTAGTTTTTTTTTGCTAACCATAAAAGTT
The DNA here is from genome assembly GCA_035042145.1 of Drosophila kokeensis. Taxonomy (NCBI): domain Eukaryota; kingdom Metazoa; phylum Arthropoda; class Insecta; order Diptera; family Drosophilidae; genus Drosophila; species Drosophila kokeensis. Next base: position 5,160,486 of record JAWNLT010000124.1, on the reverse strand, counting down.
CATGTTTTTACCCCTTGTAACTGCTTCACAACTAACTCATGCCACATTTGTTGTTTAATATGGCCGCATTATTAACGCATGACTAATCGGTTGCTTCCTCTCATTGCCACAGCGAGATGCGTCATGTGCGCCGTCCAATGCCACCGCAACGCGGCACCAGCGGCAAGTCATCGTTCAGCACCCGTCCCTCGAGCAGAAATCCGGCGAGCAGCAATGCGAATCCCTTCTAACATAAGATCAGCGTGCAGCGTAAGCTTTTGGCTTTGGTTTATACTTTGCTTAAGTTATAAATTCGTTTGGAGGAGCCTTGTTGTGGATAAACCGATGAACAAGAACAATCGCAGCCAGCACCACCTCCCCTCTATCTCCTACGGACACACAACCACACACACACACTCACACTGAATGAGAGAAAGAGAGAGAGAGAGCGAGAGATCGAGATCGAGATCAAGAATACAGTAAATGTATTTGGGGAACGATGCTATAGCTACGATCTATCCTATTATTAATGATAAACGATTTGTATCTGTTTCTATATTTGTATTTATTGAGAGTTTAGTTAGACGAAAGTTTTGTGTTAGGCGCAATTAGACGCAATACGAACAGTTATTAACGGTTAGTTACTTAAACGTCCAATTAATTTAATTAACAATTTGAGCGAATGGCAACACACAAACGCAATTCGAATTCTAACATAAATAATTGTATTTTTCTATACATACAGAGAAAAAAACAACAAAAAACAATTTGTAAACGTTTTAGTTTGATTTAAGTTGAGTTTTGTTAACTTTCGCGTTGATTGTTTGATTTTTGTTATCAACGCTGTGCGCAAGCGAAACTGATAAAAAACAAAAAGAAAAAAACTAAAACGATATACAACATTTTGATAAGATGATGTTTGGCAGAAAACACAAAAGATGCAACAAGCATATTGGCCAATTGGCATGTATTAATTGGCCTAATAACTAAATGAGTATTTTCACAAATGGGCTGCTGAAGGCCAACAACTGTTAGGGGCAAACTAGAGCAGCTAAAATGTAAATTATACATAAATGATATATACATATATACATATATGTATTTATATATATATATATATATGGAAAGCAACTATTGTACTATGTGTGGCAATGGGCTGCGTCTTTAAGACGGATTATTTTTTGGTATTTACTGTCGCCGCCTTTAATTGAAATTGTAGTAAATTAATTATTATTTGTTTTGCAATCACAAAAGAAAACTTAGTTTTTTTGGTTTGCTTAGCTTACTGCAAAAAATTCACACCTAATTTGTGCATTATTATTTAATTTAATTAATAAAAATTAAAACAAAACAAAAACAAACAAAAGTAAACAGCTCTCACTAAGAAAACGATTTTAGCAAGAATTGTTTTCAATTGGATTTTTAGCATCCACAACATATTTATTTATGCAGCTTGTTGCACAAATGCTGGACTGGAATATATGGATGCAACAAGCTGGTTTTCTGATTCTTTGCATAGGAATACACAGCCTTTAAAATAGAATACTCTATTATGACTAACGAGCAGCTTAACCAACATAAAATAGCAAACAAAGCGTTAAAGTTTAAACTAATATTATTATTATCTTATCATTATAGTAGCTAATTAATTAAACACACAAATACACACACACAGCGTAGTGATTACAAAAAAAAAAAAAAAACAGCACATTTTAATCACCCCACCCTCTCCCAAAAGTAGCCGTTTTACTCTACCCTAAAATATAATGCAAAATGTGTTTTGCTTAAATTTATTGTTTTCAAATATGTTTCGTTTTTTGTAATGGAAAAGATTAAAATTGACAAAAAATTGAGATATACAAAAATGCGTATATTGTGTAAATTTACCGAGCCATTAAATTGAATTTATATTTAAGACACACACACACACTTAAACACACACACACACAGACATTTTCACATCGTCCACTCACATATAAACAGAGATAAACTGATATCCGTCAGTTGCCTATAGAAATTATTTATGAGAATTTGTAAAAGTTGAAAAATACATACATACATATTTCAAAATGATTTTATTGTAATTTTACCGTCCCTTTTTGCAAAAACAAATGAAAGATGAACAAATATCTATATATATTTATGCAAACTCATTAAAGCAAACAACAACAACCAACAAATACAACTTTAAGTTTCATATGTCCAAAACATCCGAACATAAATACATCAATATATACATACATACATCTAAATACATACTAACGACCCAAACAAGCCAAAATATTGATAGCCAATAATACAAAAAACAAAAAAAAAACTCAAGAACTATTTCAATTAACAACAAAAATAATAGTTTTCTATTTCACAAAAAAAAAAAAAAAAAACCAAACAAAGGAAAAAAAATAAACTTAAAAAGTAAAAAGCAATTGAATTTAAGATTTGAAGGATATTTAATATAAGTTTTATGATAGCAAGCGAAATAGATGGCAAACCAACAATTTGCCAGTGCTGGTAACAGTGGACACACATACATATGAGAAATGCAACCGAAATGGAAACAAACAAAACAAGAAATTAACATAAATTATACATATGTGAAGAATAAACAAATTAGCAAATACATTTTTGTCTACTTTTATTTCTACGTATGAGTAAAAAAACACAAGCATACTTTTAGGCAGACAAATAAAATCACTGAATTCTTTTTGAAGAAATGATCAACGGAATCGGGTCGAAATCAGAAAATCCTTGTTTCCTCAGAATCTACAATTACGTTGACTTTGGCCAGATGGTAGTCCTCATCGAAACCGGATCTGCCAGAACATGACTGAGTTGTGAGCAATTTCCTGCTTTAAGAAAAGTCCTTATTTTTCAGTTGTTTGAAGGTCTTCGCCCTGTTTATTGCTTTTTTCGAATCGAGAGGCCAAGGGTCAAAAGGGTATGCGGATAATACTTGCAATGGCGAAGTTGCGCCGGATATTCTGATTTTTTTCATTTTGTGCAAATTTTGACAACAATTGTTTTCACGATTTCTAGATATCCTTGAATGTCAATCAATAGTCCTTTTTCTTGAGAGCTCAAGGGTATGATGTGTAAGTTCCAGATCCTTAGAAATATTACCGTGTCATGGCTAAAAAAGTGATGTCCTTCTTGTTAAAAACAAAAAGTAGCTCTATCTCGGCCAAATCTTTATGGATTTTCGAAGGACATGTTGCGTTAGAATTACAAGGACGAGCTTTATCGAATGGCATTCAAGGATTAGGGAGCCAAATTTCACGCGGAGGGTGAACGGCAACGAGTTGAAATCACAAAATGTTTGTTTTGCTGAACGATTCGAGTAACTATTGGCCATCTAACAGCGCTGGACAAAACAAGCTTCTTATAAGATCGGCATAGCATGGTATATATAGTACACATACTGTGCGTCATAATAAGTGCATTGATCCATATTTAAAATCCATCTATAAATGTTGCCCTGGCCTTCAATTAGCTAATTAAATACACAGGCGTCTTTGCAGTGATCTTCAAACCAAGTCGAATGAGACTCACTGAAAATGCCAAGCGGCATATTCAAAATAACAAAAATGTCTGGCCAAATGAGTTGCCGCAGAGGCAGCTGAATGATATTTACAGATAAATTTGACTGCCGTGTAAATTGTAAATGATTCCTCATTACGTTATCGATACCGATTCCAAATCACCGGCGATGTCTCAAAGTCACGCGCCATCGTCACGCGGCGAGCAAAACTACCGATATTTTAGCCAGGCGAACATAAGTCGCAAGCAGCACGACGATGCTCTATCGAACAGTCGACAAAACAAACCAATTGCTCGACAGCCGGCAGCAGCTGCAAACACTCACAGACACACACGCATGCAGATAGCCTTGGAGAGAGGGAGAGACACAGTTTTGCACTCAGCACATACACACACATATATTTACAAGCACACACGCACACACATACACACTGGCGCATATGCAGAAACGAAAATTGAATGCTGAGTCTGTGCCGTCGTTTGCCTTCTGCTGCCGCTGCTTTGGTTGGTGGTTGCTTGCACCGCCGTTTCTATACGAAAAACCAGTGACGTATGACGGGGGGAAACGCCCTTCCACGCTGTGGCAGAGAAATAAATAATAAATGAATTTGCAGCGTGTCCGTGTGTACAGTATGCCTTTTAGTGTGTGTTAGTATTTATCGCTCTTGAGAAATATTACGAAATGTGGTTGACATGTTAATAAATTCTTTTAATTGAAACTAAAATGTTTGATAATTTATTTTATGTATTAATAAATATTTCATATTATTATATTTTATTCTTTACTTTATAAATTGTCTCAGAGGTGAGAGAAATAAACGAGTGGATTTGCAGTGATATTGATATTGATTTTTTGAAATGTGGTTTATATATTAATAAATTATTTTTACTTACACTTAAAATTTGATAATTTATATTTTAAATTTTATTCTTTACTGCCTTATAAATGTTCTCAGAGATGACACATTTTTTAACTGAACTCTTATAAGTTTAAACTTCATTTCATAAATGAATTTCACATTTTATATCCATAAGCGAATTCGTTAAACAACCCCCTGCAAATAGACAACAAGTGACTACGCGCCTGGGAATATCGCTTTATTGGTTGGTGAGCCGTCGCCCAGTGGAACTTCGAAAATTTTGTGTTGTCGAATTGCACAAACCGAAGAACAGGCGCGCAGCAGTGTGTACTGGTGCCCGCCATGATATAGTTGGATGGCAACTCTTATTGGCTGCCGTCTCAGCTGCTGTCGCTTGGCGCGCTTAACGCTGATGCGCGAACACAACCATAAAACCTACTCTACGTGAGTGTGTGTGCGTGTGTGTGTATGCATGTGTGTATGTGTGTTTGTCGCTGTATTGTTTTTAAATGATAGCGGCCGGGCAGCTAGTCAGCTGTTACTGTTACTGTGACTGGTGCGACAGGCGCAGACCAACCAGAAATGCTTTAAAGAGGGATAAAGACCGGCCCAATGGCCAGTAATCAGCTCAACTCAACGCAACATTGATACTGAAGGGCAGCAATTGCATCACATCATCAATTTCCACCACCACCACCATTCCCCCTCACCCAGAACATTCAACGTGCCCCGTTTTTGGATGTTTTTATTGCAGATTTTGTGTTTCTTTAAATAATGTTGCATATTTGTGATTTGTTTTGAAAAATGCTCTTTAATTTTGTGGATGGAGTTGAAATTCAAATCGCATTGAGGTTTGTTTTTTAATTAAAGAGGAGTTCAGTTGCCGACTTTTATCGTATGCAAATTGTGTGCTTAGTAATGCATATCGTCATTTAATTAATGCTTTGAATATTTATTATCTAAAAGTTAATTGATTAGAGCTGCCAATTAAATTTATTTCCAATTTATCTATTGTGATTTGAATGAATAAGCTTTAAGCAATATAAATCGATTGTATTTTTAGGTATTGCTGCTATATATGTATGCATACATATTTTTACTATTATTACACATGTATATATATACTTACATTTGTATTTACAAATACAGTTGATTTGCAGTTTCATCGTTTTACTTCATGGCTTGCCTAGTTAAAATTTAGCTAACCAATTTGCACAGTAATTTTCGCAAACATTATAAATGACCTTCACAAATTGCAAGCCTTGTTTATATGTGCGTGTGTTTGTGCACAGGACTGCCAATTATGTGGGTGGAGTTGAAAATCATACCGCATTGGCCATTTCTGTGCTGTGCCCCTTTGCCTGCCTGCCTGCCTGCCACGCCGCCGTTGTATTCGATGATAGGCCTATTGGCGGCTTAAATTGGCCATCCATATTTGTAATTGGCTTTTTGTCTCTCTTACCCCCGAAGGGCTGGCAAGAAGCATCAGCAGCAGCAGCAACAGCAGCAGCAGCAACAGCGAAAGGGAATCCAACAAGTGGGCGCCTCGTTTTCACTCGCACTGCGAATTGAGCAACGGGCTCACATAATGCAATGACGCCACACACACACATCGGTGAGTTTTTTCTTCTTTCTTTTCAAACAATGACAGTAAATTTGTGTAGTGCGATTTGTTGTATCGCGCGTCATTTAACAGGCGCGCAGCGTTTTCAGCCAGCTGCTTTTCGTGCATTTTCAACGGGCTGCAGAGCGAGATGGCTAGCGTGTACACGGCATGTGCTCTATGTGTTGAAGTGAGCTAACGCTAGTGGCATACGAGCTTTTGAGCGGTTTGTGTCTCTGCTAAGCACATGGAGAATTTTCAAATGAAGAGCTTTTCTCTGCAGCCGCAGCAGCAGCCACATCAATTTTCAAGTAAACATAAATATTTGCCTTTGAGTGGCAAAATCCACAAAGAGAGGTCACACAAAATTGACAGCCGCCAATATTTAACACATTTCCAAATCAAATTCAACAAAAATTTAAGTAGGTTAGCACATGTGCTAAGGTCGCTAGCAAACATTAGACCTATTCCCGCTCCCCCCCCCCCCTCCCCACACAAATCAAGGGGCGGGCTCAATTTGAATCGTGCCCAGATTAATTATCTGCTAATTTTAACATTATGCAAGATCTAATAACTGGTTCATGCACATGGCTCCGCGGACTTATTAGGCTGTTTATTAGGAATTTTCGCATTGAACAAAATTCAAATCTCGCTTGCTAAAATATCAAAAATCCAATTTCATTTCTACAGAGAATATTTTTCAAAAAATAGCGAATATTTGACAGTTCTATAAGTTTGGTTCTCTTTAAGTAAGTATGTGTAATACAGGTGAAACTCTGCTCTTAAGCTTACAAGACGTCTCTTTGGCAAAGATTCATTCACTGAATGGAAGATTTGTGTATAATATGTATCTATAGCAAACAGGTCCATCAAAGTCATGGCCGAATACAATGCAGTGCAATCCCCCTGGAAACAATCAGAAAAACAGGCCCAAATATTAGCAGACACATGCTGCTCTTCTTCCCCAGGCATAAAAACTGACAAAAAACATAAGACATAAAAAACTGTGGCTAGTTTATTGTTCTGTCACGCGCTCGGACAAACGTCATCAAGTGGTTTTAGTTTTACATTCACTTTTTTTTATTCGCATCCGCGTATCTTGTGTGTCCACTACTGCTACCGATGAGCGGACAGATGGACAACCGGACGGACGGACAGACGGATGGACGGATGGACGGAGAGACAAATGAGCTGGTTGTGCTGAAGAAGTGCTCTTCACTGTTACTGGTACTGGCATCTCTGGTACCTGGCTACGAAATAGCATACTGTTGTTGTTGCTGCCTCTCAAGGTTGAGGCAAACTGGTATCAGCAACAGCAACAACAACAACAACAACAACAACAATAATGACAACAATAACGCCGCTAAACTGTTAAGAGCAGTCGAAGTCGGAGATGTTAAAATCCAAGACATAATCGCAATAGCCGTCGTTGTAGTAGTTAGTGGTTTTGCTATTTGTTTGCCTGTTTGTCTGTTTGTCTGTTGGCACGAGTCGCTATGCATTAATTAATAGCCATATTCATATCCATATCCATATCCATAATGACAATCATACCAATTTTTTTTGTTCTTGAAATTACGCTGCAATTTTGAAGCCTTTCGTTTGGTAAATGAAAAAAAAATTACACAAATTTGCTTGCCCTTCAACTGATTGCATAGCTGCAATTGATACACTGACAAAAAAAAATGCAATAGAAGCAAATGTATATATATACATAGCTAAATATATTTACAATTAAAAAATAAAATACATAGAAATGGATTCCAAATTTTCCACTACTATAACTTTGACAAATTTGAAACTATTTTCAATAGCCATGACTTTTTGATTGTGGCTTGAACTTTAGATTAAAAAAACATTTAAATTTCAAAAACATATTTTTGCTCGAAATTCAAGTTAACACAGCTTCACCTTTTTTTGGACTATCAAACATTTAATGTTCTACAACAACAACAACAAAAATTGTGCATTTAACAAAAAGCTGATCAAATTGAAAAATATTCACGCTCAAAAATAATGGACAAAAATATTTTAGATAATGGAACAAGTTATTCTATATTAATTAAATTCAAAAATTAATTTTAAAACTACTATTTGACATCTGAAAAGAATTTATAGACTCGCTTCGCTCAATGTGTCTGTGTGTGTGTGTGTGTGTGTGCATATATGTATTATTCATGAAGATTTGAGTATATACATCTACATATGTATGTAGAGTGTAAGCAATAAAATTAAAATTATATTTAGATGATAATGACAGCGAATACAATGTCTGTCTGCACTTAGCACTTCTTCAACTTGAACGTTTTTTACATTTTTAAAGTTGGCTCGTTTTATTTTTTTTAATTTTTTTTTTTTATGATTTATGAGCAATTTCTAAAGTGCACTTGTTTGACCGCGTGCTACAACAAGTCGAACAGGTCGTTGTTGTTCTTGTTGCTGTTGTTGTTGTTGTTGTTGTATGCTTTTAACAAAAATGTAATAATAATAACAATTTTTTGTATTTACACACGTCGGCAACAACTTCAGCATCAGCTTTAGCTTCAGCTATATCTCGATTCTCCATGACGATTCTCTTCATTCCGCAACTCAAATCCCGGTGCGGCCAACTGACGAGATCTGTGGTTTTATACTATTGTTGTTGTTGTTGTCGCTTCTAATTTTGTTGACAGATGAGGTCGCCAAAACGCCAACATGTGACGCAGTCGCTGATGAGTAAAGCAAAAGCAACAGCAAAAAAAAAACAAATACAAAAACCTGGCAACCCTGAAACTGTTGAGCTTAAGCGCACTGCTGCAATGCAGTGGCAACCACAACACAACAAAAACAACACAACAAAACGGACCGGCAACGACCCATGAACTTTACAACACTGACTGGCACGGGGCAGGGGTATGTGGCTGCAACAAGTGCGTTGCAACAAAATTCAAGTTGTTGTTGTTGTGTCTGTTGCACATGCAAGTTTTGCTTAATTTGTTCAACATTTTTTCCATAGTTTTGGGTTTTTATTTGAAATGTTTGGTTTTTTTTTGGTTGGTTTTGAGCAAATGAGCAAGGCTGCTGGGTCAAGCAGCAGGTCATTGGTCTCCATCTCGAAGAGGCGCAACTCAAGTGTGGGAAGCGCCATAAAAACACTCATTTTTCGAATGCCTTAGTCGGTCTGTACGAACACTTTGGAAAATTGTAGCATCTTCAATCCATAAACATAAATAATCAAAAGTTGTTCTGAAAGTAGAAACGTAAACGAACATTTTGAGAAAAACGTGTTCCATTAAAATTTTACAAATTTTGTCATAAATTTGATTAGAACGATCATTAATAAAATACTGAAATTTCTTGGAACATATTTTATGTGAATTATTACGTACGAAATTTGAGTGTTTTTATTGAGAATATTAATTTCGATACCAAAATTCATATGTAGTTTTTGGCAGAACAAACACTCGAGCAAAAATAAATAAAAAATTAATTTCGATACCCAAGCTAAAGTAAACAATTTAATTGGCAGAATGAACACTCGAGAAAAACAAAATAAATGAAATAAAGAATGAAATTGGGAGCAAAAAAATGCGCGTTCGTTGCTTAAGTCTTTTGTTCTGTTCCCATGTTGAATAATGCAAATTTTTGTGTCTGTCTGACTAAGCGCTTCTGATTTATGGCTGAAAAGCAGACGGCTTAAACATATGTTCAATTGATTTCATAATCATAATCATGACACCGCACACGGCCCAACCCAGGCGGCAAAAAGAAGCAGCTGAATGAGCAGCGACTATAAATATGATGTTATAAATAGGTAAGGGGAAAAAAATCTTATAAATATGCAACTTCCTCCACAAGACACTGTTTGACACACTGACTAGACGACGGCGATGATGACAGTGATGCATAAAAAATATATATACATATATGGAAAATGAAAAACTGAATGTGAAACACAGATAAATTATGCAAAATAAAGTCGATTGCATATTCACAATTTAACAGCTGAGTGTTGAGTGTTGGGTGTTGAGTGTTGAGTGTTATGATGCATTCTATATATATATATATTTATGATGATGTGTTTGCCACATCCGCATTTGCCCCTAAAGTGAACTTGTGGCCGCACAATTTCGCACACACCTACTTTTGTGTAAACGTTTCTCATAACTGTTCGATACTTATATAAGTAATTTGTCAGATTTATGGTCGACGATTAGAGACAATTGCTGATTCTAAATGATGATGCCCAACAGTTGCAGTTATTGTTGTTGTTGCTGCAGTTGCAGTTGCAATGGCAGTTGTTGTTGTTGCTGCTGCTGCTGCTGCTGCAATTCTCTTATGCAATTAGCCAGCGGCTTGTTTATGTTGCATTGTTTCGTCCCAGACACTTATTAAGTCTTCTAAAGCAATCCAGCTGCCTTAGCTCATTCATAAAAAAAAATTAAAACATTCTAGCTTTATATCCATGTGTGTGTGTGTATGTCTCTGTGTGTGTGAAATGTGTGTCAAATTTTGCAACCATCTCAATCTAAAAACTTTGGTGCTGTGTCTTTGAATTTTTTTTTGGTTTTTTTTTTGCTTTTTTTTTGTATTCTTTTTCGCATATGAAAATTTTTTGTCACGTTTTCCGTGACGAATTTAAAATGTGCCTGGCACTTAATTCTTTTGTGTCACACCAACAACAACAACAACAACAAAGCCATTTGGTGTAGTTGTTGCTGTTGCTGTTGTTGTTGTTGCAGATGTCGTTTTACACAGATGCGCTAAATTGCAGACATCAATCATTTTTTGCCATTGCGTAATCTTCTCAGATGCGAGGGGGTTTTCGATTCTACATTTAGCGCCCAAGACTCAGTTATCTATATATAGATACATACATATATATATAGACAAACAAATATTCAATTTGATATATAAGTAAGTTTTGGCTGTTTGTTTAATTTTGTGTCTCGGCAAGGTCTTGATTAATTTGTTGCCAATCACTTTTCGTTGTCGCGCTGACAAAAGCTGATGCCAAACTCAAATAAATAAACGAAACGAAAATACATTATTACATATATGCATGCTCATATATATACATATGTATGTATATACATATAAATTTAAATTTCAACTAATGTGTAAATGAACAAAACGACGGCCTCTTGGGGTCACATTTGGCAAGATTTCATATCATCAGCAACGCATTTAAAAAGGCATTTAACGAACAAGCCCAAAAGCCGAAAAAAAACTTGACAGAGGCTTCTTCAAATACACACACGCACACACACACACGCACGCACACACACACATACATAGGCACAAATTGCAATTACTCGTCGTTGTCGCGTCCTTCACGCATCCCCAGCTGATTCTCCATCTTCGTCTCGCAGTCCGTCTCCAAGTCCAACTGTCCAACTCAACTTCGCCGCTCAATGTTAATGCGATCAACAACAAAAATATTCTATGCCGCCTAACAAATCGGTTTTTGGTGGGGTTATTCAGGAGGGCATGCGAGGGTCACTCACTAAGTAATGGAATAAGTTTCCCATTTGCAGCTGTCAGAAAAAACCGCTGGTAAATGACGAAACTTACTCTGCCAACATTTGTTAACATACTGATGATAATTATCATAATTAAACGAAATTCTTGTAAACTTTATATAATCTGCCACAAAAAAAAAACCCTGATAAAAAGTGAAACTATTATTATTATCACAATTGGGGGAAGAACTAGCATTGCGACCTATAAGGTCTATTGTGCCCCCTTTCTGAGCCTACAGCTCTTCCATCAGTCCCAGCTCCTGCACGAATGCGAGGATCTTCGTTGGGTTGAGGGTTTCTATGTCCTTGGGCCTCATGACATGCTGCATTAGGATGCTGCATCTTTTCCTGATTAAGGCGACGCATTCTGCCAGGATGTGCGTTGAGGATTCATTCTTCCTTCTCATGTCCACAAAGCCTGCATGCATCGCTACTATAAATACCTAATTTGGTTAGGTGCCTTCTCAGTCTACAGTGTCCCGTCAATAGACTAATGAGTATCCTGAGCCTGTTCTTTCCCATGGATACTACTTGCTTAAATCGTTTTTGATTATAGCCACCTAAAAGAATCTTGGCTTGTCGGAGTTCTGGTGCTTCTGCCCAACTCCGTTCTCGCCTCTGCCTTTCTTCATCCCTGATTTGGAGCCGTATACACAATACGTCTTCCTATGCCACAAGGGGCTCTTTGCCCTCATTCTTGCTTGTTCGTCAGCCGTCTTAGGGTAAGCCTATTGTGTGTCCCAAGTTGGTCTTACTTCGAGGACTACTTTAGATGTTATTTTCGTCCCCGTTAATGCTTTAATTGCTGCTTGACTATCGGAAAGTGAAACTAACTTTGCCAACATTTGATAACATACTAATAATAATTATCACAATTAATCGAAATTCTTGTAAACTTCTATAATATCCGCACAAACTTCAAGAGCAGCCCACGTTATTTTGCGTTAGTTGAAATGAAGAAGATGAACCAAAAATCGAGCCGATTATGAATTAAACCACAAACGCAACCAATTCAAACCAATTCCATTCAATTTAATTTTCATTCAATTTGATTCCATTTGTATTGATTTGATTAGGTTTGAATAGTTTTTATTCGATACAAATCCATTCACGATCATAACTCAAACTAAGGTCAGCTGGATGCTCGTCTCCGGATCTGTCTTATATATGTATATAGTTTGAAAATTGTTGGTTTGCTTAAATAGATTGATTATACAAACATTTTTGCTGCGCTTTATTTCTTCTTGATTTAGTTTCTTGGCAATTAGCATCTTCATTGTTGAATTTCTGATTTTTTTCTTAAATTTGATTATTTTTGTTTGTTTTTTTTTGTTTTTTTTGTTTTTTTTTTTGTTTTTTTTTTTTGTTTTTTTTTGTTGTTTTTTTTTCTTGAATAACACATTCACGGAAGCTTCAGTTTCAGTTTTTTGTTTAGACAGACAGATGAAGATGAAGATGAAGATGCTGTTGTTGAGTTGTGGGCCTTCCGCGCTTGGATCGCCTGATCTTGTTTAAATCTTTCGATTTCGATTTGGATTTTTGTTTTTTTTTTGTTTTATGTCATATGCATCAAATTATGGAAATTTGGCAAAAATGTTTTATCAGCGACGCCTATTGTGTAGTAAGTGGAAGATGACTTGATCTGCTAACTTGGTTAGTCACCGAAGGTCACCGAAGGGGGCTCGCATAGTCAACAGTCAATCAGCCGACAAAACTGCCTACGGAGCGCGTACACAGAGAAAAAAACACATGTATTATTTAAAATAAACCTGATAGCTTTAATTAAATACCCCTCTGATTTAGAATGTTAAATCTTAAATGTTGTATTTTAAGCTCACATCAAAATGTACAATCTCCAATTAAGAATGTTTTCTTAAAATTCAAAAAAAGATAATTCAAGGTTCTTCATCTGCCACTAAGAATATGGTGTTAATTAAAACGTTCTGTACTCGATTCAAGAATTCGAACTTCATTGTAAAACATTAAATATTAAATGATGAATTTTCGCATCAGATTAATATAAAATCTCCAATCAAGAAAACATTCTATAAACAAGACAAATTAATTCAAGGTTCTTCATTCATCCAAAATCCAACTGAATCGAATAATGTAGTCTGTGGCATGAGTATAGCTTAAATTAATACGTTTCCTAGTTGAATCACATATTTTCTCATTGTGTATGAGCAATTTGCATTTGCATTCGTTCGATCGATCGATAGAGAATTTTGCCAGCTGCTTGTCTTTAATGACAGTAATTGGCCGCAATCGATGACGGCTTTTATGAACTGGGTGTGAGTGACTAAAGAGTGACTAAACTAATCAGTTCGTGGAATCAGTTTTCAACCAATTTCCGAACTTGTCAAGGTTCAACAAAACAATAAAAAATAAAAATCTGCGACTACCGCAGGAAATGCATGTAAGATACAAAAGAAAAAAAAAAAACCGGGTACTAGGGCGAAAATGACTAAAAACCAAATAAAAAACAAAATGCATAACATGATAAAAAAAAAGGAAAAACAACAACAGCAACAAAAGAATAACAACAACAACAACAACGGATGCTGATTTATGCAGCAGATGCAATAAGCAAAGTGCGAAAAAAAAACAATAAAGAAAATCAGTGAGTGCGGATGCTTTCAAGATCCAAGATCCCAGACCAGGCCTAACAAAATTTCAACAAGTTTTCAAGTATGCATGGGTGGTAATGAAATCTTGGCAACTATAACAAAGAACTGACCAAAACGTGTGTTAATTAAATGATAGCATAAAAAATAAACAAAAGAAATATTTGACATTTTATTGGCTTAATTTTTATTAATTTATTTAAATTATGCAATTTGAATAAGCATGATAAATGGTGTGCTTCGATTCCAGTTTTCAGATTAGTTCCTTGGATCTACAAATCAGAGTGCTCGATAGTTGGGAATAACCGACTTAGAGACAAAGTCTACACAAAGCTATAATTAATAAGTTCTTTGAACATTATCCGATTAAATGTAGTACTTTTTTTTTAATAGTATCTTAAAGAAATGCGGGTATAAATACAACAACACTTATAATAAACCTAATCAGATTAATGCACAGTGAGAAAAAGTATATATTTTTGACTCCTCTTTTTTACTGACTTAAAACATCGCTAAAAAAAAAGTAAAAGATGATTTCCTTTCTTAAGAAAACACAAAAGAATCAAAAATGCTTTTTTCCAGACATTGTTTACTACCTACAATTATATATAGAAATACGTAAGCATACCCCGTTTATGCCAAACTATAGGGTATACACAAAAATTAAACCGTTTTAAGCAAACCAATTAAGAAATTCTTCACTTCCAGTCTGAATTCTTTTCAAGTTGTTTTATTTTATTTGCCATAAACATCAACTTCCGCAAATGCAAGGAAATTGCGCCATTATCATTTCTGCAATAGTTAAAAAATTTGCACAGATATGAAAACATTTTGGCTAAATATAATTAATTCACCTTTGGTGTTAACAGCCTGACCCAACCCCCCATGCTGAGCTGATGAATGATATTAATAAGACTAATTAAAATATATGTATAATAAATGATTAAAGCACAGCTGGATGAGTGGAATTCAAAACTGGGTTTATTTCCATGTCTGGGTTGGCCTTAAGTGTGGCACGACCACGTGAGGAGAGGCCTGCGAATCCGCACCATAAATTAGTTTTCTATTAAATGCTACTAAATGGCAAACAATGGCGCCACCCAAACAAAAAGTCGCACACACACACACACACACACATACAGACACACGCACATGTTGTGTATAATATATAGGTGTATCTTTTTCATGGTCAATTAGCAGACAACAGAAATCAAGTCAACAGTTGTTGGCCATAAGGTCAGTCATTAGTGCTAAGCGAGTGTCAACAGTTCAACGTGGCCAAAATGTCAATGTTTTACATTTTACATTTTAATTTTTCTTTTTTTTTTATAAATATATATTTTTTGATGGTGGAACATTAATAAGGTTTTGAGTTGAAATATGTGAACCCAAAAAGCAGCGACTTTCATATCTGTTCTGCTCAGTAAATTACATAATCAAGCGTGTTAAACATTTGCATATTGATGAGCGAAAATAAAATAAAAAGCTAACATAAATGTCAATTTGGTTAGAATTGGGTAGAAACCGAGCAGCTCTCCAGATCCGGCTGGCACCGCCAAGCACCAATCACCAATCACAGGCTGGGCTTGAAGAGCGGCAACAACGGCGGCGGCAGCGGCAACGGCGGCATGTTAAATAATATTTATGAGAGCAAATTCCAAAATCAATAGCTTATCCTTTGCCAGTTCATTCACATGGCAATTAAAGCAAAAATATACAAAAATATACAACAAAAAAAAAAACAAGTTGAGGGGTTAAAAACAAAAGTAACTTCCAAAAAAGGTAGCTTCTAGCTTGTTGAGCGCGTGCGAAGAGCAGCCGCTGCGGAAGCCAAAGAGCTGTAGAGCCGTAGAGCCCACGGCGACATTTCGAAAGGCTTTTCAAGATCAAGGCCCAGTCAGGCAACAACAACAATAACCAAACACAACACTTGACAAATCGATATATGAAGTAAGCCCCAAAGCCATCGGCAACAAATCAAAATGATGCGTAAAAGGTGCGCCAAGTGTTTGCATATATATGTATATGGAAATACAAGGCATTTGTTGGCCACACAATCAGATATAGCTATTAAAAGTGAATACGATCGTACTAGAGATGTTGGCCGGGCCAACAGACAGCGTCAGAAGAACAAATAAGCAATTCTTTTGCTTTAAATTAAATGTAAATAACTTCGATTCGTAGAATCGTCAATAACGGGGGGTTCATTTCTATACATATGTATACTATAAAGATTATCTATCTAAATACATATTCATTTGGACAAATGTAGTCGTTGCCTCAAGCTGTTCTGAGTTTATTTGCTGATCATTTTTTTTGCCTGCAACAACAACAAAATAAACATCATTAAAATCCGGTTAATATGCATTTATCAATAGTTTTGTTTCCCCGTCGGTTTTTTTTCGAGAGAGAATTAAGATTTGCGTAAGAAATGTAGCAAATTTAAACAATCTAATTTGAGACGAAATAAATTGTTAGCCAAGTTCTCTTTTATCGTAGAATCTTAGTGTTGATTTCAAAATCAAGTTTGTTAACGTATTTTTCTTTTTCTGCTTTTTTTTTTGGTGCGCCATTTTGAAAACTTATATTTCATATGCAGCCATAAGGTTGCACATCATTTCAACTACTAACTGATTTATGATAACTGCTCGCGCGCGAGATGCGAATCAATGTGCGACGCAGAGAGAGAAATACAAGAGAGAGGGAGAGAGGGAGAGCGACTCAAGCGAAGCTTAGCTTGGAGAAAGATAGAGAGAGGGAAAGAGCGTAAGCTTTCAAGTTTTACTCTCTGGCCGCTCCAAAATGCTCGCTCTGCTTGAGTGCTCAGTGGATGTTTTTAATATTGGGGAGTGGCAGCCGCCCATTTTGCCAATTGAAACGTATAAAAGCCGGCTGCACGGCTGCCTGAATATTCGTTGCTATTCACATTTGCGTCTGGTCTCGTCTCGTCTAGTTTTGTCTCCGACGCAACATCGGAGTCTGAGTTGGACCCACTGAGAACGCAACTGAACTTTTGTGGTGTGTTTTGGTTATAAGCGAACAAAAAACAAAGAAGGTAAGCAGACATTCGCGCTCCTCAAGGATATTCAGTGTGTGGATAAATTTTGAAAGGACTTCCAGTGCCCAAAAATATAATAATAATAATTGACATTTTGTGATGAGCAAAAAAAATAAAATAAACAGTTTATATGCAAATGAAATATTATATATGTATATACGAAAAGTGCTACAAGGATGTGACAATAAAATTTGGATTTGAAATGGATTAAAAGTTGCGCAAAATCAAACGAAAAAAAAAAAGATTAAAATTTAGATTTTTGAGGAAGTAATGCATTTGAAAAGTGAGACGAGCAAGTTCGTTGCCCAAGTTCTTTGGTGTGTTGAAACGAGAATCAAGTTTGTTTCCCAATTCTTTTGTTATTTCAACATCAGTTCGTTGGCCCAAAACTAAAATTTCTATTAGGAATGCTGACTTTACAGTTACACAGTTCGTTGACTCAGCTTTTGAACTACAACATTTTTGTGGATCTTAATGGCATTTGCATATGTAGTACGATATTTTGACCCAAGCCATAAACACTAAAAATATGCTGTACATTTGGGAAGTCACAAACAGTTGCGCAATGTGGCAAACGTTAAACGAACATACAATAAAAATGTACACGCATAAATTTTGACGAGAAGCAATAAAACACAAAATGTGTGCCGAACACATGTATGTATGTTTGTATGTGCTTGTGGCTATCATAAAAGGGCTACATAGCTTCACAGTTGTAGACATATGTATCCATAATTAAGTGCAGTCAGTCAGTGTTTTGTTGCGGCTGATTGATATTGATTATTGATACACGAGCTGCCGAAAACCAAATACGGATGCTAATGGACAAAAATTACAAAACGCAACATAAGAGAGACCGAAATAGAGATAAATAGAGAAATAAATACTCGATCCGAGCGCTACTTGAAATGCATGTTTCCAAATCTCCATTAAGGGCAGGCATCGCACTTTTCACATCAAATCGTTTTTTTGATGCTTTCGGTCCAAAATTGAATTTATAATTTGTATAGCGCAACAAGTCTTGAAATCGTATCAAATTTTCATTATGCATGAACTTTGGGTTTAATTTCCAAGCCCTGTGGCCTGGCTGCGACCATTAACCGATTCCATTAATGATTTATATTGCCAAATCGACGATAGACGGTTTTCGTGTGCGGGCTTGGAGGGAAATTCCCCCCCAAGCTGTCATAGCGATAAAGATCGTCACAGCACTGAAATCAAATTAAAATGCAAAATTTCAAATTTGAAACTGGACAGACCAGTCAGACATTCGAGCTGATTGATTGATAGCATTGCATTAGCATCAAGTTAACAAATTATAAGGAGGAAGACAGCGGCAGCAACAGCTTTAATCGCTATGCAAAAGACGTGGAAGGTTCTAGCCAGAGTCGAAAATAAAAATTAATTAAAAAAAAAAAAACAAAGCAAAAAAAACCGATACAAAAGTCAATAAAACCAGTTAAGGTCAGCAGGCAGGCAGGCAGGCCAGGCCAGGCCAGGCAGGCAGCGGAGTGGCTAAGCTTGTGGCTTGTGTAATCAACATGTTTGCTGCAGATGCTAAATGAATTTTTTATTTATGAATAATGTGACGACGGTGCCCAAGCTGCTGTTAATGCTGATGCCGTTGCTGATGCCGTTGCCGATGTTGATGCTGATCACGTTGCCAACGCTGCGAAGCTACAATAAAAATAAAGTTTCAAGTGTCGTTTGTCGACGTCGCTGTCGTCACTGTGGCAGTGTGTCAGTGGCCGCCTCGGGGCAACCGGTTGGCGGGCACCAATGCATCCTTGACATAAAAACCGTGCACACCAAGTTACATCTTCGATATACAAACACACACACGCACACACACACACACACACACACACACTCACACACTCTTTAAGATGCACGCAATCAAATCAAATTTAAACAACATTCCGCAAACGCACTGTGGTCAATAGCCTAAATATGGCCATTTATATATACATATATTGATTTTTAACGTGTTTGGAGTTGATCTCCCTTGTCTTAATCGGTAAATTGACTGTGATATTTAATTACAATTTTTTATTGTTTTTTTTTTGTATTCGATTTTATAATTAAAGCAGTAATGTTATGAACAAGCTCACTCACTTTAACCACAAATAAATATAACAAATTAGTGAAATATCTGTAATTTTTTGTTTTGCTTAATTAAAGCTTAACATTACAAATACTCAGCAGCACTTGATGCAACATATTTTTGTTATCACACCCAAATTAAGAAGCTTAAAAAAAGGCCAACAACTCAAAATGTAGGTTAGCTGCTGAAGATGGATGTACTGTTACGTGGATGGCTAACGAGCCAAATAATTTCTGCAACATTTTTAAATCACGTTTTCGCTTTTCCGCCTTTGCTTGCAGATGAAAGTCACTTTGGCGATAGCGACTTTCTGCCTGGTGGCCGCCTGCGCCTCAGCGCAAAGGGGCAAAACCACAACAACCACAGGAACGAAGCCGGGTCGCTTCCTCTCGCTGCCCGTGCCCGCCAAGTGCTCTAGCCGTAAGTATACTTTTACTATCAAAATACATACATATGTAGCTCAAATATTTCACATATTTCAACCATAAACAAAACAAAAGTAAAAGTCAGCAACGTTAGAAGAATAACAAATAGCAAGCGATTTGCCATGTTTGCACTTGAAATTGTTGGGCAATGCGACGTGTGGGTGAAAACGAGACCACAATAATTACAATAATATATAATATATGTGCGTATGTGTGTGCATGTATATATATATATATTTAATTGCGTTAGGTCGCGATTGATTCGCCGAAGGTCGCTGACGTGATCGTTTTTGTTTTTGGCTTGCATTTTGTCACCCACGCACTTTCCTTGCATTGCAGAGTTGAGTTTCTCAGCCGAGCGTTGCCACTTTGCAGTGCCAAGTCCAATTAGACGACAGCAACACACACACACATACTCATTTAATGCAAGTCATCTAATGCAGTTGCGCTCAAACCAAAAGATTGCAAAAATGCAAAAGTACAGCAGCAGCTACAAAGATGTGAGATTCAAACAATAGCGTCATCGCTGCATATCCGCTACGAGTGCTAGTGCTAATTGCACACACATTAATATGTATTAGGTGCAAAATAACTCGAATGAATGCATTTGTGTGCATACCGTTTAAACAAAACAAAAAAAAATGCAACTTAATTTGGATTTTCAATTTTTTTTATTGGCCCATAAAGTTGTATAGTTAGTTTTGTGGCGCTGCTTGTGTCTTAAGTTTTTCATCTTTTTTGCTGTTGTAGTTGTATTTATTTTTTTTGGAATTTCCAGTTATACAAGCACAACTTTATGTTAAATAAATTAATGATCTATTCAAACTTAATTACCTGCCTTAGACGGCGACTGTCTCGTTAATAACGACTCTAAAACATGACACTGTGTGCTGTGTTTGCTTATTACTTATTGCTTGCCTATTAATTTACATTTAAAAACGTCGATTTTCTAAGTCCAAAACTACAAGTTGAGATTCTGAGAGATTTTGATTGTTTAGTTATGCATGTGTGTGTGTGTTTTTTTTTAAATAGCTTGTTTGGGAATTTACTTCGTAAATGATGCAATTGTGGATATTTTTTTTATTTATTTTAATAATATTAACCGTAGAAAAAAGCGGTGGGGAAGAAAGTGAGGTTAAAGTGCGCTAATGTGACGAGCATTTTTATTGCCTTGACCCGCAAAGTGAGGAAATTGCAGCAGTCTGGCAGCATTGGCAAAAAAACTAATAATGTGCAAACAATGGCAAATAAGGTCATTATGTTAGAGTTAAGCTGATTTGACGTGAAGTATGTAACGGGTAAGGCGGGTAAGGGGGGCGGTTGAACGAACAGGCAATTGCAAAAGTGACGGCAACCAACGACGACTGGCAGCTTTAAGGCGGCTTAAAGTGCGCCTAATGACGCGTGCCGCCAGCACCAGCGACAGCAAACAGTGGTAACAAGAGGCGTGGTTCAGGCGGGTAGCTTAAAAAATCAAATGAAGTCGAAACAACTGGAACGACTGCGCAATGCACTGTTAGACAGTGTTAGAAAAGCTTTCTCATTATTAGTTTCTTGCGTTTTGCGGCAGAGGGCGTGACGGTAATATTTTGGACTTATTTTTTTTTTACAATTGAGGGCAAGCCAAAAAACAACACAAGTTGTTGATTTGCGCAATATACCAACATACTCGCACTTTGAAGAACAGAGTATCGAAAAACAAAGTAGCTAATCAAATGGACGCTGCTGCAGCAGCACTGCAGTAGCCGCAACGGTGGCAGATCAGCGAGGCAGCGATGTGAAACAAGTTTCGTTTTTTTTGTTTTTTTTTTTTGCCGAGGAAACGAAGGTGGCAGTAGCAAAGCTGTAGCTTAATGTCTGTCAGTGTGTGTGAGTTGGGGGGGAATTCCATTGTTGGCTTAACCAATACAGTTTCTGTTGTGCTTTGGCAAATGGAAAACCTTTTGACACACAGAAGACAAAGGAAAAAGCGGGCAGACGGCATCGGGAGGAGTAGCAAGCAGCAAATCAGCAAGCATCATGCTGCATAAATTGCTGCACAAGATTACGCAACAACAATAACAAACAGTTGGGGGAAGTTGTGTAAGCATCCGCGGCGTGTTTTGCCAATCATTGGGCCAAGATGCTCAGTAGTCAGCCAAGCATCCAAAACGCATTGAACTCGAGACACGCCCAAATCTAAACTGAACTCTAAATTGAACTCTAACTCGATATTGCAGGCCCCAAGGAGTTCTCCTATCGCGGCAAAAACATGTTCCTAAGCACCCATGTGCCGGCGCTTGCCAACAGGAAGGTCGACTGGCTGGATGGCCGTAATCTGTGCCGTGAATACTGCATGGATCTCGTCGCCCTCGAGACCCAAGAGAAAAACAATCTCATCTTCCGTGTCATCCAGCAGAATGATGTGCCTTACATCTGGACAGCTGGACGTATTTGTGATTTCGCTGGCTGCGAGAATCGTCCCGATCTGGAGCCCAAGTCCGTCTATGGCTGGTTCTGGTCCGCAACCCGTGAGAAAATCCAGGCCACCAACCGCATTCCACAGGGATGGGGCTACAATCCCTGGTCGCAGACCGGTCACAAGAAGCGTCCACAGCCCGATAATGCCGAATACGACATCAACCAGACCAAGGAGCAGTGTCTGTCGGTGCTGAACAATGTCTACAACGATGGCATCGCATGGCACGATGTTGCCTGCTATCATGAGAAGCCCGTCATCTGCGAGGATAACGAGGAACTGCTGCGCTATGTGGCGGCCACAAATCCCGGCATTCGTCTATAAGTTTTGCTGAAGATGTCAAAATGCTTCTTCGTATTGTTTGTGTAATTTTAAAAACTACTTATTATAATAATACTCCTTAAATGAGTTTTTTTTGTATAATTTTGTTTAATGTGTACGACGAATGCAAGACAAATAGACTTTAGAATTTATAATTCCCCCGATCTTACCACCTATAATTTACCACCATATGTCAAAAATTCACAAACTCTTCTCCTTTCGAAACTGCCAATCGTATCAACTATCCTAAAACCCAAAAAAAAAACCAACAAAAACCACAAATTATATTTATAAACCAATTTTAAAATGGTTAAGAGTATTCACTGAAATTTTGCTTCGCCTCAAAATCTCACTATTATATTTTGCCTTCCAAAACAAAGAGATTGAATAAAATGTTGTAAAAAAAATCCATAAAATTAAGAATCATATAATTTACTTTATTTGACACTAAAATCGCGTCTAGAACTCCGTTCATAGCTCGATTTGGAACGACTCCTTGAGTCTCCTCGACTAGCATGGGATTTGTGGAGTTTACGGCTTTGATCTTGCTTCGAATGTGATTCGCGCTCTCTGCTGCGATGACTTCGGCTGCTGTTGCTCGAGGATTGGGGAGAGGAGCTCTTTAGTTCCAACTCAGGACTCTCGGACCAACGCCAGTTGCGAGGCGATTGACTCTCATTGTCCCTCCAGCTGTCGGAGCAGTAAAATATTAATTTCATATTATTGATATATCAATATATTTAAAATATTTACCTGGCTGGTTTGGTTTTGGGCGTCCTACTGCGAGATCGAGTGCTCTTTGGCGTATCGTATAGCTCCAAGCTGCTGTTAAACAGATTGTTTGGATTGCGAAACAAGTGAAGGTAGCCACAGCTGTTACCTTTAGGACATTTGCGTGTTAAGGACAAACCTTAAAATAGCAATAAGTTGGATGAGCAATTATTATTATCATTGGCTCGCCAAAGATTCAATACCCTTGCAGACATAAATTATGAGCTTTTACTTAATCTGATCTTACAGATCTTAGGTCTTGATCCGATAGACCATTAAATAAATTTGTGCATTAATTTGCTTACAATCGGAATAATGGCTATTGACAGTCAGTTGTTAAAACTGATCATGAATACATAATATACTATATAAATTATAAAATCCGTCAATGCCTTTCACATTTAGAGCTGGATCATTATACTAGCTGCAAGGGTATACAATATAATATATATATATATATATATAATACATATATATAATTATAAATATGTTTCGTATTTGTGTTTGTTTTTGATTTAGCAAAGGATACGGCTGTTGAGATGCGGTTCACGTACCGCAAACGGCGCCACGCCATGCCTTCAAATTGGAGAACTCTACATTTAGGCGCCTGGATGCATAATAGCGACCCTGCAGATTGACAAAGGCGCGCAGCGCATACCTGAACAATATATATAAATACATGTTAATAATATATTATGTACATTAAATTAAATACACACCGCTCCTGGGCATACTCCACAAAGACGTGACCTCGCAGATGAGGGAGCGTGTTGCAAACCACACGAAAATTAATGATTTTGCCAAATTTTTGCAACTCGTCAACAACATCGTTGAAGAAGACATCATAATCCGCTCGCAAATCTTGTGGAGTCTGCTCCAAATGGGCATCAGCATTGGCATACTCCTTGTGCGTATCGCCAATCTGTAGCTGGGGATGTGTGAAAAAGTGACGTATTAGAAGGATCTTCGCTAGCATAGGCCGCCGGTGATTGAAGGTGCAGCTGTGACCATAACGACAGCAATTGGTGCGCGTGTAGAATTCACAGAGTCGCTCCTCAGGATGAGTTTGGAGCACTCGTTGCAATTCGCTGGGCGGTGTGCACCGTGTGGTATCCTCCATGTAATCGTGCATGCGTTGCAGCAGTGCCTCGAACTCTGCTGCTGCCTTGTCGGACAGTCTTTTGCTCTCCTCGCGCAGCTTGCGCTGCTCCTCGTGCATTACTGCCAATTCCTTTGCTTGCTGAGCACGCAAGCGCTCTATTTCTGCCTGCTCGCTGCGATGCTTCGCTGCATCGATTTGGAATTGACGTTGAGCGAGTGCCTCGCGGCGGAGCCACGCTTCTTCATCAGCCTGTTGCTTGCGCTCCATTGCCAGGTGTTTAAATTCCTCCATCTCCGCTTGTTGTTTGAGCCATGTTTGATATTCTGGCTCCGATTCTCTTGCGCTCAGCTCGATTGCCTTTTGTTTTTCGCGCTCTTGCGCTTGTTTCTGGCGTCGCCGATGTCTTTGTTGTTTTTTCACCAACTTGCGCCAAGCTCTGCGATTGTAAAACGTGGTAAATTGCATATTATGGCGAAAATTAAGTTTTACCTTTTAGCCGGCATTTCTGTTTGTGTTTTGATTTGTCCTAAAATTGCAGTCACCCTGTAAAATCAATGTGACCAACTCAGTATTAGCTGAAACTGGCTTATTAGCATTCGCATTGCATTAAACGCTCAAGTTAGAAATTTCTATGCAACAGGTCATATATAGTAACCATCATTCCATATATTCGCAATAGTTAAATTAAATGATAGCTTCTACTTCTTGCGTTATTAATTAGCAGCCGATTAGTTAACATTATTTACTCCCCATATAACATGCTCACTTACTGTTATCGACTCAACTACTGCAACCTTGGACTCCGTGAGTTTTAATATTTTTTCGGTATTAATTGGTGCATAAGAGAAATGCATTTTATGGTCAAACGCAAGATTTGCGTACACGGTCGCACTGCCCTCATAATATTTTGGTCTATTTTTTATTGTAAATACTAGAAGAATTACCAAATAAAATACACCATCGAGGATATGGCGCTCATTATTTAAAATAAAATAACACAATAAAGGCCCAAACAGCAAATACACAATTTCCAAATCACACAAACGGTCGACGGCAGCCAAAGCAATGAACAAAGTGCGCAGGCTGTACCATCAGAAATATCGTGAAGAATGGGAGAGATGCCCATCGTTTGGAGATTGGCTCTGTCGTGGCGAGGATGGCGTCTCGGCCCACTGCAAAATATGCAATACAAACGTGTTGGCGCGACTCGCATCCATCAAACAACACCACTGCACAACCAAACACCAAAAGGCAATGAAACTGCATCAAATCGCGGACATGGTAAAGAAAACCAAACAACAACAATCACACAAAAATCATTTAATTTATGTTGATTTTAGAGCATTCCGATTATGGCAAAGCAGGGTTCAACGCAAAAATTTATTTTACAGGGTAAAACGAAATCTAAATCAAAGACGCCCATTAAAATTGAAACGGTTGAATCATTGGATCCCAATACAAATTCAAATGATTCGATACTGGAGGATCTGTTAGGCAGCGATGATATGGAACAGCAATATTTGCAGGAGGTGAGCGATACAGAAATAGAAACAGATAATAAGCCCGATACGTTTCAAGAGGATAAATATGATGATATGCAGGATGATAGTACAACAGACGAGAATATTATTATCAGCGAATTTGATCTGTTTGGCAAAAGCGTCTCCCTACAATTAAACCAAATGGAGGTAAGCTTCGATTGATCTACTAATTAAAGAAATATACATAAAACAGTATTACTATTGCAGTTGGAGGACGCACTGCTTTGTCAGGAACGTTTACAGTTAGTCCTCACAGAGTTCCGACTAAAGATACTGAAGCGCAAAGCGAAACGTCAATTTTGAACTCTTTTTTAAATTCAACTTAAATTTATTATCAAATTTATATATTATATTATACATTGACGGGCATTGCCGACGTACTACATTTCAATAAACGTTTAATCTTATTATTTTGCTTCGATTTCGTCAATGAAAGCGCGACACTTTTTCTTCAACACTTTGACCGCCTCCAAAAAAATCACCTCGGGCTTCAAGGCGCCCACCGATTCCACACTGAATATATAATGATCGCGGACTCGCGCCATGATGACAGCATCGGCGAACTGTGAATAGCGATAGACATTGCGGCTGCAGCTGTCGTAGCGTGCATCCTTCACATAGGCACATTCGTTCTCATCGATGCCAACAACGCCTGGCGAGAAACAGCTCTGCAACAGGTAGGCATCCTTGCCAGAGACTTCCCTTGTAAGTGTAATCTGTGGCAGCAGGCGATAGAAGGCGGTAGCCACCGGTGAAAACTTGGCATGATCCTTGCCAATGCCCTTTACAGCGATCAGACGGAGATCTAGCTCATGACCAGGTCGCAGCTGGGCAATAAGTATATCGTCGTGGATGCAATTCACGCTGCTCTCGCTGTAGATTTGTCCCTGTTTTCCCTTGGGCAGCCACTTCAGATGACCCGAATACACCTTGTGATTCTTGTAGATGTCATCGAAATGTGACTGTTCCTTGGTGGCATCCTTGCGCCGTGTGCACTTCACCTTCAGCTCATATTCGAGGGTGTCCTGCTCGCTGCCCTGGTCTGTACTCTCTTCGGTGCGATACGCGAAGAGTCGGGGATCGGCACGCAATGGCAACAGACCCATGCGATGCGCCAGCACCTCATCTTGTATGATGGATGTGTTGTTGTATATGTAAACTTTCTCAATGGCCATGCTGGGCACCTCGCTCAGCATCAGGCGACGAAAAGCATTTGCAATCGCCGGATAAACACCAATCAAATCGAATTCCAAGCCGTTCTCTTCATCGTTCCTAGAATTGTTATGGAGACAGTTTCAGAGACTCAACAATTATTGTTGTTTAATAAACAATCTTACCGTACAATGACCACTTGCAGTTTGCTTTTGAAAACTTCCATGTTGAAGACCTCGTCGGCCATGCCATAATCCTTAGGATCTTGTTTGACCCTGTACTCCTCCATGTAAAGCAATGGTTGCTTTTTATCCCCAGCCATTTTAATTGATTTGTAGTTCAGCACTACTCCAGCAATTAATTAAAATTTAAAACCTATTTCAAGTTTGCCGCACGTGGTTGTTGTCTAAACAATCAGATCTGCGCAGATCTTCGCTACCCGTTACTGAGTTACTGCTGTGACTCGCAAATGTTTTTGTTGCGACTTTAAGATATATTATATTAGCCAAGGTAACTGCCAATTAAGTTTTAGATATTATTGAGAAATGAACTAAGAAGTAATTCATACTGCCAGCACAGAAAAAAACATGCATTAATAAAAATTCCCTACACAAAAGGTCACTGAAAACCTGAATTGGCCTGAGTTGGCAGTCACGTCTGCAGCTGTTGTGAATGGCAACTTTTAGCTCCCTTAACCGGCGAAATTGGTTCTCCAGCAGCAGCTTTTACGTAAAACATTAGTAAAAGCAAAATATAAAAATGTCACGCACATTGCAACGTTTAGTGGGTAACTGCAGGCGCTGGAACCAACTGCAAACTCAACCAATTGCACGTGTGTTGCAACAACAACAACGTAACCTTGCCGTAAAAGCCACAGATCCAACAAAAGGCAAAGGCCCAATATCATGGAAGAGTTTGGCGGTAATAGGTGTTGTAGGCGCCGGAGGCTTGGGTTTTATGCTGTACGTAAAGAGCGAGAAGGATGAGGCGCTGATGAAGGAGCGCAAGCGACAGCTGGGCAAGGCAGCGATTGGTGGACGCTGGGAATTGGTTGATGACAAGGGTCAGGTGCGCAAATCCGAAGACTTTCTGGGCAAATGGTTGCTCATCTACTTTGGCTTCACTCACTGTCCAGACATTTGTCCCGACGAACTAGACAAGATGGCGGCAGTCGTGGACGAAGTTGGTTCGTATACATAACATGTAATTAAGTAATATCTTAAATAACAATCAAAATGATTCACTTTGCAGAAAAATCCCCGCAGACGCCCGAGGTGCAACCTATATTCATAACTGTCGATCCAGAGCGTGACTCTAAGGAGGTGGTCGGCAAATACGTGAAGGAGTTCTCGCCCAAGTTGCTTGGATTGACGGGAACAGTGGATCAAATACGAAATGTCTGCAAAGCATTTCGTGTTTATTTTAGTGCTGGACCACGCGACTCGGACAACGATTATATTGTCGATCACACAATTATCATGTATCTCGTCAATCCGGATGGCGAATTTGTTGACTATTATGGCCAGAATAGGGACAAGGATCAGTGTGTGGCATCAATTTTGGTCAACATCGCCAAGTGGAATTCAATGAACAAAAAAGGCTGGTTCAGTTAGATTGATGTATTTTGGGGTTGCCACTAAGTCTGTTGTTTCAAATTAAACTTTTTTTTTTATCAAGTTGGCAGTGCTGCGCATAACAACTCTGCCACAATTGTATTTGCTCGCTCTTTTTGTTGCTGCGTGCTGCGTGGATGTCGCGGAAATTTTGTTTTCTGGAAATAAATATTTAATCAATTATAAAATGGTGTGTGCACAATATTAAACAGATCAATATAGTTATTAAATGTTGAGTTATTAGTAGCATTAATCATACGCATGTTTTCCAAAGCAGTACATTTGCTGATTCAGGCAATAACATAACCTAAAAAAAGGCGGTTGGGTTTATTTTTTGCAAATTGCTAAAAAATGAAATTGTTTCGTTTTGCAGCGTCCGTTGATGTTGCAAGGTCACGAGCGTTCTATAACGCAAATCAAATACAATCGCGAGGGCGATTTACTCTTCTCCAGCTCCAAGGATCAGAAGCCAAATGTTTGGTATTCACTCAACGGCGAACGTCTGGGAACCTATGATGGACATCAGGGAGCTGTCTGGTGCCTGGATGTGGACTGGGAGAGCAGGAAGCTAATAACTGGTGCCGGTGACATGACCACTAAGATCTGGGATGTTGAATATGGCACTGTTATCGCCTCAATACCAACGAAATCCTCGGTGCGCACCAGCAACTTCAGTTTCTCGGGCAACCAGGCCGCCTACTCCACGGACACGGCGATGCGTCAAAACTGTGAACTCTTCATCATCGATGTACGCAACGCGGACTCTAGCCTATCCGAACAGGAGCCCACGCTGCGCATACCGATGGTAGAGTCGAAGATCACATCGATGCAGTGGGGCCCTCTGGATGAGACCATCATAACCGGTAAGCCAAAAATTTCTATGGAAGTTTTGCATTTAAATGAATTGCTCAATTTTAGGTCATGACAATGGTAACATTGCCATTTGGGATGTGCGCAAGGGACAAAAAGTGGTTGACTCTGGTGTGGATCATACTGGTGGCATTAATGACATGCAGCTGAGCAAGGATGGCACAATGTTCGTGACCGCCTCCAAAGATACCACTGCCAAACTGTTCGATGCCGAGTCGCTGATGTGCCTGAAAACGTACAAGACAGAAAGACCCGTGAACTCGGCAGCAATTAGTCCCATCTTGGATCATGTGGTGCTTGGCGGTGGTCAGGACGCCATGGAGGTGACCACAACCTCAACGAAAGCGGGCAAATTCGATTCACGTTTCTTCCATCTGATCTACGAGGAGGAATTTGCACGTCTCAAGGGTCATTTTGGTCCCATCAACAGTTTGGCCTTCCATCCGGATGGCAAGAGTTACGCCTCGGGCGGTGAAGATGGTTTCGTGCGTGTCCAGTCGTTTGATAGTACATACTTTGAAAACATATTCGAGTAGACCGTAGTTAGTAGTTCCCACTCCCACTCGCCATGTTCGTGTGCATAGAAAATTGTCAAATATACGCGAGAACAAGACGAAATATCATTATTTATTAAGTAATCTTTTAAAGCATATATATATATGTATAGTATGTTTTTATTTATATAATTATTAGTTATTCGAATAATTGCATCTGCCGATCATTTAACTGGATGAGAAGAATGAACGCTTCTTTTGCTGCACCACCACTTGCTGCCCCTGCATTGCAGCCAATTGTGCAGGTGTCGGCGAGCAGCCGGGCGGCGGTGGCGGTATGACAACAGCTCCCGAGGATGTAGTACGCAACTCTGCGCGCGGATCAACACTTATAACATGCGTGACACCCGATGTGCTAGGTCCGGGAAAACCATATCCGAGACCATGATGCAAAGCTGGCAACTGCTGATGATGCGTCATGCCGTAGTACTGATTGCTGGGTACATGCATCGGCATATATCCTGGTCCCAGTGGGCTCGGCGCATAATTAATACGATGTTGTTGGCTCTGCTCGTACGAAGGCGGCGGAGCTCGCTTCATATTCATATGAAAATTGACATTTATAAGCCAAGTCATTAAGTTAACTGCATTCTTTTATACGAACCATTGCAGCGGCGCTGTCATATTCAAAGTTGTAAGGTGGCACAGCGCTCGCTCTTGACGCCCCCGATGTTTTGTCTATAGATGTGCGGGAATTAATATAATGTAAGCTGCATAAAA
Source organism: Drosophila kokeensis (assembly GCA_035042145.1). NCBI lineage: Eukaryota > Metazoa > Arthropoda > Insecta > Diptera > Drosophilidae > Drosophila > Drosophila kokeensis. Next base: position 5,129,693 of record JAWNLT010000124.1, on the reverse strand, counting down.
TCAATGCCTACCTGAATTTGGTGTCGACATTTCTTTGTGTTTACTGAAATAAATTCGTGATTTGTACAGGTTCATGAGGTTGCCAGCCTGTTGAAAATAATATTGATAGTAATAATGTCATTCACTGCGCAACGTAAATGCGAGTCAGCTGTTTGCCAGACGGGAGCAATACGAACGCGCAGCGTTTTTAGCCATATCGAAACAAATATATAGAAAACATATTTTCGACGCTACAATAAAATTTATTTGTTACAGAAAAATCAAAATTAAAAACCCTACGTATTGTTGTGCACCGTAGATAATGTCCCACGCAACATCGCAGGTTTGTGAAGCGTTCATCTCAAAAGCTTCTGCGTATCTGTGACGCAATAGTTCAACATTTTGATAAATCATTTTGAACGGTTTTACAGGGCGTAAAACTGTTGAATGGCTTCAAACGTCCCAATCGGTTTGAGAAGGGTCTGGGCGCCCAGTTGCCGGATGCCTATAAGAAATTCTGGCGCGAATGGAAGCTAACGAAACCAGCTGCGGTGCATTACATTCCCAAGGAGAGCGAGTGGGAACGCGACGAGGTCACGCATGCCATCAAACCGGTTCAGAATATACCATTGCCGCTAATCGATACACCGGAATCGCATCACGGCATTTGGGGAGGCGAAGCCGTTATCAAGGGCTTCCAGAAGCGGGCGCAGACAAAACGACGCGTTCCACATTTTTGGGTGCCGACTCTGCGTCGCTCGGTAGTGCACAGTCAGGTGCTCAACGAATACATGTCCGTCGTTGTCACAGAACGCACGCTGGACCAGATTCACGAATGTCATGGCTTCGATCATTATTTGCTCAAGAATTTGGCATGTGATTTGCGCTCGGCGCTGGCATTGAAAATCAAGCGAAAGATTCTCAAGGCTTTACAAGAGGGCTGTCCGGCATGGCAGGCAGAGCCGAAGCATCAGCAGGATATGGTCAAAGAGTACAGTCCGTATCTGGAATCCTATACACCAGAGGAGATCGACTGGTATGGCCACACCTACCTCGAAGCCATACGCAAACTGCAGAATCAGTTGCGCGCTGCGGAGCAAGTCCTCCCACATAAGATTGAGTTTCGCAGTAAATTGATTGAACAGCTGCGTGAGGCGGGCATTGCCGAGGCGGGCAAAAAGGACTCAAAGGGTGCGATTGCCAGTGCTGAACACAAGGATGCGGACATTGAGGCATTGACCAAGCTGTAAGTATTTCTTATGCTTAATTCATAAGACTTGAATAACCTTTTTTTCGTTGTTAACAGTGAAACATCGCCCGCATCTTCGAGCTGGCTATCAAAAATCAATCCATTTGGGAAGAAGGAAACGTAAAAAATTATCCGTGACATTCAGTGAATAACTTCTGGTTATGTGTTGAAAATTAAAACCAAAAAAAAAAACAATATTAAGACTTGACTGGGAGAATCCAGTACGTCAAAATTAATGCTTCATAATATTTTGTATGACCTGGGAAATTTGGAATATATCCGTCTTTTCACCGCAGTCGGCGCATATCGAAAACGACCGGATCGGATCACTATCACTGTCATACACAAAAGTTATCAGATGGCCTTAATCGAAAGATTAGTCTACATTTGAAAAAATTTTAATGACAGAAAATAGAATTGCACAGAAGTTGTGAAGAAAAGATATATTGCCGATTGAAAAACGTATTTAAATTAATGGTCTGAAGTAAAATTATTATGGTTTTTATTGGATTAAATGAAGAAGGTTTCAGCCAAACTAGTTATCTTATCAATAAATATATTGCATACTTTCAGGCTGTTCAAAACATCCGTCAAATAAAAAGCATAGTTTTAGGCTGCACAAAAACAATGTTTGAGGAAATCTAACATTTTACGGCTTACTTTTAACGCGAATTTTATCTACAGCTTTTCACACATATTATACATACGTATTGCCTGTTTAGTGCTCCAACTCTGCCAAATTCTTTCAAAAACCAAACTCTTAATAAATTGCAGTCGAAGAATGAATGAAAGCGAAATAAACGTTTTGTTTGTCTGCGATATTTTAAACATATTTATTGCATGTGTATATTCGTTTGGTTTTTGGCTAAAAATTACAAAAAGATAAATATTTAAGGAAACAGCACAGAGAGACGTCCACGTGAGTAAGATTATAAAAAAAATAGGAATGATTGCAAATCCCGTCAGATAAACAGCGAACACTTTACATACTTAAGCACTAGATCTACACTGTATATGTAATAATGTATAAATGAAACTCTGGTGCAGAGTTTTGTGCCAACTGATTCCAGGTCGAGGTGCCTACGCTTCCCACTATGCAATGGGATTCTTTTTCATCAGCTCGATGTCGGAGTTCATCATATCGCTGACCAATTGCTGAAAACTAACCTTCGGCGTCCAGTTCAATTCTCGCTTAGCTTTGGAGGCATCACCCTGCAGCAGATCCACCTCCGTGGGCCGAAAATACATTGGATTAATGCGTACGCGCACATTATCGGTGTTGCGTTCCACGCCCACCTCATCGACGCCCTTGCCACGCCACGTTATCTCGCGTCCAATATGCTTGAACGCAGCCTCCACAAATTCGCGCACACTGTGTGTCTCCCCGGTGGCAATGACATAATCGGATGGCTCATCGCGTTGCAGCATCATCCACATAGCCTCGACATAATCGCTAGCATGGCCCCAGTCGCGCTTCGAATCCAAGTTGCCCAACTCAAAGTATTCCAATTGATTGAGCAGTATCTTAGCCACAGATCGAGTTATCTTGCGTGTCACAAAATTCTCGCCACGTCGGGGGCTCTCGTGATTGAAGAGTATGCCATTGCAGGCAAACATGTCATACGCCTCCCGATAATTGATCACAATCCAGAAACCGTACATCTTGGCGCAGGCTATTAATTTTTTGAAAATTAGCCTACATTAGACATTAATTGGATTTAATCAGCTTACCATAAGGGGAGCGAGGGTAAAAAGGGGTCTGCTCATTTTGAGGCGTCTCCACCACCTTGCCATACAGCTCCGATGTAGATGCCTGATAGAATTTAACGGATTTCTCCATGCCGCAGGTGCGTATGGCATCCAGAATTCGCAGTGTGCCAACGGCATCCACCTCCGCCGTATATTCACTCAAATCGAAAGAGATTTTCACATGCGATTGTGCGGCAAGATTATAGATCTCTGTTGGCTTCACCATATTGATGATCTTCACCAGACTACTGCTGTCCGTCATATCGCCATAATGTAGTTTCATACGTCCGCCCTTGTGCGCCTTGGGATCCGCGTACAGATGCTCAATGCGTGTCGTATTGAAGGTGCTCGCACGCCGGATAATCCCGTGCACCGTATAGTTCTTCTTCAGCAGAAACTCCGCCAGATATGAGCCATCCTGCAAGTAACGTAAGGAATTTTTAAGAAAAAATTCACGTAAGCATCTACGGCTGAATAAACTGCAACGTAGCAGCCTATATCGAGTTTAATCAATCCGTGACTCATTGTTAATTAGTCTTTGCTTGTAACTGATAAGCCGATACCTGTCCCGTTATGCCGGTTATCAGCGCCACCTTGTCACGAGCCTTGGCTGCATCTGCTTCAGCTGAACCGCTGAAGCCGGTAGCTATGCCATTCAAATCCTTGCTATTGTGATTGTTGTTCGTGAGACGCGCTTGTTTGCTGCCCGTGGCCTCTTCACTGCTAGTGTTAGACATGGTGCTGACGCAGCTGTAGCTTTTTTGTTTCTGTTTCGCTTGTTTTATCAGCTTGCTGTTTTAGTATAAACAATTTTTTTCTTTATCTACAGCGGCAACGTTGCCACCCGCATCAAAGGTTCTTCCGGATTGTAAGGTAGCTCAAAGAAGTATTAGATTTTAATCGCTCTAAAAAATGTGTGACGTCACAGGGCACATATAACTTGCTCTCTGAGAACTCAAATTGTAAATTTAAAAAATCTGGCAACGCTGGTAAACTCGACGGAACAGACGTACACAAACGCAAGCCAGTTATTAAATTGAATTTACTTATATTCTTAAAATCATTATACAAAATGATGGTAAGTAAAGAAAAGGAAAATACTTTAACCACTATAAGCCAGCTAAATTGCAATAAGCAAAGCACAATTGCCGTTGAGAGGTGCATTCACAAAAGGCTGCTTATCAGTTAAATGGGCGTAATTACAATGTGTATATATTCATTTATTTGCTTTCGCTCGCAACTAAGGACGGTATGGATGAGTCAAACATATTGAATAGTCCCACGGCCAGCAATGGTGCGACGACAATGGAAAACTCATCACCAAATCCATTAGCGGCGCAACCAACAATGACAACAGCAACAAATGGCAGCGGAGCTGCAACTTCACCGGATAGTTCGTCGTCGGCACCAGTGACACCTGCTGCTCTCGGCGAGAATGCGCTGCATGTAGAGATCTCCGATGCCCTGAGCGAGAAGGAGAAGGTCAAGTTCACCGTACACACACGCACCACACTGCCGGGCTTTTCCAAAAAAGATAACAACGTGGTGCGCCAGCACGAAGAATTTGTTTGGCTGCACGATCGCATCGAGGAGCAGGAAGACTATGCGGGATATATTGTACGTTACTTATAGACAATTGAAAAATATTACATTAAGGCTGAAATTCAATTACCGGCTTAACCCCTATAATCAACTGCATTTCCGACAGATTCCGCCCTGTCCGCCACGACCGGATTTCGATGCGTCGCGTGAGAAATTGCAACGTTTGGGCGAAGGCGAAGGTAACATGACCAAAGAGGAGTTCAAGAAAATGAAATCAGAATTGGAGGCGTAAGTTTGCGCCTTAAAATCTTAGTACATATTAACAATATGATAAACCTTGCAGTGATTACCTGGCCACGTTCAAGAAGACGGTTGCCATGCATGAAGTATTTCTGCGCCGTTTGGCCAGTCATCCAGTATTTCGCTTGGATCAGCACTTGAAGGTATTTTTGGAGTACGATCAGGATCTGTGCGCTAAGCCGCGCAAGAAGATGGCCATCTTTGGGGTTTTCGTGAAGTCGCTTGGAAAGACCACAGATGAAATCTTGCTGAGCGCCACCGTGCGCGATGTGAATGATTTCTTTGAGAATGAGCTGCAGTTTCTTACCGAGTACCACGGACATCTGCGCGAGGCCGCATCGCGTACTGAGAAAATGACACTGCGTCACAAGGATGTGGGTGATTCCCATCAAAAGATATCGAATGCATTGACACAGCTCTCCACAACGGAAAAGGGCAACATGGAATCGTTTGTCTCCAAGGCAGCTGAGGTCTTTGAACGCATTAAGGTGAGCAATTGGGTTTAATTAAATTTGTATACCTTTTTAACATGTTTAATATATTCTTAAAAATTAGAACTTGGAGAAACGCGTGGCTAGCGATCAGGATCTGAAGCTGGGCGACACTCTGCGCTATTACCAGCGTGATAGCGATGCGGCCAAGGCTCTGCTCATTCGACGCCTGCGCTGCCTGGCCTCGTACGAGACAGCCAATCGGAATTTGGAGAAAGCCCGTTCCAAGAACAAGGATGTGCATGCGGTAAAGCTTGTTAGAGAGCAGCTTTTTTTAACATTTCAAATCTTGTTCTTTCTTATGCTCACGGTGCTTGGCAGCAATTCTCAATTAATAGCCTAGCAGACAACAACTCAACTCTTAATTAACTAAATATACTCTGCAGTTTATGTAAATTGAGTGTAGGGACTAGTGTCATGTCCTTGGTTATCCGAACACTTACTTAATACACTTTCAAGAAGTCTTTACCCTGTAGATTCAAAATGACTTCTATAGGTTATTGACATCACCCTGAGAGCTAAAGCGAACATTTTTAAAACTTTTAATTTCACGTGGAATATTTCAAAGTGCCTCTATTGTTGTCTGCCAGGATATGAACAGCTTCGGCATGCCGAGCATATTTATTCTCTTTCTTTGTGGAAAAAGCACCAACAAATGTGGCAGCTCTAAAAGTGATGTCGTTTTTTCTTACAAATATTTTTTTCTGGCATTTATTGTTAAATTTTTGCAACGAATTCACCACATCACATTGCTCTTTTTCTCTTGCATTTCTCTGTCTCCCTCTCTTCTCTTGTGTGCATTTCTCTCTCTCAATCTCAATCTCTCTGTGCGTGTGGTTGTTTTCCATTCTGCTGCAGCCATTGGAGGTGCAAGAGGTATTTGGCATTTATCGTTAACACACCAATAGTCTAGTGTCGCGTAATTCTAATCCCAAAACTTGTAAGACACCATCACATTGTTTATTTCGTTCTTCGCAGTTGCCGCATGATTTTTTATAAGCAACTCACCACAAAAATAAAAAAAAAAATGCACAATTTTTAGCATGCTTTTTGCTGTGTCGTAACGTTGTTGTAGACAGTAGCTAATATTTATATTCTTCCCATGCAGGCCGAAACAGCTCAGGCGGAGGCGTGTGAGAAGTTCGAGTCGATGTCTGCCTGTGGCAAGGAGGAGCTGATGGGTTTCCGTAATCGACGTGTGGCTGCCTTTAAAAAGAGGTATTTTACACAACAAGCACAACTTAAGCTTAAATTTACATAATAACACTCTTTTGAATTTGCAGTCTTGTTGAGTTATCCGATCTGGAGATCAAGCATGCCAAAAACCAATACGATTATTTGCGTCAATCCCTGTTGGCTCTAAAGGAAATTGCCTGAGAAACAGAGGGCTTGGCACTGACATCATCATTATCAGCACATTGTTTACATAACCATTTAGCCAAGACGCCCAAGGAGTAAATCAATTGGTTTTTTGCTAAGCAAACAGTTTTATTATCTCTTATTATCTATACATATAAATATAAATATATATATATATACATATATACATATATTTAAATGCATATGCATATACGTATACATATATGGCATATGTTAAAGATCTACCCAATCGCATTGCACGTATTACTGAATATGATTTTGTTTGTGAAACAAATTCGCTTTTATAACGAGCATTCCTCTATCAACTTTATCATTGTATAAGCATTAAATTCTGAAAATAAAACTATATACAAACAATCTATGTAACAACTGTCGATTCTCTGTTTTGTTTTAATAATAATACTGGGAAGTCGTATCCAGGACAACCAATCAACCAACAGGAAACAAGCTTGAAAATTGTTAATATCACATTGAAATTTTCCACACATATTTATATATTTATTGTGTATATATATTTCGGATTTACTTTTGTTAAAATCATGGATGATTTTGGTTGTTTCGATGCCAAGCAGCCGGCTAGTGATAAAGTGCCAGATTGGCGCACATCAACCTATCGTGGACATCGTCACATTACGGACACTCGACAGGGCAGCAAGTTGACGGCTCCAACCGAGTACACCAACAAGGGCATCTATGTCCGGGACCCACTGCTGCACGAGAAACGGCTCACCGAAATGGCCGCCAATTATACATGGCAGGTGAGCAAGTAGTTGCCGCCAGCCAATCAATAAGTATAATTTTGATTTAATTGTTACTCTCTTATCTGTAGTATGGTGATCCGAATGTTTTACGCAATCCATCGCTGAACATGAAGACGCAGTTCATGAAGTGCTTCGAGGAGTGTAAACTGCGCTTTGTGAAGAGGAAAATCAAGCCAATGACTAGCGTATCGCAGGACACATTTACATTCGTTGAGCTGCCCTTTCAGGCGGAACCGTTACCCATGCACATGCCCACACCCGTTGAGGCAACCAAAGTACTCATCGATCGTTCGATACCCAGCTCATATACGAAATATTTGGATCCTGGAGCGACCACATACAATCTGTCGTATATAAACACATCGCCAAATGATCGCATTGCAGCCCACGATAATATTACGTTTTGGAATTGGTCAGAGCATTGTCCGGCCGTTAAGCATGTGGCTCGTGTCCCCGACGAAACCATGTGCGATACGGATAATGCCCATGATTGCCCCAAGCGACGCCTGGAGTATCGCAATCAGGTGAAATGCGTGCCGCACACGGGTCTTGGCACTGAGGTGCGCGACAACTATGTGGATCCCAAGCTGAACAAGGAGTATATCGAGTACGATATAACCGATGTGAATCCGATTCTAGTCTCGGAGCCAGTGACACCCTTTGCCCAACTCAGCGAGTACAATGTGTACGGTTCTGGGAGCCCAGTTCTTAAATATGTTTAAATGAATACATCGAATTTTATTTGGAAAACGAAAAAACGAAAATTTCTTGTTTCTAATATTCCAAAAAGGTGTGCGGCAACAAATGATAGATGGATGTGACGAGCACTTCGGCATCGTCTTCAAATGCGGGCAACTGTTCACTAATCTCGGGCGCCTGTGCTATGTAGATAGGTATATCCATTTTAGCGAACTCGTGTATGAACTGCCGGCAGACGTCACATGGGGTCGTATATCCAGACGGATGATAGGCAACAACAGCGCCCGCATTGAAAACTCGACAGCCTTCGCTGACGCCCTTGACAAGGGCAGTGCGCTCGGCACAACAGCCGGCCGTGAAGGCGACACTCTCAACATTGCAGCCCGTAAAGACCCGGCCATTTTTCGAGCGAAATGCTGCGCCAACCTTGAAATTGCTATATGGCGCATAGGCGTTGCTGCGGGCATTCAACGCATCCTCCAACAATTCACGCCCGCAGTTATCTGTGGTTAATAAATTATAAATAATTACCACCCGTATCTAGATTAGATTTATGTCTAATTCGCCCCCAAACTTACCCAGTTGACAGAAACTGATAGTGTATTCGTGTAGCTTTATCGGATGTGGTAGCTGCAGTGATTCGCAGACCGGATGTCCAAATTTCTGCGGCTGACGCTTGTCCACCTCATGCTTCAGTTCCTTCAGCTGTTCCATATAATTGCTTAGTCTCCTGCATGTCTTGCGTCTTTGCAGCTCCTTATGCAGCCCATCCAGACGTTTCATGCACTTTTTCAGTTCCTTGCGCCTCTGTGACATACTTTTTTATTTTTATTTTTCTTAAATTTTATTAATTTATTCGTTTGCTTATTCAAAAACAAATTTATATATGTATATATTGATAATACTTCAATTATGACATTTTATTGTCAGGCATCTTTCGCTTGCTTAGCCCATATTAACGACGTGTCGTATTTATTCATGTTTGTTCTGATGGCGATAACGAAATATCAGATTAAACGATTGATTTTGATAAGATACTAAAAATGACAGAAACGAGGAATTTATTTTTTCATTTTTTTGTGGATGCATTTGCTATCGACTTTGCTTAGCAACCGCACAGTAGTAGTATATAGTAGTATAGTAAAATGTGTGATTCCCAACTTTCAGACACATGCAAGAAAAACTTGTACAGCTGCGAAATTTATATAAAAGTTGCATCAGAAAGTTTGAGTAATTTTTATTTTTAGTTGTTAAAAATGCCAAAGTGCATTTTTTTGATATTAGCCCAGAAACAAACCTACAACCATTTCCAAAGAGTTAAGATTACAAGCACAAAAAATAAACAACAATTTTTGCCAAGAGCAAAATCATGATTTCTACATTTTGTTCACATTTTGTCTTTATTGGGTAAATTGTAAAGATCAGAAAAACATACGTAAAACAAACTATTGGGATTATGTTAGCCTTGAACTGTGACTAGATTACCCGATTAGTTAGTAGGTGTGGAAACTGTTTGGCAATAGATTAAAAATTGATGTACAAAGCACCGGATCATCGCTGGCAAAGGGCTCCTCGGGCGAACGCTCATCCAGGGCTTGTGCTATATAGATGGGTATATCGGTGCTGCCAGCAAACTCTCTGATAAACTGCCGGCAAACGCCGCACGGCGATACGAACACACCTGGCTTATAGGCGACAACGGCGCCCGTCGCAAACTGCTGATAGCCCTCGCTAACGGCTTTGGTGAGAGCCGTACGCTCCGCACAGGAAGTCGGTGTAAATGCGGCATTTTCAACGTTGCAGCCGGCGAAGATGTGATTGGTGGTGGGGCTGGTGCGAAAGGCGGAGCCAACCTTGAAATTGCTATAAGGTGCATAGGCACGCTGACGTACGGAATGTGCGGCAAGCAGCAACTCCTTAATCGCTGGACCTGCGTAAACGTCATAGTAACGATAATGATAACACACTATCAGCCACATCGCACTCACCCAATGTGCCATATTCCACCACCATCTCTTTGGTATCTGGCTTGGCCAAGCCATTCATCAGACTCGACATAATTTATATTAAATTCGTTGTCGTTTTTGTTGTTGCGGGGGCGAAATTTTGTTATTTATAATTATAATTAATATGCCGCAAATGTTATAAACGTATCGCGTGCCGTGTGCGTCTATCTCGACCGTTCGCAGGCAAATGGACAGTTTTTGCTGACCGCTTGGTGTTAGCTTGTCTAAATTATTGTTTTCAGTTAGTTAAACACACACATTTTGGGTGAGAAAGAGCACCGACTGATAAGACACTGCTCTGCTCTGTTCGCGAGCAGAGAGCCTACGTCAATTATATGACTGAAGAGCACAAGATGCACAAGCACTATAACAAATATATACATATGTATATAGAATACTACAACGACGACTATTACAACTATTATGTACAGAGACAACAAAATTTTGGGGTGGATTTACAATTTTACACAAAAGACAAGAATGGGGTAATCACACAGAGTATTGCACATATGTGGGTAGTATTGGGTATATCGAAATAATCAAATGAAATACACTGTAATTCGTGATTCGATGAGAGTTTGCAAATTATTTGCCATTCAGAAAACTGAAGCTGTTGGGCAACAATTGCAGAACGCTGGTACAGAGCACACGGAGCGGCAAATTTGTTGGCTTTGCGGCATATAATGGAATATCCTTGCCATTGATGGCAAACTCGGATAAAAACTGACGGCAAACGCCGCAAGGCGTTGTGAATCCATTCTCCTGTTGGGCAACCACGGCACAGGCAATAAATTCACGTTTGCCTTCGCTGAAAAGAAAAACAAAGAAATCTGCAACTGTCTCCAAAACAATGCTGAAGAATGGACTCACCTTAAGGCCTTCACAGCCGCAGTTCTTTCGGCGCATATGCTGGCGGCATACGCACCATTCTCGATGTTGCAGCCCGTATAAATGGTGCCATCGCTGGTGCGGATGGCAGCGCCAACTGCAAAATTGCTATATGGACAATAGGCATTATTTCTGGCTTCCGCTGCGGCTCTAATCAGCTCCTGAACAGAAACATCTGCAAAACAGAACAAGATTCAATTGATTTCTATGTTTATCTTGTTTGTGTGTATTTATCTGCTCGCACCTAGACTGTCGTGATCCCGAACATTGGCTTCATCTGTAGCACCATTAATGTATACCTGCGTCATTGCTCTAGTTCCTCAACGGACTAATTGTATCACGCTGTTTTTGCGTTCTAATTTTTTGCTACAATTTGATAACCTTATGATGATTTATCTCAATTAATTGCATTTGATTGGATGCGTAGCTCAGTACGTTAATTAAAACATGCTTTCTTATTGGGCTTCTATCGAGTGGCAACTATTACGACATCATGTTGTCTGACGTCAATTGGAGATATATTTTTGGTTTCGTTATAGGGAACGGAGACTGTAGCTGCGACACAGCTGTTTGAAAGTGAATAGATACGTTATCGATTGCATTATTTGTTATTCCGGTAAAAGGTTTGCTTTCCAAACAGTGTTGACAATTTAGCTTTTTTTCTTACTCTTCGAATTACAATCAAATTTTTCTTGATATGATTAAAGCACCTCAGCATATTTAAATTAAATTGATAGCTGGTTTTATAAACAAGTAGAGCTTTTTTTTATTTTATTAATAACCCACAAAGTGTATGCTGAATACTGATTTGAATATTTATCGCCATCCAACAGAATCAGCTAAATGTAAATAGGAAAAAGATGTTGTTTGTACAGCCTCAGAAGTTTCAATCGATAGTTTAGCTATTTTTACTTATCGATAGTTAATGAAAAATTTTGTAAACAAAAAGATATGTATATGTGAGTATGTATATGTGTATGAGTTTTCTGACGTTATCAGCCAAAGCTACGATAAATGAAAAATTTTAAAGTAAAAGAAGCTTATTGATACACATGCGGTAAATTGTTGTGAGTCGTTGCGCTAGTTGTGTTTTGTTCCACATACCTTAAATATGTCGTCGTCCAGCAATCAACAACAATCGGACGCTGAGGAAACAATGGGCGGAGGCTCAGATCGGGTGCCGGAACGTTTGCCACCCATTGACTATGAAATGGATCGTTTTCCATATTGCATTGTGTGGACACCGATACCAGTGATGACCTGGATAATACCGTTCATCGGCCATATGGGCATCTGTATGAGCAACGGTGTCATTCGCGATTTTGCCGGACCATACCTGGTGACGGAGGATAAAATGGCATTTGGGCGTCCGACACGCTATTTACGACTGCATCCGAAACGCGTCGAAGGTGGAACGTATACGTGGGATGAGAGTGTGTTGAAGGCATCGGTACTCTATGGCACACGCACCCACAATCTTTTTTGTGACAATTGTCACTCACATGTTGCAACGGCTCTGTGCAATATGCGGTACAAAGATAGCACCAGCTGGAACATGATAATTCTATCGCTTTGGATGTTCGTTTGCGGCCGTTATGTTGGCTTTTGGGGCTTTATTAAAACATGGTTGCCATTTTCATTACTACTCACACTTGTCATTCTGCTAGCCGTGTACTTTTAATTCCTGCGTTATCAATAAATATGTCTTTAGCATGATGAATGTTTATTTGTATGTAGATATGAATGTAATGTATGTATTTCGATTTAATAGAAAATGCTAAGTACTATCTATGACTTGGGCAACCTGTTTTGTTATTGCTTATTACTATTTTTTGTTTTTGGGGCTCATTCTTCCAGGGCGCGAGTAACATCATCGGCACAAGCGAGCAGTTTTCGCCACTGCGAAGCCGACAGCGAAATACCCTTTTTGCCCGGCAGCGCTTTGCCCTCCTTTTCGTAGTATTCGCGTATGTCGACCATTTTGCGACCGCGAAATTCGTTGATGCGCACACGGCGCATACCCTCCAGTGTCCATGTGGAAGTGCCATCGCCACCGTCTCCACCCTTCACAGCCGATGCATTCTTATTGGCTTTATCCGAGGAGCTATCCTCCTTTGCCTTCTTGCTTGCCGGCGGCGGATTCCGCTGCCAATAATATATTTGGTTGTTTAACATTACTAATTGAACGATTGTCAGTTACTAAATCCACTTCTAACTTACATCTTCTGGACCACTATCGCTGTCAGATGAGGAACTTTTTTGTTTCCTTATTTTCGGCATTTTTCTTTATGGAGTCGGAAGTCTTTTCACAAATATTTGGCGCAAATAGTTTTGCGTTGCCTAAATTGACATTCACACACTGATACAGACAATATCGAAATATCGAAATGTGAAATACACATTCAGTGTTAATCATTGGCGTTGACATTCGCATGTAAACGAAATTTAGGCTTGACGCTGTTTTTGCCGCATTTTTAGAGTTAGCTCTGACAGTAAAAGTTTTACGTTTGTTGCTCGTGAATACAATCAATAGTAAAAAAAAACTTGAACTTGAAAAAACAAAATAGTTGAAAAATAATAATTTGTGGTGTTTTTTTCAAGTTTGTTCAATAGCGAAGTGTGGTACAGTTTTCCCATTTTTCTCTTGTGTTTATACATGCATGCATATATGCACACACAGACGCACACTAACAAATGTACATGCGCTTTTATATTTTTGTTAGGTCAAAATAAATTTTGAACACAAAAATGGGAAAGAAGTCTGATAATCCGGAAGAGAATGATGCATCCTCTGGCCCCGAAGACGAGGAGGAGAACTATGCCGTTGAAAAAATCATAGATCGCCGTGTACGAAAGGGAAAGGTAGGTTTTCCTCTGGTGGCACAATGGAATTTAATCAAATCAATGCTGATGCTCATCCTGATTTTCATATTGTAGGTGGAATACTTCCTAAAATGGAAGGGGTACGCTGAAACGGAAAATACTTGGGAGCCGGAGAGCAATCTCGATTGCCAGGATCTCATTAGACAGTATGAGTTGGATCGAAAGGATGGGGTAGGTGCTCATGACGCGTAACAGTTATGTTGCTTAATATTAATTTCGTTTTCTGTGCAGATCACTGGAATTGCAAAAAAATCGGATCGTCCCGGCGACAGCACCAAGGCCAAAGATGCCGGTGCTGCATCCAACAATAGCAGCGGCAAACGTAAGTCCGAAGATGAAGGTATGGCAACTGCGTAATCCATTTCGTATGGAAGATAACCAACAATATCTTATTTTTTATTTCGTAAGCTGGTCCAGCTGGCACTAAAACGAAGCGTGTGGAATCGGATGATAGCAGCAACGATTTGATACCCTCTGGCTTTACCGGTTTTGATCGCGGCCTGGAGGCTGAAAAGATTTTGGGCGCCTCCGATAACAATGGCCGCCTAACATTCCTCATCCAGTTCAAGGGCGTCGATCAGGCCGAGATGGTGCCATCAACTGTCGCTAATGTTGCAATACCTCAAATGGTCATACGTTTCTATGAGGAGCGTCTGTCCTGGTACTCGGACAACGAAGATTGAATTACAATTTCCAGATCGTCTCTGTAATATATACAGTGAGAGACAGCACAAGTCGACCAGTGTCAAAGAAAAAACGTAATTGCCTGCAGCTGATTTGGACCAGGTAAATTGTGGACACCTGGGTGCAGGTGGGGAAACCTCAGTTTATTAGGGTCACACATTCATGTTGGTGGTTTTTGGAGTTTTTGAAAAATAATGAATAGTTAGCTTAGGGCGGGCAATTACTTTTTTTCTTTGACACTGGTCCATTTGAGCTGTCTCTAACTGTATATATATATATAAATATGTGAAGATCTTAATTATACTTTATTAATATCCCATTTTAAGCCTCATGAATTCCTAAAATAACATCCAATTTCAATAAACATGAAGTTAAGTGTGTTCAACATCGCGATTGTTGTTACTTGAACTAGGGATTAAACAGTTTGTTGGCCACATTGCATTCGGAGTTCTCTAGCACATTGCCGCAACAGGACCAATGCCGCCGGCCCGGATGTCCGGCATGTCCATGGCCACAGCCGCTGTAGCCGGGCATGCGACCCTCGCAGGAGCACTTGACATTCTTGCTACCCTTGCCGGAGCAGAAGGCGCAACAATGATAGATGCCGTTATGCGGACGCACCTGACGCGAATGGAAGGTGAAGGGACTGCCCTTGATTTGCCGCTCATTGATGGAGATCGTCAATACCAGCGCACCCTGTGTGTCCGGCGTAAAGGAGATGCTATAGGTGCCATCCCGATGATCGGACACTTCAATGGGCAAAAACTTGGCACTCGCATCCTTGTACTTGATCATGCAATTGATCTCCAGCCCGCCATGGCACAGTGCCACCCCATCCACATCCCGTGACAGCAACAACAGATCCACCTTCTTGTGTAGTCGCAGCTGCGAGAAACCCTCCCATTGCAGGGTGCACAATGTTGGCTCCACGGTTTGCATCGTTATAATGCCATACAGGGGTATGTCATGCTGATCCTTAGTGCCAGGAGCTCGTATTTTAGCTAGA
The DNA here is from genome assembly GCA_035042145.1 of Drosophila kokeensis. Lineage (NCBI taxonomy): Eukaryota > Metazoa > Arthropoda > Insecta > Diptera > Drosophilidae > Drosophila > Drosophila kokeensis. The sequence goes on along the minus strand of JAWNLT010000124.1, from coordinate 5,114,076 downwards.
AAATGCAACGAGTCCGATATCTGCAAGGAACAAGGATTAGGATTAGATGAGAGCCCCATGGGTCAAGTGCTAACCAATTAGGGCTACATCATTAAAACTACTTTCACCTTGGGGTCCACTGGCGGCTTAAACTGTTGACAATATTCGAAGCGCTTGAGGAGAATCCGAGCAAAACTTAAAATCTCAACATCGGCACCAATGTCGCAGAGCTCCTGGCTGAAGCGTATCGCATCCATGGCCTGCTGCGTGCGTTTTTCTAGAGGATTGTAAGAGGCGGCATTAAAGTTGTTAAAAGATAATTAAAAACTTACCCAGCTCGAGTTGTTGTTGAATTATTAGCTCCACCTTGGACTCCCTGGCTCGACTGATCTGCTGGAGGAGCGTACTGCGATGCGCCTGCAGTGCCTCAAAATAGCGATTCATATAGGACTCCACCTGGGCCTGGATGTCATCGCAGCGGGCATTGATTCCGCGCGTGATCTCGTGCAGTCGTTCGATGGAGTGCTCCGCATACTGGCACAGTGGACGCGTCTGATCCGTTGCCTCGTTGAGTTGCTTGGTCACCTGCAGCTGGAGAAGTGCCTTGGCAACCAGCTCATGACGATGATTACGATGCTGCAGCACCAGACAGTCCGGGCAAGCCAACTGTTAAAGTAATAGCCGTGTCAAGAATAACCAGTTGAGATGCATGCCGGATGCTCACCTGCTGGCAGGGCAGACAGAAGGATTTCAGCTCGAAGCCGTGCAGTCCGCACTTAAGCAACAGATGACTGTTGTCGCCCAATCCAAGCTGTTGCTGCTTCTGCTTGCGCGCACGCCTCAGCTCCAGGATATTCCGCATGCGATGATTGGCCGTGCTGCGCTGTCTTTCATGCGCATCCTTGCACAGAGTGCAGAGATTCAAGGTGCAGCTAATGCAATGATAGGTGGCCTGCAATGTATATTAATGAGCTGATAAATCACATCTTCTAGGAATGGCTGGCAATCTCACGCTGATTTCCTCGCTGCACAGAGAGCACCAGACTCGCGAAATGACATCCTCGCCAGCCTGTAGACGCAGTGCCTCAATGCGTCGCACCAGCAGAAAATTCTGCGGCAATTGTCGCACGCCGCCCAATGCCGGCAGCTCCGTGGTGTACTGGCAAAGGTGACAATGGATGCACCGCATTGTCTCCGGCTCACTCATAAAGCTCGCGGAGGAGTAGGCCAAATTCGATCGTTTGCCCTGCTGCTTACAAAGATTCCATTAAAATTTGTATACACATTTTAACTTTAACTTACCCGAAGCACCATGCGATCCAAGGACTTCTTGCTGCGCAGACTGAGACTTGTGCCGCGCTGCCTGGCCGGGGAAACTGTGGCCAATTCACTGGTTATATCTGGATTGGAGGAGATGATGCTGTAGCTGGAGCGATCCTCCCACAGGGACTCCTCTTTGAGATTCTCATTGACCAAGCACTGCAGACAGAATGAGTGGAGGCAGTGCAGCGTGCGTGGATCTGTGTAAACATCCATGCAGATGGCACACTTGAGATCCTCCGGAAAAGTGATGCTCACATAACTGCTGGCCGGTGGCAAAGTGAAACTGGGCGACGGTGTTGCCAGGGGCGTGCCCGCCGGCGATGAAGAACGGCTGCGGGAGACCATCGATGTGTTGTCATAGAAATCAGTGCCTGCTGCTGGCAGCAGTATCGAATTCATATCCGGATGCACGCCGCTATCCGGTGTTGGTGGCGATATGCGCAGCTCCGGTGAAGCCTTCAAGCTGAGCACTCGCTTCGGCACCGGCGAACGGAGCTGACCTTGATTGATCATCGCAAGGGGTGGTGCGGGTGGTGGAGGTGGTGCCACAGTAATATCACTGGCACTGCTGCTACTCTGCACAGTGGTGGCAGAAGCGCCACTCAGCATGTTGTCCAACAGCGACTCCGGTGAAGTGGAACTGCCTCCGGTGATACTGCTGCTACTCGGATCACTGTTGCTCTCCGTCGAGCTGAGCTGCACACACTAAAAATTTTATATTTTAATTAAATTAAACTAAGTAACAGTCAAAGTAAAAGGTTTTAGTTTAATAATAAGCAAATAAGCATGCTGTAGTCGACTTCGATATACCCTGCATTCAGCTTTTGTATATGTTTTTGTTTTATAACAAAATTTCCCTTTTAATGCTTTGCGGGGAATTTCTCTCTCATTTCTTATGGCAGGCAACGTTGTTAAAGAGTAAAATAAACTAAGGCAGCGCATTTACGACTTCATAAACCCAAACTCAAATTGCCGGTTTAATTACATATGCACATAAATACAAAAATGCATTCAGGCATACATACAGGCACACAAAAGTGGATAACGGGGCGCTTCAGAATACACACACAAACATATTTACGCTTGCTTCAATTATCTTGCCATCCCTAACCTACTCAGACGCTAAAAATAAATGTTCTCCTTCTGATAATAATGAGATCAATGCGAGAATTAGCTTTCGACTATAACTTCGGTGTTACAATACGAATATATATATTTAAAGGGGTCGGAGATGCTTTCCTTTGCACACAACCATTATACCCGATACGCATTGAAAATGATTGCTTCAATTAATTAAGTTCAAAATATTTAAAAACTAGAGAGTAAATGAAAAATTTTAATTTATTCGAATTTTCAAATCTTACATTTTGTAAGACGTCTTGTTGCAAGCCCAGAGTACGCGAGCGCCTGATGCAGTTGCTCTGCTTGTGGGCCGGCAGACGTGGCGCAATTTGAACTTCGCCAAATGCAGTCGCCAGCTGCGGAGCAATGCTAAAGGTGAGCAGCTGTGGCGCCGACTTGCGTCGCAGTGCATCCAAGCTGATCGAATCAAATTGTTGCTGATGCTGCTGCTGATGCAGTTGTTGTTGTGTGGCGCTGTTTTGTAGCTTTAATTTGCTGTTGCTCAATTTGAGTTGCATTTTCTCATTTTGAGTAATTTGCGTTATTGTTGTTGGAATAGTTGTTGGAATTGGAGCTGTTAAATCTGCAGCTGTCAACTGCATTCGCTCATAGTCGATAAGGTTGCTCTTCGAGTGTCGCTTAAATGTGAGTTTTGTTTGTTTCGCATTGTTACTACTTTTATTCATTTTTATTTCATTCATTCATTCACTTATGCAATGGCTCTGCGTGGAGGAAATTACTGTTCGCTGAATTGTGCAATTGTCCAATACCAGCCTGACAGCTGCGCGTTCCGTTTCTAACTGTTCTTTTGTCGAAGCTGGAGCTTTGGCGACCAAAGCGTCGTATGCTTAATCTAATTACTAAAAAGGCAAACCAAATGTGAAATGGGCAAAATGCGATATGTGAATTGGTTACAACTGCCAACTGGCAACTGGCAACTGTTTGACATTGCCAGTTGTGGTTTGTATTCGATTTGCTGTGAAACAGCTTTGCCAGTTTGCATTTGAAGCCCTCACCTCGAAATCGCTAATATTCCAATTGACAATTAGTGACAACTTAATAATGTTCTCTTGATAGCTTGTCAGCTTGAATCATTTTAATTCCAGTGAAATTCCAATAAAGTTAAAGAATATAAGCATAAAATAATTCAAACTAAGGTCATAATCTTTACAATTGTGATAAAATTATAAAATTTGAAAGAAAAGTATTAGTAGACTTTAACTAGCATATTATACAATTTTCTTTGGCAGAAATGTCAATAAAGCATTGATTTAGCTATGAACTTTAGAATCAGCGGAGATATCTCTCCAATCCATATCTACATATTGATACATATCATTAACTAACATCATCAAATAAGTGCGTACTTTATGTTTGCCTTCAAATTATAGATTTTGCTTTCTTTTTATATTTAAAGTCTACACCACAAACTCAAATAGAATGCATTGTTATCAAAGGGCATAATTTCTTTCGTGTCGATCAACATGTCATCCCTGCTCCCCCCACACCAGCTCACTCTCACTCTCTCTATTCGTAAAAGTGACGAAGCTTTCCCGAAGTTTCAATTGCTGCTGTTGTTGTCGTTTCTCTCAGCCAGCGCTCTCCCGCAACTACATTTATTCTTAATGACGGGAGAGCTTTTTGCCCCCAAACCCAAAACACGCGCTGAGGGGCCTCAGTGCAATTTGGGATTGAGCGGCGTGCGTACGTTGTTAACGGTTGTTTTCTGTTCAGCTAGCAATCCAAAGCGAAAACGGTGTGGGGTGCACGTGTCCCCCCGCCTCCTTAACGTTTTTATTTCCACATTGGATTGGTTTTCAAAGAATCGCTCAACAGCTGCACAGAACTTGCGCCCCTCAGCAACATAAGCAAACAACTTTCTATTTTGCTTTTGGTGTCTGTCTCCGATATGCTCTTTTCTCTTTTAAGTGCCAAATTAATATTGTTAATCGGTGTTGTGAAACGGTGCTCTATGCAGCAGCAAAGATTTGTCAAGTGTACATAATCATAAATTTATATACATGTTCCATTTTACTTCGATAAACTTATAGCGGACTCTCTCTTTTACCCGGCCGCCGGCTCTCCCTCTCTCTCTCTCTCTTTATCTTTGGTGTGTTTTTCGTTCTCTTCGCGGCGTCTTTTCATTTTGTTTTGCTTTCGATTTTCAAAGTTTTCGGCAACCGGTAAAGATAAATATAGAAACATCAACATGGAAACGGTAAGCATGACTTAAAAGCTTAAAAGTTGTATGCGAAACAATTGCGTGCATACTGGTCTTAAAGGTTGGAAGGCAAACGTCAGTCTCAAAGTGCAAATGAGATAAAGTGTTTTGGAGGAGGGCGCATTGCGCAAAGGGTTAAAGTCCCCGATTGTGCCATGTAAAAAAACTGGCGTTTGCGTGTGAGAAGCCCCATCGAGAGGCTTGCTCGGCTTTATCTGAAGAATGAGTCTAAATAAAAATGAGTATTATTAACATCTAAGCGGATTAACGGTTAACTTTATGTAGCTTTGCTCATGCACATTTTAAGTGAGTTGCTTTCATTGCAGAATTTTAAACACATTGCTATCGGTCTAAGAAAATATAACTGAGCTTTCTGGAAATGATTATCTACACTATTATCAATCTCTTTTTCTGTGCTCCTAATCTCAAGAAACAGATTTTTATTGTTATTTAGATACTCTTATAAATATAATTGCCTGTAAGAATCTTTCCTTGTTGCATTATTTAACGACTCCAGAGATAAGTCGCTATTATCTAAAACAAAATAAAACTAGCTAATTTTTGGTATAATAATAAATGTTTTATTATAGACAGATGAAAGCTACAGATTTGGGAGCGTTGACTATATCGTTTTTCTGGCCATGATATTTTTATCCACTGGAACAGGCATTTATTTTGGCTGCCTAAAGTGAGTGTTTTTTACCAACACCACTGAATGTTTTAATTACTTAAAGCTTTAATCATTTTAGAAAAACAAAAAAGACCACTGAGGAAGTTGAACCCACACTGCAAACGACTACTCCAAAAGAGGTGCGAAAACATGATTTTGGTTCGGAAAAGATGAGCGAATATCTGCTGGGATCGCGACAACTGAAGGTGTTTCCCGTTGCCATGAGTCTGATAGCCAGGTGATGACATATATATAATATTTACTAGATAGAAACACACATGTTAACGGCTATCTGTTATCGTCTCGCTAATCTGCAGCTATGTGTCGGGCGTGACAATACTGGGCACCACATCAGAGATATATAATTATGGCACACAATACTGGTTTATAGCCATTGCCATTATTCTGCAGGGTATTGCTGTCTCCTATATCTATATACCAGTATTTACGACTCTACAAGTCGGCTCCTCCTATGAGGTAAGTACACATACATCAGTTTAAAACTGTATAATAAACTTAATGACCCTATCGCAAAAGTGTAGTGTATAAAATAATTGTTGAACAGAATCACAGAACCGAATGATAAGAAGAAACCCGACACTTGGTATGGTGTTCAATTAATTTATACCGAGTATTTAATGAAATTGACTGGGTTGAATTGAATGAGGGTCAACATATGCTGAATGCTTAATATTTGTTGATTCACAAACTTATCCAATGCATTTACAAAACGAAAATAGTGCGCATGTACGTATATATAGATAAGAAGTATACATGTATATGTTTGCTGATTATTATCTATCTTCCCACAATTTTCTTAAGTGCTATTTTTTTTTTTTTAAATAAAAATATCAATTTTGATTAGAATAAAAAAAGAGGTAATATAATTTTTTCCAATTTAATGTTTATTATAAATTAAATTTAAATTTAAATTTTCTTCATCACAAAAGCTAAAAAAATATATAAAAAGTTTTAAATTTTAAGAAGCATTTTAATTTTATTTTCTATAATTTCTTTTCTGTAATATTTAGAAACTAGATTAATTTTTGTTTGATCATCATCTTTATCGACTTGGAAATTTCATCTTGGCCAATTTGAAACACAAGGGCCAATTGTAGCGTACATTTTAATTAACGACAGACGCCAGTCGACAAGTGCGTTCCATATTCAATGGACTTTGATCGTCTTACTGGTTGCTTGGCGCTCATACGTACATTATTTTCGTGATGATTAATTACAAATTTGATTCGTAGCTTGAAGCCACTTGACAGTTGTGTATTCTGCTCGTGTCCAGAATAGTAACTTTTACAGCTTTGACAATAAAACTAGATATAGCTCTTGTGCTATTTTGTAATACATCATATTTAAAATAGATGGTCTGATATTAGTTTGAAATGTTTGCCATTAGTTTTTGATTTACTTGTGAGCTATAATGATCTATATACAGATCAGTTTCGATTAGGTGTTTACTAAGTGTAGTCTAGTTTCTGAAGTATTTATTATACTCATTTTATTTGTGAGAAAGTGATAGAAACTGCTCAATCATTATTCATCACACTTAAGCCAATAAAAAAATATTATAAAATATATATATATATAGTGGCTTAACTGAACAGCCGGACGGTTACATAAAAACTCAATTGTAATTTTATACGTTTAAATATTTCGCATGGAAAGAATTGACGTTTAGAAATTATAATCACGTCGGAAACCGAATCGTTTTAATTAGCAAATATCAATTACTATGAATATATAAAAATAAAGCTATAAGTAATAAAGGTTTTTCAATTTTTCAGTATCTGGAAATGCGCTTCCATTCGATTATACGCAGCATAGCATCCTTTATGTTTATTCTGGATGAGGTGAGTCTCTCCACGTGGATCTTTTGAGTTCCGTAATGCAATTAATAATTAACTCCGTTACATTTGCAGATACTTTTCCTGCCGTTTGTTGTATATGTGCCCGCCATTGCATTGAATCAAGGTGAATCAATTTGAAATATATTTAAAAATGAGATATATTGAAAAATTCTCCGATTCCTTTTACAGTCTCGGGCATTAATTTGCATGTGATTTCATCGGTGATTGTGATCGTGTGCGTCTTCTACACCTTTGTGGGCGGTATTAAGGCTGTGGTGCACACGGACGCCTGGCAGACGATGGTCATGTTCCTCTCGGTGCTAGCGGTTGCCGCATTGGGCACTTATTATGCCAATGGATTTGACAAGATATTCGATGATGCGGGCAAAGGTGGCCGTGTGATATTTGGCAATTTGAATCCATCGCCATATGTGCGTCATACTGTTTGGAGTGTACTCATCGGTGGCTTCTCCTACTGGACATCGTTCAATGCGGTGAATCAGACAATGGTGCAACGTTATATGTCCTTGCCATCGCTGAAACAGGCACGTGCCTCGATGGCCATCTTTACAATTGGAGTCGCTGCATTCGTCTCACTCTGCTGCTATGTCGGCCTGCTCATCTTCGAGAAGTACCAGAATTGTGATCCACTCAGCGCCGGTCTGATTACACACGACGATCAGCTGCTGCCGCTGTATGTGGTGCAGAGCGTTGGACACATCCATGGCATAGCGGGTCTTTTTATTGCCGGCATTTTTGGCGCCGCCCTCAGCTCACTCTCAGTGGTGCTGAATTCCACATCACTGGTTATACTCGAGGACATTGTGCGCGGCTGCTTTAGGATGCAGCCAAGTGAACGCACCTCCACAGTGCTGGTGAAGGGTTCGGTTATCATACTTGGTGTGGTTGCACTCTCTCTGGTCTTTGTCCTCGAGCGTTTGAGTGGCATTTTGAGCATTTGCACCTCGATGACAGCCATTGCAGCGGGTACAACTTTCGGTCTCTTCACACTGGGCATGCTGGTGCCGTGGGCGAATAATATTGGCACTGCAGTGGGAGGCATTGCCAGTGCCTTGCTCGCCGGTTGGATATCCTTTGGCACCCAGTTCACCATTGCAGCGGGTGAACTGAACTCACAGAAACTGAATGTCTCTGTGGCATATTGTGCAACGAATGTGACGCTGCCCGAGAACGTTTGGGTAGATGAGGAGCAGGTGTTTCCATTATATCGTTTATCCTATCACTGGATAAATCCCATTGGTGTGGCAACCGTTATTGTTGTCGGTTCGATTGTATCGCTGTGCACAAAACCCACCGATATAAGGACACTCGATGCGCAACTGCTGTCTCCAGTGATACACCGATTCCTGCCAAAGGAATGCTTTGCTCCGCGTAATCATCAGCATCAGACGCAGCCGCAAATGAACCTACTAACTCGCACATTAGAACCGTGAATCGTTATAGTAACATATATATATATATAATATATATATAAGTTCCTACAGGACATGCTCTGTTTGCCAGCGGAGTCGCAGCTCCCATATTACATTCTTTAAGTTTATAATAGAGTTTAGCTTAACTTATATCATATCATATATATATATATATATATAGTATTTAGAGTGTAGAGTTGTCTATTAGTACAAATTGCAGTTCGATTTCATTATCTTTTTATTCTTTATGTAGAAGGGCGCACACGATTTAAATATGGTACAGGAATTTATGAATCTGCACACACACCAACTCATACACACAGAGACAGACACAAGTTAATTGTTGAATTACATATATTGATTATGTATTTATGTACTTATTTAGCATTATTCATTTGTTTGTTAAACATATTTCTTTGGCATTTTTGTTTGTTATTGTTCAACTTGTCTGCAGACTGTGTCTCAAATTCCGTGTGACTTAGCAAGCATAATGTCTGTGATAAAAATTTAATAAATATACGCATATATTTATATACATATTAATATATATAAGAAATTGCCGTTTGCTAATTGATATGATGCATGCATGATGTGTGTGAGCAGCAAAAAGTGCATATTCTAGCATTATGATACCTAAATTAAGCCTCTCTAATTTGGCCATGAATCACAAAATGAGCGATTTATCCCCGCGATTGCTCGTCGTACTCAACGAAACTCCGTTAATTATGCTTGTGATGCGTCAACTCCTCCTCCAGCATCGCCTGCCTGCGTCGAATTAAATAGTTGCGCAACTGGTAGGCAATTAGCATCAGGCAGGCAACTCCAGCGCTTACATAACTGTTGGACACAAATTGCTGTGGCAGCATTTTGCATCTGAACACCGCATAATCATCCGGCGTAATTGTGGCCTGCAGTGATAAACAAGATGATTAAGCATGACAAGTAAAACTGATCGATTTTAGATGTAAATTGTTGTAAAAACTAAATTTTTTAATTTCAATCGAATTTTGTACCAAAAAAAATAAGGATATTTTCACAGTCAAAAATATTTCTCCTATATGCCAATAGTATATGAAAGAAATAAGGATTTATTTTTGGCTTGGTAAAATCCTTAAAATCCTCAACTTACCAGCATAAAACTGGGATTGACATTGTTGCGCCAGCTGAAGGAGGCCACCGTAAACTCATCGATGCCTAATCGATTGATGTTGTGACAATAGTAATGCGAGTGTCCGGCAAAGGCCAAACGTGGCTTGAGCAGTTCCCCCAACAGCTCTGTGGCATCCTTGGAAAGCACATGATAGCGCTCCCGATATGCCTCAATGTGCGGCGCATCGTGTTCGCTGCACACCTTGTCCGATATGCGATATGTGGGAAAGTGCTGCATGATGATGGGCTGGCTATACGGATGGCGACGAGTCCGTGCGCATTCCGCCACATGTGGATGTTGCATGCAGTGCAGCGTTCGCGATATATTCTTTAGCGCCGACTCCGCCTCATTGCAGAACATGCATCCATCGGCCTCCATGGCCATGGAATTGACAACGACGAAATGAATCTGCTTGATGGTGTACAAATGCACTTTGGAGAAGTTTAGATAGTTCTCAAAGCGCGTCATAAAGAAAGGATGCATTCTGAAATGGAGATTAATGTTAGAATATGCCAATTTTGGTTCAGGTCCAGCGCTACTCACTTGTAGTGGAAGCCGACATCATGATTGCCAACCACACTGATTAGTGGTATACCCGCGGGTAGATTAAACATCTGCAAATAGCGCCAAACATACTCCTGGAACTGTTTGTCGCTGACCATGTCCCCCTCGTCAAACAGATCGCCCAGCACGAAAACAACGTCTGGCTGCAGCAGCCTCGAGGCGGCCTGAAAGGAACGCGTCATGTGCCACTCGCGGTAGAGCTTGTCCAGCCAATGGCCACGATGTGGTCCCAGTAAATGGGGATCAGCTATAATCATAGCACGCAATGGATCATCCACGTATTTCTTGCGCCGTATCTCGGGCCATTTGCACTTTTGTAGCACCACAAAATCGGCAACGTACTCGCAGAAGATTAACGCACACAATATGATCACAAAACACGCGTAAAGCCAACGCATTTTGTTGCAATTAAATAATGCAATCACCTGCCGGCGAATTAAAAAGATGCAAAAAAAGCCAATACTAAGTGTAGGGCTGGCGAATCACGCATGTCGCTAACCAGGGATGCACGTTATTCGTGCAAACAAAAAAAAATCGATAACTGCTTCATTTGGCGCTAAAAGCAAATTTGTATATGAGTAAATAAAAATATGAAATTAAAATATTGTCAGTTCAGTTACAAATAAAAAATAATGATGCAAATACGAAATGGGAACATTTCTATGTCCACAGTTGATACAAAATGTTCTTATTTTTATTAGTCATACATACAATACATAAATTCACACGTAGATTATTAATTTTTGCTCGGAATGCAGAAATTTTAGAAGAGATCGTAAAAATAGTTTAAGCCCTGACCCAACTCCCAAATGGAGATGCCAACGCCCAGCTCCTGGGCCAACTTGATGCGCTCATTGATCGAATAGAGCGTTGGATAAAACACAGTATGACGACCAGTTTCAGTTCTACAAAATGAATTTGCTTTTATAAAATTGCTAGGCTTGTTTCAACTTTGCTGCAACTCACCTGATCTCAAAGAAGTTTTCCACATCGCGCTCATCATTTTGCAGCGGTTTCTTGAGTGGTCTGATCAGCTCTAGGTACTGGGTAGAGATGATGGGACCACCACCATCCGGCGTATAATCATTGCCATACATATTGAAGCCCATGAGGATTTTGGAACGCTTCACCTCCACATCATGGCAATCATCGGGCGCAATGTGATCAATTGCACTGCGCATCCAATACAAAGGAGCATTGGCACCGGGGCGCTGTAGGGTGGAGAAGTCATAGGTCATCAGGGAGAAGGCATAGATATACTTGTATAAGCGATCCATGTGCCGCTGGCTAAACAAATTGGACGTATCACGACGCTGAGGCGGTATCACTAATACCAAATGCAGCTGTTGCTTTTTCAGATCCTTGGCTATGTGTGGAAAGAGATTAGAGATCAATAAAGATGACAATAAAGATGATTTAAGAGTAGCAGGCAAACCCACCCAATTGTAGCACCAGAGTGTAGAGAATTTTATCATCGATGCGACCAGCGATTTGTGACCACACCTCCAATACGAGTCCATCGAAACTGTGCTCTTTGCACGACTGGATGAGCACCTCGTTGAGCTTGGTGCGTTCGCTGGCATCGCTGAGCAGCATTTTAATATTGCGATCGGTGAAGTGATCAAAAATAACACGAGGAAAGACTGCAGTAAACAATAGATATGTCCATATTATAGCCACAAGCTAGAGCAGGGAATTTTACTGGTCACCTTTAAGTGAGCGTTGTTTGCGTCTCAGTTCACTTAGCCAGCTGGCATCGATGTCGTGGGTGCCGGCGACGACATATTCCTCATATTGCTTTACTACCTGGAGCCAGACAGGTGATATGTAGTCAAATTTCTTGGCAAATATCTTGGCCACATCATAGCCATGTGCATTCCACTGCAAAAACATAAATATTAAATTGTTTTCGAGAACTTGCGCAGTTTGTTTATAATTAATACTCACCGGAGTTACAAAGCCGAGCACAGTGCCATTGAAGCGTCGCAACGACGTGTCCTTGTAGTAGGCCTCATTGTGTACTGCAATGTCCCTGGGCGAGGGATTTCGCGACATCAGTTTCAAATCGAATACATCGTTATCTTGGGGGCCACGCAAATATTTGGAGTTCTTGTTCTTGCTTTTGGCTTTACTGTCGGGCGACAGGGTGCACAGTGCGTAGTGGCAGCTCAGCAGGATGCAGCTAAATGTGAATGCATTTAGTGTGCGCATTTTAACATCTAGTTATTCAATATTATATGCAATTCTTGATTAACTTTATTAACTACAGAGATATCAAAATATTTTCCTACAAATACAACCGGCAGCTGAGTCGCGTCGATAACGATAACAACGCACGCATGCTTCGATAACTTTTGCAAATATATGCAATCAACAGTTCTCACTGTGGTGCCATCAGCCGTTGCAACATGAACCAGTGGTTCCGGGCGCTTAACATTTTTCGGCTAAAAACTGCTACCCAATAATATAGAAAAGGCGCAAATGTTTAAACGTATGCATGCATTTGTATACATATACACATATATATAGTTACATACATATGTATATAGTTATATTTAAAAGTTTACTTTGTATAAATAAAGGGAGGGGGTTATTAACATAATGCGTACTTCCTGCTTAACATCAAAAATTAAATTAAACTTAGTGCGTAGACTAAACAGAAGGCTAAATAGTACAATCAAATAGCCAGAAAACTAATTATCACTTTAAAAAAAATATGAAAAACAAGAGAAAATTGATTTAAACAGAATGTGTGTTAAAATATTTAACATAGGGCGCTACTTATACATAAGTTTAATAATCATAAATTGTTATTAATCATAATTGTTATAATCGTAATCATTTCTTATGCATAATAGCATTATTTGTTTTTGTTTTTGTTTTTATAATAATATATGTGTGTTGTATTTATGTATTTATTTGTTTAGATTCAGACAAATACGCGCATTAAATCGCTGCCAGTGGAATTGCTGCCGGGCGTTGAGTTGTTGCTCTTCCACGGATTATTGCTGCCGCTGGCAGCGGCAACAGCAACAGCGGCCGCAGCAGCAGCTGCCGCTGCCTGTATATTGCTGCTGTCGGACAAGCTGCGCAGCAATTGCTTCTTCAGCAACTGTTGCTGCGGACTGGCATTCAGTTGCAATGGTAAATGCATGGGACGCTGGCGCACCATTTGCCGGTGACTGTGAATGCTGCTGCTGTGATTGCTGCTGCTCAGCATTGGTCGCTGTTGCAGCTGCTGCTGTTGCTGGCCTGTTGCCAACAATTTGCGTCGCTTCTCATAGAAACTGTTCATGCGCTGATTGTCCTCCAGCTGCTGCTGCTGCTGTTGTTGTTGCTGCTGTTGTTGTTGTTGTTCGCTGGCTTCGTTGTTGTACTCCGCTTGTGGCTTCAGTTTGCCCGACAGCAACTCATTCAGACGCTTCACAGTCATGCTGACACCATTGCAGCTACTGCTGTTGTTGTTGTTGCTGCTCCTCAGCAGCGCTCGCTTGTTGCAACGCAATCGCTCCTGTTGGATGACACTGCACTTTTGCGCATATATTGTCTTGCCCGGACAGACATTACGTGGCATGGACACAGAGGTGCCACTCCCATTACAATTAACTCCCATCGTTGTTGGCAACGGTGGCGGTTGGCGGGCCAAGGTGCCCACAACGCCACTGCTGCCATTAAGCGAGAGCAGACTGTTGTTCGCCTTGCGCGTCATAAGCAGATTCTTGCGCAACGTGGCGCCCATGCCATTGGGCAGCTTGACCAGACCGAAGGTGTTCATCGCCAGTGGGCGTGGCGGACCCGCATAGAGGGTCATATTGAAATAGGTGCTGCTGGTGGCATCCTCGTGGTATTTGGCATTGGCCAGTTGGCGATGTGGTTGTGCTCCATAGTTGCACTCATAGCTATTGTATGCATTTGTATTGTTGTTGTTGGTGGCTTGTAGTGGTTGTTGTTGTTGTTGTTGTGGCTGGTTAGTTTCCAGCTTGACAGTCTTTGTGTGGTTGGCTTCCGCGCAAACAGTCTCCAGTTTCGAAAAGTCCAAATCGCCCAGTTCATCGTTGAAATAATTAGGTGCAACAGCAGCAGTGGCAGCATTAGCAGCAACAGCAGCAGCAGCAACATCATTATTAGCTGCGGCCGCCTGCAACACATTCACATCGCAATTGTCGTAGCCAGCTTGGGTTAGGAACTCGGCAATGACCTGCTGCTGACTCTGCTGATCCAGCACGGACACCTGATTGTTGTCCGTTATCTCATAGATAATACTTGGAAGTATCATATGCTCATCGCCAACATTTGTTGCTGCTGTTGTTTCAGCTGCTGCTGCTGCTGTTGCCGTTGTTGTTGTTGCTGTTGGTGTAGCTGTTGCCTCATCGATGGCATCATCATCGGTCAGCGAGGGCACATCGTAAACGCTAAATTGTTGCGTTGCCTCCTGCTCGCTGAGTTCCTGCTTGATTTGCTGTTGCTGTTGATGCTGCTGATCCGCTTCGAGTATCTGCTGCTGATAGATGAGTTGTTGCAGCTGCAACGCATCGATGGCCGTCAATTGGGTTTGCTCCTGTTGCTCCTCGCTGTACACCTGTTGATGTTGCTGCTGTTGTTGCTGTTGCTGATAGAGTGCATAGTTTGCAGCATCGGCAGCATCATCGTAGCGAATTCGTTTTGTTGCTGGCTGCAACTGTTGCTGCTGCTGCTGCGGCTGGGAGGTGTCCAGTGCGCTCTCATCGAAGGGTATATCGGATTCCACATTGTTCAGTATCTCATTGATGAACTTGCTGTCCAGCATATCGTCCAATGTCAGCGATATTGAATTATCATCGGATGTATTATGCATTGGCAAAGGATCCTCACTGACCCCAGACAGATCAACCTGTTGCTGGCGTAACTGTTGCTGCTGCTGCTGCGTATCCAGCTCCACGTGACCTGTGATGGATGAGACGGCCTGGTCCAGTTCACTTAGCTGCTGCTGTTCGTAGAGCGGCGCCAGTTGCTTCTCCTTAGCAGGTTTGCTGCGATGATGCGATGCGCTTTCAACTCCAGCTGCTGCTGCTGCTGCACCTTTCAGCTGGAAATATTAATTTAATTATATTTAGTGTATTTACAGTTAGTTATTCTGTCGAAGCTACCTTCTTTTTAGTTGGCTGCTGCGTCTCGTCAAGCAAGCTGGCTAGTTGTTGTTGAGCGGGCGCGGCGGGTGAATAGTTGATGCCATACTCGTTGTTGCCACTGTTGCATGCGGCAGTTGCCAGCGTAGGCGTTGGCGGCAGCGAACACGACGAATTCGATGAGGAGGAGAATACAGTTAAAGCTGTTGCTGACGCGGCTGTTGCCTGCTCCTCTTTAGGTGGCGCAGCAGCAACTGCAACAATTGCTGCCGTTGCTATGGCACTGCTCTTTTTGGAGCCACCACCGATCTTGTGATGCAAATCGGAATGATGACGATTCTTGGATGACTTGGAACGCGAACGACTCGTGCTGCTGCTGCTGCTGTTGGTGTTGTTGCTGTTGTTGTTGGCGTTGGTCTTGGAGGAACTGCTACTCTTGCTGCTGCTGCTGCTGCTTTTATGGCGCGACGATGATGACGACGACGAGCTGCTGGATGGGTGTGCGTTGTTGTTGCTGTTGTTGAGGTTGTTGTTGCTGCTGCTGTTGTTGTTTTGCACCGTTGCCAGTGAGCTGGTGGAGCCATTGGAACTGCTCGATGTGGTGGCGGACAATGTGTCAGCCGGTGATCCCACCAACTCTGCCGGCTCACGCACATCCGGACTGTTGTCTGCGGCTGCCACAGCTGCTGCTGCAGAATTCGTGCTGCTGCTGCTCATTTTGCTGGGCGTCGCATCCCAGATGCTCGGATGCTGGAGCGCAATGTGATTATTGAAACCGGCGAGAACATAGCTGCCACTGCAGGCATTACAAACGATAAGATCACGTGCCGCCAGCTCGGGCACAATGTCATAGTAGGACATATCGGCGGCATTCAAACGCTGTACTTGCACCACATTGGAAGAGTGTCTTGTGTCAGCTGCACCACTGCCGCCTGCCCCACTCCCGCTGCCACCAGTTCGGCCAGCACGCAAATGTTGCTTTTCGGCGGCGCGCAATTGTTTAATCACCTTGTCCAGATCGAAGAAATTGTGCCACTTTTGGCACTGCATGGCGGCCAACGGGGAGGGATTGAACGAAGGCGCCAGCATGTTGCCCAATTGTGCAGCAGCAGCAGCAGCTCCTACCCCTCCTCCTACTACTTCTGCTTTGGATGAGTTGGTCATGTTTGTAGCTGTTGCTCCTCCTCCAGCTACAGCTGCTGCTGCTGCTCCTCCGCCCGTTGGTGTGGATTGTGTTGTTGTTGCTGTGGATATTGGCGCTTTTGTGTGCTTCGTTGTTGTTGTTCCGTTGCCGTGCTCCGTGTACCTTAGAGCTGCGGCCACATCACTCATGGGCATTGTTATCGCTTGTTGTTGTTGCTGCTGTTGGATGAGAGATATCCTCAAGAGTGTGAGTACCGGGAACGAGAGGCGTCCAAAAATGTTGATGAGGGTAGACGACGACGACGACGACAAGTTAGCTTGGCGACGCCACTGGCATTTTTCTACAAAAGCATCCAAGAATGAAAAAGGGATCGTTTCCCAATTTAATTGATTGAAAGAAAGTGTTTCCGAATGCAAGCAAATAATGTGAAATTTCAATTTTTGATTTAACTCTCGAAAATGGAAAAATAGATTCTACTTAAAATTCTCAAACTGAATTTATTTCAATGCCGTTTTTTTCTTTTGAAAAAGTCAAAATTCAAATTTTGAAATGTGATAAAAAAAATATATTGACATGATACAAATGTCACGGAATGCACTTATTTTTATTTTTTAAATTAAATGATTTGCTGTTTAATCTGTTTAATTTAGTTGAGCTTAAACAAAGTTAAAAAATATGTTTTCTAAATAAAAATTGGTTTTACTTCTACTTGCATGATATATAAGAAAGACAATCGAATTTAAATATAGTATTTTTTTTGTAATACATACACGAAAAGAAATTCAGAAATTTCAAGTAAAAGTTATAAACATTTTAGTGAATAGTCAAACACACTCTGCCAATGATTATAAATTGTAAACAAAGCAAATTGCGCATTTAATAAACAAATTTTACAAATGCATACAACTTACATATTTGCATAAACAAAATTAATTTATTGTTCCCTCAACAATAATCCATTAAAATTATTAGTAATGTTTTTATTTATGAGCCCGCAAAACTGTGTTGCCAGACATTGTTGGGACACATGTAGCCTTGCATTTTATAGCAAGGAGAACAGCTGAGCGCTGGCTCTGACGGTGAAATGCAAACGCAAACAAATCGGGTTGGCAGCTCTACTGATACTAACACAATTGCAAGATATTGCTATCCCGCTTGCACTTGTACACCAAAGCTAAACTCACCCAACCAACAAACAAAGCCCGATTGAAAAACTATGCACACGGAATATTGTTAACTTTCAGCACTGCATTTACATATTGACCGTAAACGTTCTGGATTTCACTTACATGTGCATTAACGTTAACATAATTCCATTGTGTTCACTCGGCTTGCTGTTTAGCCAATTTTCATTCGCCTTGCCGTCGCTAGAGTTGTCAATCTGTTTTGCTTATCAAATTAATTAAATTCCGCATCCGCGCAGAGAAACGATTGTTGCAAATCTGCATTTGTCTTCTAATATTTGAATACCCATCATATGAATTAAGCAATTTTGCAGCTAAAAATGCACTCCTAAATTGTATTTTAAATGTATTTGCTGCTCCTGAAAGCTATTCGCACTGAACGATTGTGAAGTAATCGATGCTTCGTAGTCGATAACATTGACAAGAATGGCACACTTTTTGAATTCGCTGTAACAGATAAGAATCGCTTGAAATGTAAATAAATTTAGATGTATTTTAAGGCGCTTGACTTTTAATGAACTTTATCTTGAACTAAACATACAGTGTGGAGTGTATTTGTATTGTACAAAAGCCTCTCTGGCCAAAACGAAAACAATAAATAAATCTCTTGATACAAGTGAGTAATAAGAGATGGTAAATATAGGGAAAACGTTTAACGCTCCAATTCCTGAGTAACCATTGGATAAACCATTATTTAAATAGCTATATCGAAGGAAGTAATTATTTGGCAATGCTATTTAACCCTGTTTAATTGTTTTCTGCTTAAGCAGCTTAAACTCTGGGCCCCAAACGATTTTGTTGATTAATTCGCCCAGTAAATAAAATACCAAACTTAAAGCCACCATTCCAGCGAGCATTAAATAACGCAAAGGTAACGGCAGAACTTCAAGCAGGGGATAAACCCACTGGCCACTAAAGTACTTGACGATATGCACCCAAATCACGTAGAGCAGCATAAAGGAGACGTTGCCAGTGATGCCCGCCAAGCGGCTGGGATATTGTCGGAAGCAGGTGAACAAATCCATAATGGCCAAAAGCGCCACATTCGTATGAACAACGTGATTTAGCCAGCTGCAAAGATAGATAATAAATAATAAGTAAATAAATATACTGTGTTTAACACTTGCCTTGGAAATATTGCGTCAAGAGCTGCGGGAAAGATGAGCTCACGATCCCACAGGTAGATGGCCCAGAAAGAGATGCTAACATTGTGCGCAATGGGAAATGCAAACGTGGCGAATAAATAATCGCGCAGCTGACGTAGCCAGGACTTTGGAGTCAGTGTGACCGCATTTTGGCCGAACAGATCGTTAAGCAGGGCCACACTGTGGTAGATGGCCTGCAGAATGACGTCGAGAAATGTGAGATATTTGAATTTGCCACCCCAGCGCGTCTTCAGCTCTTCCTCCTCGTGCAGCCCTGGCGGCCAGTGCACTTTCCATAGATAATAGTAAATGCTACATGAGAATTGTGCCGCTGCCACCAGGTGAACCAAGAAGCGTAGATAACTAAATGCACCACTCGTGTACGCATCGTTGCACGTCTCCAGCTGTGCGTTGTGCGCTTGAGCAGCCTGCCTTGCCGCATCTAGTTCTCGTTTTTGTTTCTTGCTCTTTGCCATTGTTTGTGTAAAGATTACTAACAGATTTAAGACGCGGCGTTTTACTAATTGGAAAACCAGGGCTACAGAACCGAAACATATGTTGTTTACATGTTTACTCAGCTGTTGCTGCTCATTCATTAACAGCAACGAGCAAACAGCTGTTGGTTGTTTTGATTATTAAAAAGCAAAATTGAAAGAATGTTGAGAAAATTATTATTTAATCATCAACAACAGGTGAGTGTAAAATAAATAAGCAAAAAATCACTAAATTCCCACTTCTTGCAGCTAAAATGCCTGGCAACAAAGGCGACTCTTCCAAAATTCATGAATCTGGAGCCGGAGCACATCCAGGAAGCCATCAAACTGGAACCGGCTCTCACCGTTTATACGCCCGAGCTGTGGCGACGGGCGCATGAAACGTTCCAGAATCATGGTCTGGAGACCGTCAGCTTCCTGAGAATTGTGACCGCAAATCCAAAGACGCTCCAGCGTACGCCTGAGCGCATTGTGAACACCTTGGAAATTTGGCGCGCCTGCCAATTTGGCGAGCATTTGCTGCACCTTCTCCTGACCAAATACCCAGAGCTGCTGGACGTCAACGATGCCCATCGGCTGCTCTCATTGATCGCTTATCTGAAGAGTCGCGTATCAACGAATAAGAATGTATGGAAACTGCTGATGAACAGTCCAGATTTGTTGGCGCAGTCGGAACAGACCATTGAGGAGAAGCTCAACTATCTCTTTGATATTATGCGCATCGAGGTGCCGGAGATTGTGAAATCCTCAGCGCTTTCACTGCCTTTTGACGAGCTGCGCTGCCGACACACGTTTCTGTTGCGCTTGGGTTTGTTCAAACCACGTGCCCTGAAAGCGGATCCGAACGAGCCGACTACAAACAACAGGCTCTATCAGATCACGGATACTTCGGAGAAATCCTTTGCCACCAAAATATGTCATGTGACGCTGCCTGAATATGAAGCATTCAAGGAGTTATTGACACGTGAATTGGAACGCAAGACACGAAAACTTAAGGAGGAAGATCCGTTCAGTGATGATGAAGAAGAAACTTAAGCAAAGTTTTGTTTAAAATGTGCAAAGTTGTTAATTTTAGTGCATAAAATTGATGCGCCCCAATTTGGCTTCTTTTATTTTGAAATCGTAGCAGCGTACTGGGCTTGGCGCAAGGTTAACAATGCTAAGTTGAGCAGCACGTTGACATGTGAATGGCAAGTATGTAATATCTTTTCCTTACTAAATTAAAATTAAAACTTTGATTTATCAAAAGCACAAACCACAAATCCATGCATATCTCAGCGGAGGTTACTGCTTATGTAGAAATGCAAACAAGGCTTGCATGTCTTATATTTTAAGTTGAGCATGAAACGCAACATTGTTAAGCTAAACATCAACGTTGACATGTGAATGGCAAACATGTAGTATCTTGTCCATATGGGTGGCATTGGGGGAGTTTTATTCAAAATTAAATTAAAATTAAATATTTGCGTTATCAAAAGCAATTCGCAGTCAATTGGCAAACAGTACAAGTCACAATTGCAGTGCAAGCGCCCAACGGAGCACACCGACATGTAGTTGTGCCAAAGAGGCGGAAAACACACCCACAAAAAACAAAAACGAGAAACTAGATAATTTCACGCTTACTCATTGCTGGAAATCCTTGGCCGAATGTCGGGCAATCCTTTCGACGACGAGGACGAGCCGAGCGCCGGCAGTGATGAGATACTGGAGGGTTTTCTCTGTCCCATTTGCCGGGCGGACTTGAAATCGATTGATTTCCTCACCGAGCACTTTGCCCGCCAACACGCCGAGGAGGAGGACGCGTTGAAGTCCGTCTTCAAGGATATATTCAGCAAAGCCAAAAAAAAGATACTCAACAACTTTGAGGATGATCGCAATCGTGGTGCACTGGCGGGCGCAGTGCCCACAGCCGGTGCAGCTAGTGCTGCGGGAGCAGCAAGTGCAGCAGGAGGAGGCGGAGCAGGAACATTAAGGACGCAGCTAAACATTTATAATAATATGGCCAAGCAGAGCGTTGGTGCGGAACGTTCCTATCTAGAGTATTTTCAAACAGTGCGCAATCCACGCCTGGAACGCTATGCGAGCGAAACGAATAAACTGATTATTCGATTGCATCGCCTACTGAAAGATCTGCCTACGGATGCAGTGCAGCGCAAGCATCACGAGCAGCAGACGGTGCCCTGGCTCGATGGCAGCTCCGTCAAGCTGTGCCCCAACTGCGCTAAGAGCTTTCACATCGCACGCAGGCAGCATCACTGTCGCCTCTGCGGCGGCATCATGTGTCACGATTGCTCCCGATTTCTGCAGCTAGAGAATGCCAGTGAGTAGGGGCGTCTTGTGATGGACTGATTGAATGACTGAGTGGTTGATTGACTCAAAGACTGGCTGACTGATTGATTAAGGGCTTAATTGACTGACTAATTATCAGACTACGATATCAAAATAGCTGATAGAACAACTGCTTGATTGACTAGCGGATCGACTGTTTGATTGATTCATAGGTTGACTGATGAATGATTGACTAGTTTACTTGCTGATTGAATTATTGATTCATAGACTGATTGATCAACTGTTACAGGTAGATTAACCAACTGCTTAACTTACTTTCAGTGCAATTGGCCAGTTTGTCGTCGACACGGGGCGAGCCACTGCAGCAGATGCGCCACCATGAAGATCGAGCGATACGCGTCTGCCAGCATTGCCTGTGGCTGCTGGACACGCGCCAGGACATGCACGAGAGTCGCACCTGCCGACCGATGCTCGTCCACGTGTACGAGGAAATTAGGCAGTTGCAGAAACAGGTTAGTCCCGATCTGGATATGTACGTAAAGATTGTGAATAGTCTGCTCAACGGCGAATCGATATTCACCATTGCCGATGCGGGCGCCTTGCGTGGCAAGATCGGTCAGGTGGCCGAGAAGATTGATTTGCGTAGCAAACGCATTCTCACCATCCACTCAGAGCCAGGCAGTCGGGAAGAGGCTCTGAAGAAGGCCATCCGCCTGAGTTGCGTGCAGGCGATCAAAGAGCGAATGCTGTCGCTGCCACCGCTGCCGGATGAGGCGCTCATCAGTCAGATGCAGGAGCGCAGGCGCATGGAGACCGAACAACGCATCCAAACCGAGCAGCGCATGGCCATGGAGGCTTACGAACGTTACGGTGCCGCAAACCAAACCGGTATTAATACGGAGCATCGCACTTTTGCCCAAGGCGTAAGCTGACAAAAATTGCTCACTTTGTTCTGTTAACTGTTAACCAATGCCTTTCCAGTCTGATCTGCAATCGTTGAACAATTGGTCAGCACCGCAAGCGTCAACAACAATTTCCAGCGTCGATGATCCACTCATCGAGCAGATAAACATTATTAAGGGCTACATTAAACAGGCGCGTCAGGATATGAACTTTGATGTGGTGGAGACCCTGGAACTGAATCTGCGCGAACTGCAGCGAGAGGTGTACGAACGGCAAAGACGCAGTAGCACATCCCAGTTAGACAGCTAGACACATGCCCTTCACATAAAATATACATATATATATGAAATTATATGTAATTATTTATTTATATGTATTCATTCCCGCTTTTGACTAAATAAATGTTAAAAACTGTTTATCGACTGACTTGTATTTTTGATTGCGTGCGAAATTTGTGCATTATGACGTATGTAGAAAAAAAATGCAAATGTTCATTTGAATATTCTTAATTTGATCTTGCAAAACTTAGGACTTTAGACCCACAGCAGCAATCAGAGATTTCACTTTAGCTATATAAGCGGTTTGGGCGTCGCCATTGCTCATCCCCTTCAGCTTGTTCCAGGCCTCCCATTTGGACTTGCCCTTAAAGTCGAGAAAGCCGGGCTTATCTGTTCAGCACACAAATAATTCTTTGGTTAATTAATTCCACATTTCTTTTTTTTTTTTTGCACATTTTACCTGTATTGCAATCGCCCACATTTGCCTGTTTGAAAAGGCCGTAAAGTTCAAGTAAATCGCTGTCAGCTGGTGTGCTGCTCAAGTTCTTTACATCCTCGGCGGCTTGGTTGAATTCCTGCCAATAATTAACACAAATAAGACACACATTAATTTTCTTATTGGTTTCGCACACTTTACCTGTAGTTCGGCCATTATTAAATAGTCAATCTCGTACACCGCTTTTCATCTCTAAGCATCGCCGATAGTTTCCAAGAGAGCGCGCCTATGTTAGTTTAACAGACATGGGGCTGCAAACTCTTTCCAAGCGCAACAAATTATTATTAAGAGTTGAATATTTATAAGTTATATGGTATATCAATATACTTTGACACACTTGCAATAACATAAAGGGTACATTTAGAGTATGCACAGTTTTGCCTTTCATTATGTGCATTGCTTAACAGCCAGATTTGCCGCTAAAACTGCTAATGGTGCAGCACTGTCGCTGAACAGTCTCCAATTTGGTTAACAGCTGCTATTTTGTTTACAGCAGTTATTACGCGTTGAACTCTCATAGCGAACGGACGTGTTTACGCGTGGGCGTTTCCATTTGTTGTAAAAAATCGAAATCAAAACGCAACACAAATTTGTAATAATAGCCCAAATACAACAAGCAACAAAGTGCAGTGCGTCGCTCAGCAAAACAAAAGTGATCATTTCAATAAGCCTATTGCGAGCGCAAAGAGAAAGTGCCAAACGAAAAAAGAATAAATAAGAAAAGCCAACAAGCGAGTTGTTATTGGCAGTAATTCTGTTTTGTGTTGTGTTCTTCTTTGTTGGTGTTTTAGTTTTTGTTCTTCTTCTTCTTCTTGCTGTATCGGCGCGCAACGCGCTGCTTATGCAAATGTGGTAAGAATATTATATTATTATTTACCTAGCAACTAGTAACCGAAATTTAGATCTGTATATTTCTATTCATATTTAAGCCCTCTCACATGTTAATTGGCCAGCAACATGTTATCTATTTATAAATTTATAAATTTCATCTTATTTCAAACTTTTTCAAATTTTATTCGTATCGATTGCTTGAAGCCGGCCACGATTTATTTATGTAGCATGCCATAAATTTATAGCCCAAATCTTGCGTTTCTCAGATCTAAACAAATCTGAGCTAACAGCTACCAACACAACAGTTGGAGGTGCGAAAAGCAAGCACAAACAACAACAAGGCCGACTTTTGATTTTCTATTCATAAGCGGCATTCTACAAATTCCTTTTCCCATTCCGTTTCCGTCGTTACATTTTCGTTTGTCGCTCTTCATCACACTTGGCTTGTGTTTTATTTTTATTGTTATCTTGATTTTAGCGTAATTCAAAGCAAACAGCATAGTCTTAATAGAGTCATTCATTATATTTTTTGTTTAAACAAGCAATTTAAATTTTGAGATCAATTTGGAATTGTGTGCTCTGGAAAACTGCTGGAATGTTTACTGAAATAACTCACCGTTGAAAAATTGTCGATCATAAATAATTGTGATTCACAATAGAAATGTATTGTGAATGCAGTGAGGGAGAGAAAGTGAAAGTGAGAGAGATAGTTAGAACGGGAAATCAAGAGCAAAAGCGAGTATGAAAGAGAGAGAGCGAAATAGAATGAGATTTGAATTGGAAATATTTACTGTAATCACTTGGAAATTAGAAATTGATAAATAAACATTCTTAACAATTAATAATAATAGTTTTTAATAATTTAACAAATCTATTTGTTCACAAATATGTTAACATTTAAATATTTTTCATTTGCATATAAAACCCTCTAATTTTCTTTGTCTCGTCTCTCGTTCACTAAATATTTTCACTTTCTTTTTCACTTTTGTGATTTGTGTTTGCAGCTGTTGATCTATTAATAAATTCATTAACACGGCGCCATTCATTAACAATGTGTCTTTTCGCATTCAATTTAAAACACGTATTAATGGTAATGAACAAATTTAATTGAGCGACTCGACTTGGATTTGTTTACATTCCCCTTATCAACCCCTTACCGAGTCTAGACTCTTGATTGATAACCGTTAGTTTCAGTTTCCCCTTTTCACTTAGCTTCTGACATTTGCCGCCGATTAATGTTGACCCAGTCAGTATCAGCGTTGCTCTTGTTCTTTCTGATTAGTCACCATTGTAAAGAGACAGTGAGAGTGAAATAGATAGAGAGGGAGAGAGAGAGAGAGATGGGGACACTTATCATCGGCGACGTCGGCAGCTACTTGAGTTATGCCTTATTTGCTTTTGGACTGCAGCTGACAATGGGAGCACGGTCAGGTGTTTTGTTTTTGTTATTCTCTTTTCTCTTGTTTTCCTCCATGCCCGAGGGAGGAAGGGAGATGGCACCAGTCATTGTTAAGACTTGCTAACCACTGGAAAGCGTAACAGTTATTTCAGAGATGCAGTCTTTAAGGGGATTCCACTGGAAACTTATATCTCCACCATTGTAAGTTATTCACAAAGATTTTTGGATCTTTGTGCTCGAAACATGCAAATTTTATTTATTTTTGCATAGCTAGCTGATGATTCAGTTTAAAATATTTATATCGCATAATTGTTTGTTGTGGTTTTCGGCATTATAATCAATAAATGACGCATTCACTTGAACCCTTCTCACCTATGAATATTTGGCATTATCAAATAATTCAATTCAAATGAAAAGTGAATTATTAGATAATATCTATGATATTTCACATTTATTTATTTGTATTCAAATTCATGAAATTATTTAGATATTTTGCAAATCTACTACAACTATTTTTATTTTCAAGCATAAACAGTTTAGCAAAAATTGCATTTTTCTAGTTATAAATAAACATTATATATTCCTGCTAGAGGCTTGTTGAAATTATTTAAATATTTGGCAAATTTACAGCCAATATTTTCATTTTTCAAAATAAACAGTTTTGCGAATATACAAATTATAATTTTTGTGATAAAGATTGACAACTTAAAGCAGCAAGCGAGTAGAATTATATTACATCACTATTATATATATATATTGATTTCGTCTGGTCACACTGTTCGAGAACATTTCCAAACATCAGTCAGATTTAATAGGGAAAACAAAGCAAGTCTCTAGAATTATTTTAGCTAATTCATAAAAAAAAACAATTACCGGAAATGTATTCGAAAAAATCGAATTTAATGGTAACTTCTTACAATGGCAGCCAATGGCCAAATTATGAAGACGAAACCGAAACCGATGAAACAACAGAAAACGTGCAGAAAACGGCCGTAAAGATTGCAATTCCGGAAAATGAACTCGAACTGGATGTGGTCATCAATAATGTTGTCTGCTGTTTCAATGTACGTTGTCATCTCAACTTGCAGAACATAGCGTTGACTGGATCGAATGTGGAGTATCGTCGAGAGCTTGGAATGTTGACGATGCGTCTACGGCGTCCCTATACGACGGCAACGATGTGGTCATCCGGCCGGGTAACGTGCACTGGTGGCACTTCGGAGGCGCAGTCGAAGATAGCCGCACGTCGCTATGCCCGCATTTTGGGGCATTTGGGATTTCCGGCGCGTTTCCAGAATTTTCGCGTTGTGAATGTGCTGGGAACCTGTTGCATGCCCTGGCCTATTAAAATTGTAAACTTCTCGATGCACCACCGTGAACTGGCCAGCTATGAGCCCGAACTCTATCCTGGTGTCACCTATCGCTTACGTAAGCCAAAGGCCACTCTCCGAATCTTTTCGACGGGCAGCATTACGATTACGGCTGCTAGTGTTAAAGCCGTTGAGACGGCCGTACAACGTATTTTTCCGTTGGTCAATGAGTTTCGAAGTGTCCAAGTGTCCTCATCGAAAAACACCAAGAGGGACTCCGGTGAGGTTGACACTGGGTTTGCTGCATTGCCTGAGAAAATCCCAACACCAACTATTGTTGCCAGTAGTTTTGTGCCAGAAATTAAATCTTCGCCAATTGATGCAACTGACAATATTTGTGCCAATGCTCGTCGTCGAGCCACAGCATTTTGGGCCAACAAGCTGCAGGTGACACGTCCGCTTTACAATGAAGCCATCGCTCTAACTACAGTTAAAGCTGAAAATTTGGCCAGCTCCATTAGTCGCTCCAAGAACAAGCAGCTGTCCAGGAAGCCGGCCAAAGACTTTAAAGATCGCAACTAGACGAAAGAAAAAATAATTTTTTCAACACTATTCTTGCCACAGATCTTCAAGTGGATGAGCTTGGATCAGAAGGACTCAAACACCACTATCCCCATTTCAAATTCCCCCTCTGAGGAAGTCGTTGACAAAGACTGCCTTTTTTTTTACAATTATGATAACACATAAACAACATACAAGCAATTTACAACAGACATTGCGATATTAGCATAGCTACATAGTAGACATCTCTCATACTTATATAAAACGTTCAAAGACTATAATAATAATATTCCTACTTAAAACACTTTAACACTAATAAATATTGTTACCACACAAAGAGCATAAAAAAGAATTAGCCTGGGATTTTATTTAATTAATTCTTTTGGAAAGTTTGAACTCGTAGAATTTTTTGGGATAGCATTTTGAGATGTCTGAATCGTGTAAACATTAAATGTTGTATTGTTTTAAAGGTAAAAATCTTTGACAAAGGAATAGCATTGGCAAGTTTTGAGTTGTCTTTACTTAGTATTTTTTTGGAATACAATACTAACATAAATCTCGAGCCAGAATCGCGTTTCCAACTTGAGTTCGGAGTATCTCATAGACGAGCTCACTCGACTGTGACATTCTCACATTTTGCTCGTTTTCCCATGTTGCTTATAAGGTTAATGTTAGCTATTGAAGAATTAAGTTGTTAATTCTCAAGAAAATTTGAAATACTTGAAATTTTGTATATATAAATATATTATATTTACTGCTTTCTAGGCATGCAGCTTATACAATATCATAGCTCATGAATTCAATCGTCATTTTAATCATTTTGCAATTGGTGATTTTGAGTATGTTTATATTCTATATAGATCTATACTATATAATGGGTAAACTGTGTTGTTGATTATAAAAACACATTTTTAATAGCCATGCTTGAAATGACTTTTTTTGTAACTTTTCGTAAACAAGTCGATTATTTATGGGATCAAATTTGGCAGCAGTCCCGTTTGCACAAAATGCATTTTTATTACTTTAAGCCAAAATGTATTTTTATTTTTCGATTATTTATTTATTGTGCGATCGAGTCAATAAGAATTTCAATCAAGCATTTGATTTATCGCCAATTGTCTATTTTGATATGACCATTCATATCTAAATAATATGTAATGCCAGATGGGCCACCGGTAAGACCCTTATCAACTGCATGACTCGACAAATTTAGTATAATTTATCAGAATTTTGATTTATTTTTTTTGTTGAATGCCAGATAATAACAAAACAAACTGCAATTAGTTTCCCTGCGCGGCCCCAAAAAAAATCTGTTTTCACTGTCAGCGTTAAAAGTCATTTACCATGCTCCATCTGCCACCAAATCCGCACACAGTTCACCCCAATACACACACACACACACACACAGCCCACATTTAAGTTTTCCGAATGTTGGCAAGCTAAATTTCGGTTTTATTGGCCATCCAACTAAAAATGCGCCCTCAACATTACACGGCTAACCTACAGCACTAAGCATGATATTGATATATAGAGTACATATATATATATATATATATATATGTATATGTATATGTACACGATGTACATATTTATAGACGGATAGTTTGGTTCGCCTGGTCTCTAGGTAGGAAGGGTAACCGCATTCGCAAAACTGCAACAGCTGCAGTTATTTTTCAGCTTGTTTGTTGTCATTGTTCTGGCTAATATCGTACACAAAGGGTATGCACATTTCTATAGCAACTTCGTAACGCCGTATGGGTGTTATATTTGGTAGTTTACTTTTCCAATTTCATTCATAAGTTTGCTTACACATAGAGTTTCCATAGATCAACTTTTTAAGCAGCTCTAATGACATAATGAAATCAATATTTATGCTAGGGTATTCCACCGTTGATCAACCCCAAAAGGAAATCGTGTTTTACTTGCCTGGCCAATTTCTCTGCTACGGTGCAGCCTTTACCATCGAATGCAACATATTTGATTTTCAATTTTTTTTTTTTTCATAGAGCGCCGGCTGTTGCCGCCAAGCCAAATGAAAACTGCGAAATATTCGAGATGAATTCAGATTTGTTTTGCTCAGCTTGATAAATGGGCGCAATTTCGCAGTCTCGAGTTGAAATAAATTAAGTGAACAAGGTAATGGAAACTTGCTATGTGGCAACTTGATAATAAACTCAAAATATGTTTAAGAATATTATTAACAATAAAAAATTAGAAACAAATTACAATCATCTTTAATAATTGTCCGATTATAATGATTTGTGAGGTTCATATTAGCAGGCATAAGTATTGAATCTAGTTTGAATATCTTGGTAAATCAAAATAGACCTTACAAAAACTCATCTTTCTACAGATCGTGACGAAGGCGTCAGCTGCAAATATGATGAACTGAGTCGATCTTTAGCATAAATGCTGCCTGCAGTAATTAGACGGCTATATGCCAAGTTTTATTAAGATAGCTTCAAAACTGGGGAACTAGATCACTAATAGGCAGACAAACATACAGATAGGTATGGCTATATCAGGAATATATATCTTTTATGTACATACTTTATATAGACATTAAAATAACCCCTCTGCAAGGGTATGAAAGGTGTTTCACCACATATGTATGTGATTCACATGCTTGTTTCCAAATATGTTCTAATTCCAATGTTCAATTACCCAAAATGTATTTGCATTTAACCAGTTCCGCCTTGCACCCGCCTTGAACTAGTTCCATTAAAGCCGAACACAATGCCGGTGGCAGCTGGGACGCGCCTACAAACGCTGAAGGTGAATCTTCTTGCTAGCCTGTCTTTTTATCTGAACTGCTCACCTGTCTCCCCCCTCCACACTGTGTTGGCCTTTGTCATCGGTCAGGTAGCTAGCTGGCTGGCCCTAAAGTGCATCCTTCTTTGGCAGCAGCAGCAGCAGCTGCTGTTGTTAGTTGGCCCATTTTGTTACCTGCTTGCAAACGGCTGGCATTTCATAGAGCTCAAAAAGAAAAATACTCATCTCAAAACTGAATATTCAACAAATGCTGCTCGGGGGTCAAAAACTAAACGAAATTCC
Organism: Drosophila kokeensis; assembly: GCA_035042145.1. Taxonomy (NCBI): domain Eukaryota; kingdom Metazoa; phylum Arthropoda; class Insecta; order Diptera; family Drosophilidae; genus Drosophila; species Drosophila kokeensis. Next base: position 5,083,562 of record JAWNLT010000124.1, on the reverse strand, counting down.
TCAACAGAATTCTCAGTGTGAGTGTTTTTTTTTTTTTATAGTTGCGTCATCGCTTACGGAAATGTTTATATGTATGTGGAGAGCAGCTATGCCAAAAATGTTCAAGTCTGGTTTTGGAAAAAGAAAAAAATGTGTTTTTTCTATTAACAATGGGAAAGGGGTGTTATGTATGAGTCTACAAAGTACAGATATTCTGGACTAGCATCATTAAACCGAGTCGAATTAGCCTTTTTCGTCTGTGCGTCTGTGTTAGTAAGCCAATCGCAGAGAGTTCAGAAGTTGGAGACTTGAAATTTTGAATATAAATTCTCATATATCTTAAGCAGTTAACACTTAATTTTTTTAACAAAAATGTATTTTCATATTGAACAAACTAACACTAACATCAATATCTAACAGTTGAGTACGAGGTGTGTCACAGTCGAGCACTCTCGACTAGAGAGTTCGAACTAGTTTTTGTTGCTCTTCACTCATCCGGTCAGTTACAAAACTCGTTCCCTCAAATATTCTATTACACAATCGGCTTTTAACTACATATTTATTATACATTGTATACTATTTATACTATTTTTGTTTTGCGTATATTTTGATTGACACAATTTATTGCATGGCGTTTTTAGTTTTATTTAAATAGAATCTAGTTTGTAGACATTATTATTTTTGGAACTTTGGCCAGCGCTTATCGACGGATTTTTTAGTTTTAATATGCGGGTATTGTTGGGTAGATTTCTCTATATATATGTATATGTGAAATCTCATTTGTGAGGGCACCGTGAGTTTATTTGAAATGCGTTTGCTTCGTGCAAATTCTGTGAAATCGGTGTTGTTAATCTACTTATTGTTTGCCTCCCAATCACAGTATACATATATACAATCACAACACATATGTGTTCACGTCGGTCCAAGTGCTCAATGACGCATTCCTTGACTTTGAAGCGCTTCAGTGCCCCACAATTATTTATGCAAAAACATGGATCCACATTTGGCATACATATTCATAGATAAGCAAGTGTGTTTATTATTTGCATAAAGTTTGATTAAATCTAGTTTTCATTTTAAAACAATTCTTGGGAATGCAGCCAGAAATGCCATCAACTCAATTGACATGCTTAAAATAAGCCAAAAAAGATTGAAAATGAATATTTTTACGACGCAATTTGCAAACTTTCAAAAAAGGAAAGTGTAGATTTAGACTCAAAAGCAAACTTTTTGGAAACAGCTTTAGATTCACACTGTTAAATAAACTAGTTTTTAACAAGAACAAACTTTGTTCAATTTTGTTTACAAAAATTTAACTGCAAAAAAAAAAAAATGCAAAAGTTACGCATAAAGCAAATATATGATATAAAAAAATTACATAAAAAATGTTTGTCTTTAATGGAAATAGTTCAAAGCGGAAATAGTTAAATGCAAATACATTTTAGGTACTTAAACATTGGAATTATAACTAGTTGGTAAACAGTTTTATGATTTTTTTTAGATTCTAAATAGATATGAAATGCTAGAATAAATGTGGAGTCTCATTATGACGAGTCTCCTAAAGCAGAGACTGTTTCATTCTTTTCTTATTCTTGCAGGAGTTCATTTCAAATTCGTATGGTCTCTATTAATATCTTAAATATTAGTGTTTTTTCTATTAAGAGCTGTGCGCCTAATTAATCACTATTTGTGCTCAACCAGTTTTTATACTTTAGGACAACTGAACTCATTGAATTAAACCATCTGCCAACTCTTAGCTGCCATCCTAGTTGAACTATCATTACAAATGCTCAGCTTACACACACATTTACACAGATCACAGCTCGAGGCGTATTTAAATGCAAGAGATTCAAATTTGTTGTTATACAACACTTAACTCAATTGCAAACTACCGCCCCAGATCAGCTTTCAGTTCTCCGTTCCGCCTGCACAGCCGGACAAACTCTGATAACCCTTTGCCCCCTTTACCTCTTTCTTTCTCTCTCTTTCTCTGTCTTTCGCTCTCGTGGTATATCTCATTTCATTAGCATCTTCATTTCCATGTCTGGCATCCACTTGAACTTTTGCTGGGGCGTTGGCAACCTTGCAATAATATTTGCAATTGAAATTTAATGCACTTGACAAAGTTCTTTCGCTCTCTCTATCTCTCTACAAATGTCTACCCTTTAAAGTGCCATTAAGAAAATTACAATGATTTTTCCATTGCAAGGCAATCATTCCATTTAATAGGTGGCGCCATCTACCGGCAGTTATCAAACACCAAACTAGTAAGTCGTCCAATCCGCGTGTCTAACAGCCATTAATTTCACATTAATTACGCCAACGTCACACACACTAGTGCGCTTTGCTTTCTTTCCTTTGGATGCCCTGTAACGGTTAATTTCTTGCTGTGGATGTAGTCTGAATATTGTAAGTGCGAGGGAGTGGTTGAGTTTTAAAACACGTACACAGACAGCTTCTGTATAAGGCGTTGTTACAAGCCGTAACAAGTGGAGTCTTTAGAATAATATTGAAATGCTGATTCTAAGCAAAATATATTAAAAATTAGCATCGTCTCATGCATCCCCCCTTTAAGGCATTCAGAAAATGTTATTTATTTAATTTAAAGTAGAGTAAACGCAGTTCACAAACTTTAAAATATTGAAATTAAAAAAATATATCAAAATATTTAAATTAATAGGCATTGTTTAGGTAACGTTTAAAATGTACAAATTAAAATAAAATATTAGTTTATATTTGATTCCGGATGTAATTCTAAATTTATATTTTGCTGAACAATTTTACATATTACAGGGCATTTTTGTAGTCGGATTTACAGTTGCAAACATATTCTTTCAGTTTTACGATTGAAAAGCCGCCATAATCTATGGATTATTGTCCAGCTGATGGTACAGTTTTGAGAGCTGCCATCGGCTATTTTTAGTCTCTTCGTGTTTTTGCAATTGTGTATAGTCCCGTTAACTATGCCCATATATGTACATACATACATGCATACATATGTATATATGTATTGTTGTAGTTGATATGTCACGCTTTGCTTTGCTTTTTAATCTACTTTGCGGCTGATGACGTCACGTTTGCAATGATTGTCAATGTCAATACACCAGAGACACAGTTAACCCCTTGTCTGCAAAGGGGGCGCGGGGTGGTTGCACTGCGCACCCGTCCCTTTTTGTTGTTGTTGTTGTGCAAAAAAATAACTCGACAACACGCAATGAAAACCACAGACGAGAAATTCACTTTAAAAAACAAGAAACAAACTAAATAATTATCTGCGCATTTTTCACTGAACACGAGGAATTTTCTAAGCAACTAAATAACAACTTTAGGAAACAAAAATGTTAATGCTTCATTTAATTGTGTCACTGTTTTGTATTTCAAGAGGTCAGCGACATTTCCAAGTGTCACGAACTGTTCTACTTTTGATATCGAACCTTCTAATTTTTATTTTAGTTCTTTTTTTTTGGTCGGGTTAATTCAATTAAAAAGCCACAATAAAAATCGTTAAAGAGACAATGAATCTTATATGGGGGTTGAGCAGCTTGCTGGATAAGATTTGGGTCAGCTTGGACGCTCTTCCTCTTCTGCCTCTCCTTTCTCCATTGCACAAAGTGCAAGTGTGTTGTGAGCGCTACTGAATTCATATAATGTATACGTAAATTTCACTAGGGAAATTAATTTTAAAGTGGTTACGCCTACCACATAAAGGGCAAGAGAAGATAGACTGGCAGTGAGATGGGTAGAGAGAGAGAGAGTGGAGGGAGAGGAGGGGCACATAGCTAATGGTCTGACAAGCTGTAACCATGCCTTCAGTCTCTCAGTCTCAGTCTGAGGCAAGCTGACAGATGGGCAGATGGTTGAGTGGATGGGCGTATAAAATGCATATCGCCCTTGCTGGCTGCTCTTGGCCCAAATTTATCTATTTGGCCAACACCCACAGTCTGCACTGTGGTGTATTCTATAAAAACATATCAATTCTGAAGTGGTCATGCAACAGGTGGCATAGAAAAATCTAAACTTGGAAAACCAAAAATAGACGCAGTCTAATTCTAGAGATGAAAACGTGACTAAAGATGTAAATATTTTATGGCTCATCGGAAAACATATTTAGATAATAAAAATAGGTCAACAAAATATAAAAAAGTGACTAAATAAATAAAAAATAAAAATAAAAGTTAAACACTTTTACAAAAGTTTTGTTATGACAGTGCGAAATTTGCCACGTTCCAGCGAATGGGTTCGAAAAAATAAAATTTTAACTTGCATTGCATTGAAAATGATATTTCTGAATAACAATGACGGATTCTGAAAGATAGTGAATTTCGGTCATTATGTGCATTACAATCGGCCAAGTTTCCGGTTCCGGTTTGACATCCGGCCATTTACATGAAATTTAGTTGATAATTCATTTAAATGTAATTTTTATACTTTTGGAGAACAGTCAAATATTTTAGCTATGCAATTAGTTTTGCCCAGAATGTATAGATAAAAATAAAATAAAAAAATTACTAGTTTTGAGCTGTACACCGGAATCCACTGTGAATTATGTTGAGGTGCAACTGAAGCACATAAATTTCTTTGTACATGTCCCTGTGGGGCGCGAGGTGTGCAGCATATATGCTGCAGTTTTAAAGAGGTGTGTGAATTGCCCCCAAGTTGTCAGTGGGTATTACAAAAACGACATGTGTGGCGCTTCAGCTTTTGATGCTGATGTTGATGTTGATGTTGATGTAGCACTGGCCCAATTGGGGAGTGGGTCAACGTAGAGCGCCATTGACAAACAATTTGGCTGATGCATTTGGACAAACCCACGTCCACTTTCATGGCTTGTTTATCGCAGCGGTTTGGCACGTGTTGAGCTGAGCAGCTCTTAGCCCTTTTACCATTTTTTTTAATTTGTTTAAAAGGACACGTACAGGACGCATGCCAACTGGCGACTTTTCACAATTACAACGCCCAGCGAAATGTCGCCGTGCTGTCATCAGTGATATTTAATGAGGCCTAATAGTAGTAGTTTGGCCAACTGACAAATGTCATGAAAATAAGCTAACAGTGAAAAGTCTGTGTACACTCAAAAAATAGCATGCAAATAGTTTTCATAATTTAGGTGCCAAAAGGCAACTTAAGATATGGAAACTAAAAAAGTCATAACTATTTTTATGGTCTCAGCCCATAGGGAGTGGGTAAAAAATGGGATTATAAAGTTGTGAAAAGTGTTTAACAGTTTAGATAGCATATACGACCCTATAAAGTATATATATTCTTATCGATCTAGTTAGGTCCGTGTGAGTGAGCAAGTAATAATATAATAATAATAATTAATCATTTATAAAATAAGTTCGCATTAATATTCATATTTATCAAACTGTATACAAATTTTAAAATATATTTTGTATTAAATTCTAAAATGATTTTTGACTTCGGGATGATTTTAAATTTTTGTGTGTGTAATTTTCATACCTTACTTTTCTGGCTAAGTGTTTAACTGTTTTTGGGCTGCCATAAAGTGTCGTCGGTTTTCTGTGGAATTCCTTGGCTAATTCCATTAGAGTTGCGTCCTTAAAATATAATATATATTTATTTTTTTTTGGCATAAAATGTCATTGTGTACTTAGTCATGTAGTGTCATAAGCATTCATCTCTATACGTCAGTGACCAGCCCAGCCAAAAACCAAATAAAATTGTTTTTTGCCTTTTTTATGAGTCGTAGTTCAGCTTGTGGCACAGACACGCAACAGTTCTTATTTTTCATTCGTTGTTTCTTGCGATGGGGAATGTGAGGAATGACAGGCAACTGTCAAATGAGTGGCATTCGGGCGTTTGGCCTATGGATTATGACCTGGCATTAACATGAAAGCCACCAGTCAAGTAACATAACACTAACTCAATAAGAGAAATGGGCATGTCAACAGGTAAGGAGAGCCACACTGAGGGCCACAATAATTGCAGCTTTGCCGACTGTCATTTGATGCGGACCATAAATTAGTTAATCATATAGCATTTATTAACATTAAACTACCTATTAATTGATGTTTCAAATAGTGTGAATGGCTAATTTGCTAATTAGTTATAAACGTTCTAAATGCAATGCAACAAAAGTTGTTGGAAGTAGTCAAGCTAAAAAAACAGCTGAGTAATGAGTGAACCAACAATTAGCAAACTCTAACGCGAGGACTAAGGAAGATAGGTTTGAAAGATATGTGGGGATTGACTTGGACCTCCAACCTAGAGAACATAGAGAGTAAGGGTAGAATGATAAAGACTTTTTTTTTCGAATTTTAGGGGCCAATCTTCGAATGATGTCCACAGCTATCTAATCGTCCTTAGATGAATATATATGCTAAATTTTAAGAGTATAGCTTCAAGGGAGTCGAGGAAAAGTCATCCAAAATCGGTGTACTATTCTACCCTTTTGTAAGGGTATTAAAATTCACAAACTTACGTGCAAAAGATCATTTGGTAGATTTGTGTTAAATTTTTTGCAACACATTGTTTCACATGAGTCGCGTAAACAAACGCTAATTACAACCAAAGAGACATTCAACTTTATTTACTTGAAGGTTATGCGCATCACGTACACGACACATGGCACACACCGAAAATGAACTAACTGCATCTGTTAGCCATTTGATTAAAGCAAATGTAAATTGTGCTGTTCTCAAGTGCTGAAATAACATTTGATTGCACGCAACAAAATATACAAAGTGCAACACATAAACGAGGATGCCTATGAAATGTCCAAATGTAAACTGAAAATGTGTGCCAAGTAAACAAAATGACAGAGAAAGAAATAATGGCAACAACAAATTATAATTAAGTGCCAATATAATAGTCGAGTCAAAGAGATACCCTGTCAATAAAAATGTACTAATTGAAAGGGTTTCCTACGTTATGGAATTTGTCTGAGGTATGAGTTATGAACCTAATATGCTATCATCAAATAATAAAGATATTCAAAACTTTTTAACTTAGAAATGGTGAATAATATCCTAAAAGATACTTTGCACAGCTGACGCTCTTTCAAATGCAAATTGATGCTGAAAATATATACATTTCTGAATAGCAATTTTACAGGGTAAATAAATAGCTACTTAAGTAGCTACTAAAGCCAGCGAACGCAACAAAAATAAATATTACTAATAATTGAAATTCCAAATCGAATCAGCAACAGGCCAAATGTTATTGGTAGTCTCAGAATGCTGATAGAGAACATCTGCTCGCTGCCACAACAATATGCAATAAAAACACATGTACATCATTTCAAGAATCTATCTGTATCTTATTTTTGTTGTTGTCTTTTTTATATGCCAATACGATGCGTGCCCAGCAAGCGAATTGGGGTTTCAATCTGTTTTGGCAATTCATATGCTTCGCAATTGGCGTTTTTCGTTTGGTTTTACAATGGGCAGCATTGTTAAACTCAAGCTGTCCAAATGTCCAAATGTCCAAATGTCTCTGTCAATATTAGCTGGAACACATGTTTGCTACGCTCAACTCTTAGATATCCAACTCTTCTCGCTCTCTCTCCCTCGCTCGACTTCTCTTTGTTTCCATTCATAAGTAAGCATGCTCTCGAGATTCTCTTAAAAAGCCTTTTTTCATTTGCGATGATGCAATGCTTAACTTGTTTTATACTCGTCACTGTGGCTAATTTGGGGAAAAATTCAGAGAAAAAATATGATCTAATGTTTATGGCGAATTCTGTGCACAAAGAAAATAAGTGAAATAAAACTTGGCAGTTTTGTGGTGAATATATTATACATGAATTAATCTTTTTTCCAGCATTCAGCATTCAGCGTTCCAGCATTCCAGTAGCTACGTGTTCTTTACTACTTTGAATGCGCAATTGATTTTTCTTCTTCTGTAAACATATGAATTTTATTTGTTTGATTTAATGAGGAAATTAGAAATCACTCAAGCAGAGTATTTTACAAATACCTACATATAAATCAAAGAAATATGTGTTTGTAATATAATTAGATATGCCACCCAGAATATACCCTGCAATCAACAGGTGTGCACACTTATTTGCCTTCCCTTGTCTGTGTGTACACATCGTAATCGGAATAATATCTCTCTTATAGTTATTTACAATTCAAAGTGTTATTTCTCAAGTTTTATGTTGACTTAAATAGTACTTTTGTGTTTGGCTGCTCTATCTGAGCGTTTACCAGGCAGCATTACAAGTGTGTAATGTGTGTGTGTGTGTGCTTACTTTTTGTCTGGCAGTGTGTGCCAGTAGCTGTATTAAGCTACTGTAGCGCACCCTCAAACAATACATTTCTGTGCCATTAGACATCTGCTCCGGGCAGTCATCTACTACTAAACTACTTTTTCATGCATACGCTTATGCATATGTATGCCTACTACATTTGTTTTTATTGCCTACTTTTTTTTTTTTGTCTAGCCGCCGTCTGTTTCCCTAAATGCGGCGGGGGCAGCACTTGAGCTTTGCCGGCATTGCTCTCCCTATCTCTCTGCACTGTGTGCTGTCTGCTTGTGCATAAGTATGTGTGTGTGCTCGCTTGCTTGCTCTCATTAGCCCACATTATGTTGATGTGTTTGAATGAGAGGCGTCAACGTCGGCGTCGGCATTGCTGGCATTTTGGCATTCAAAACAGAACACGCATACATACAAGCACAGACACACGCACACACACACACATTACAAAATGCTTTTCTTTGTGTTCGTTTTTGTTTTCATTGTTGCCAGATTTTGGTCGAGTAAAAAATGAAGAATTATTAAGTTTCTGCAGATGCTTAATTACGTCATTGTTGCAGCTTTTGTTTTTTTCCCTTTATGGTGCGTTTGTGTGAATTAAGCTGCTTTTGTTTGAGTTGCTTTCAAAAAATATTTTATTTTAACTTTTTAAAGTAGCAACTTTCTTAACAAAGAAAATATTTAATGACGGTTCAGGCTCAAGTACATTTTGTTCTGTTGATCAAGTTGAAATATTAATACAAATTTAATTTTTCTATATCATATTTTTTATAAATCTTATATATATTTATATATTTATAATGCTCTTAATTTAATAAGTAATAAGAGTGCTTTCGTTAATTAAGTATAAAGTTGCCAAGTTCCTAAAAATGCTTTCTCTAGAAGTCCTTAAGCGCCCCTAAAAAAATCGATTTTTGGTTGCTCATGTTTTGCGCTCAGAATAGCTTTGCTGCTTACATTGAAGCTCCCCTTTACTATTGTCATATCGTAGTTATTATGAATTTGATTTTGCAGTGCTTCTGACACTAACAAGCTCATTTATCATTTTGTAAGCAAGGCATTTACTCTTGAGAATCCGAGTTCTGTTTCTTTTTTCCTTTTTGCTTTTTCCGGTTTCCTGTTGTAGACCACTTGATGAGCTTCTAATTTGCTTTGTTTCTCAATCAACGTTTGCAATTTGTTTTTAACTAGACATGTAAATAAATGCCACATAATGTGCCATTAAGTGTCAATCGCACATTTATCCATAAGGCAGCTCCACTGTCTTCTATGTCCTGTGTCCAGTGTCCTGTGTCCTGTGTCCCATGTTCCATGTCCTGTGCCATTTTTCCTCATCCAGTAGTCAGAGCATGAAATGGCAAACACAATTGCTCGACTAATAAAGGCGCCTTGGTGGCCAATCCCCCACGTTGTCAGTAACACACACAAGCACACACCCAAACACACACACAAGCACACACACAAACACACACACAAACACACACACAAGCACACACACAAATGCAAACATACTTGCAATTACACACATAAAAACCCAAGGCGGAAAAGGAAAATTGAAACTAACCCAACCCAAGTAAAAATAGCGTGCGACGTCGCGTCGTGTCAAATAAATGACTAACTGAGTGACTGACTAACCGACCGTCTGACAGACTGACTACTGTTGTCTTGGTTCGCCAGCCAACTTGACACGCCCACAAAATTTATGTGTGTGCCTTAGTGATGAAAGCGTGACAAGTTTATTTGGCACGATTCTAGAAAGGTAAAAGTAGAGAGCAGACTTCGATTAGACTAGCCGAGAGGAGTCCACCTGTCTATATATAGATATATCATTATAATTATCAAAAACCAATTGATTGTGCCTAGAAAGAAAGACATGTACTATGATAGTCTGATGTTGTTGATCTTGTTTACAAAAAGAGCTTCAACTTAGTGAGTTCGGTTTGGATAACTTGTTAAAATATAAAGTTTTTTATACAAGAACTTTCGTATGATTGTGCTTATGACAGCTATATGGTATAGTAGTGCGATGTAGATGATTTTCTTGAAAGCAGAATAATACGCAAATTAGAAAATATGTTTACAATAACTTACCTTATGACCGATACCGATTCGGTTAATGATGCTGATCAGGAATATATATACCAGATGTCTCATTCTATGCGTTAAGAACTTATGGAAACTATGAAAACAGTTTGAAACGAACTCTCAATATTATAGTAATTTTAAAATGTGACTTCTTTAAAGTGTTACATTTATCTATTATATATGATTTTAAAATTCGAACAAATCTGATTTCCTTAATTCTTTTATATGCCTACAAAACTCACTTTTCATCTGGCTTGCCTCATTGGGTTGCTCCAAAAGCGGACACGACACAAACACGTGCACAACATCAGTAGGTCTTATCGCTTTTGGACGCGCCCAACTCTCGGCGGCCAAAACAGTTTGTTTGTCTGTTTGTTTGTTTTTTAGTTGTAATTAAAACCAACTTAATGTGTATAAGCCAAAGATTAAAAAGTTGCCAGCAACTACTTAAGGCTTAAGGAGGGGTGTCAACGCGGGAGGTGTGTAAAAGTCGGGCAGGAAGACGCGCGAATGTCAGGCGAGGAGGAGGAAGATGGGCAGGCGCCTGCACTTTTTGCACTGAGCTCTTCTTCCTCTTGCCAGTTGCCATTAGAAGCGACATGTTCTGACAGCTGCCGCCCTTGGTGACCGAACACCGCTCACACCCTCCCCACTCCCCACAACCCCATTCATCCGACACTTTTATCTAATATAATTTCTAATTTATTTTCTCCTCTTGGTCTTTCCAGCTGCGCCGCACTGCATGTGGCCGTTGGAAATTGCGCCTGAAAGTTTTATGAATGAGTCGACGTCGTCGAGCTTCGGGTCACAGGATCAGGCGACGGGGGAGCAGCAGCAGCAGCATCAGCAGAAGCAGAAGCTGAAGCAGCAGCAGCAGCAGCAGCACGGTTAACTCTGCCATATTCGCACTAGCAACCGCATTGAAATGGCCTTCAGCTATGCATGCCTCGTGCTGCAGCGCGTCGTTGTGCCGGCTGTGCTGGTCCTGGGTAAGTTAACCCAATAAATATATATCAAGCAATCCTTAACATTAGTGTTTAACCTTTGCAGCTTCGCTGATGCGTCCGGTGGGCATCTCGTTTGTGTATATGCTCATGTTCTTCTTGTCACCGTTTATACCGCTGGCAACACGACGCACTTTCAAGGGCTCCGTCACCGCCTTCTTTCTCATCCTGGTCGCCTTGAGCGCCTTCGTCCTGCTCGGCCACATTGCGTTGCAGGTGCTCGCTGTGAGCATCACGCTGCCCATTTACGATTGCTCCTTTAGCGAGCAGTTGCTGCGACACATTGGCTTCATCAGTTTCCTTAATCTGAAGTAAGTGAAATGCGCGGCTTAGCTTAAATCAGACTTTATTCGATTTTAACTCTCTCTCTCTCTTTTGACAGACCCCTGGCCATTGCTGAGTGGCTAACGCCCGAGGTTTTGGTCTTTGCCACCTCGCTGGGCTCATATCTCAGCGTGAAGAAATTGGCCACGCAGACCATCAGCGCCGATCAGCTGGAGAATGGCGATCTGCCCGAATCTCAATCAGAGCACGCGGTCAGCCAGCAGGCGGGCAGCGATGCGAACGGTGCCGATGTGCAACAGGCAACGGCAACAACGCCGTTACAACAACAACAACAACAGCTGCGCAAACGCGTCTCCATGATTAGCCAGCACATACACTTCGAAGGCCTAATTAAGATATGTAAGTGAATTAAAAATCAAGCTGACAAGCTAAATTAAGCTCAGGATTGTGTGAAAAGGAAGGATGGAAGAAGCAGCTATGTGCCACAAATGAAGCTGTTGATGTTAATTAGGGAACTGTTGTTTACGATAATTTAAGAGAGATTTGGAAATAACTATGAGGAAGAATAGATTACTTAGATTAGTTTAGATTAGATTAGATTAGATTACTCAGCGTTCTCTCACTGTAAATTAAAAAAACACTTAGCGAAGCTAGATACAGTAAGTAGCCGAATCTGTTCTTATTTTTCGGAGTGTATAGGAATCCTCAAAGCTCCTCAGGCTAAAAAGAAGATGCAGTATTCTTGGGAACCATGTTATAATCTAGGAAGCTAAGCAGCTAAAAGCTCGGAAGGCTGCATAGCAGATCTAATAGGTGGTTCAAACTCCCTCTAATTATAATAATGATTACTTTTGTGCCATATACTAGAGTAGGAGGTCTAGGGGGGTCTTCAACTTAGCTTATGTTGGAATCAATTTGAACTGGTTTGACTTGGCAATGGATTAAATTATTATATGATATATGAGAGTGATATTTAAACTGAAATTATTTATGTCTTTTCCGTTTAAAGCAAATTAAATCTGTGGAACATCTCTAATCATACGTTAACACAACCAATTTGATGCTCATGTAGGATGTCTAGAGAATACTTCATTAAACCGTAATCCCTTGTGAGTTATAAGACGGAAAACATCGACAGTTATCTATTACCGTCTTATGCCCCGCAAGGGATTACGAAGCGGATTATCAAATCTTCTTGAACACATGTTATGCTTCATTTGGGGCTAAACTGGCTCTAAACCAGTTGCACAAAACTCATTTAATTGCAGCCGTCTTCTCTGCTGTTAACTAATCCTTTAAACTCATTTCCTCTTTTTCGCAGCACCACTTTTCTGTTTGGCCACATTGTTCTTTGCGGCCGCACTGCGCCCATCTGTGCCGGGTGGCTTTTATTTTCTCATATTTCTGCTGGCGGGCACCTACTGGGCAACATGCCAGACCCTGCAGCGGTGCGTGGCAACAAGCAAGCTAGCTATAGCTTGATACCAGATGCAATCAAACCAATTTCACACCACATTGTGTTTCTCTTGTTTTTAGTGGCTTCGCTCTGCTGCTGCGCTGCGTGATGTTCGTCCTTGTGCTGCATTCGCTGTGCATTGTTTCCTATCAGACGCCCTGGATGCAGGATCATCTCAATCACACAAGCCTGACGGCACGGTAAGTCCAAGGTCCATCACATCCAACACTGTCTGCTCTAATCCATCGTTATATATGTGTCTAGTTTGATTGGTCTGGAGCCACTCATTGAGTCCACTTGCTCGCGGGATATACGTGTCCTGCTGTACAATAATACTTTGACCCTGGACTCGTATCTGAATCCGTTTGCTGTTTTTTTTGCCTATTTCGCCATGGCGCTGACCACAAAACATCTCATCAAGCCCAGGGTAAGTTTGAGGCAAGTTTGCCTTTAAACTTTTCAAACTAGTTTTTTATTTTTAAATAAATTTCCAATCTCATAATTTATATATAAATATATTCATTTTTTTTAAATCGGTTATTAAAATACGTCTGTCTGTTTGTACTCAAATTAATACTTGAAACAAGTGTTAAACCTTTTTATTTCAATTACAATTTTGTATTAAATATAAAATTGATTAACTGCTACATCATATATGTATATATATATATATATGTATATAATAAGTTGATATTTAATCTTCGGTCCGTCCGAAGTGTTGTTTTCTTTTCTGATTTGAGTTTAAGTTTGGATTTAACTAACATTGGTTAACATTGATCAACTATTTCTATGTGATTTTCCTCTCGCTCTTTTCCCTTTCGGCTGCTCGCTTTGTGCATTGGAAAATTGCTCAATCTAATAAACTAATAACTTTTACGCATGCAAACAAAACCACATTCATGTCACTAACTGAACTAAAAACAAAAAAAAAACAAAAAACGAAAAAACCACTTGCCGCTTGTCACATTTTGTTGCACGATGCAGCTGGAGCCTAAGCCTGCCACCGCTTTTGGACAGCAGCTTGAGTGCAACAGCGGCAGCGGCAGCAACACAGCCAACAACAAAATCAACCGGCAGCTATCGCTGCTCACTTCACAAGCAACACGAAGCGGCGGCGGCGGTGGCGGTGGCAGGGAAAGCTCTGCTTCCGGCGGAGGCGCCACCACCACAACAAGTCGCACACAGCGTTTGAATGTAAGCTTCAGAGTAGGCATGTCTCTGTGTGTGTGTGTGTGTGTGGAAGGAAGTGCGGCGAGACTGATAAAGAGTTGGATGAACAGTAGCAGACACAGTTTGATACTGTTTATTTTGTTAGAAAATAAATATAAAAAAAACGATAAATTCAGCCAAATCTATTTATATTGGCAATAAATAGTTAGTTCTATGTGTGTATCTGTGTGTGTGTGTGTGTTTTGGGTAACTAAAACTCGATATATCTTATACTACGGTTGAACTAACTAGCTACTTGGCTTGTGCTAACTTTGCTGGGGTTTGCGTTAAAACTTTTCCCAACAATCATTTCGATATATTTCACTTGTGCGAAAGTTTGCTTTCTTCTTGGCTCAGCTCTACAGATTTTTCAGTTTTTCATCGAGTTAAAAAATGTCTTATATAGAAGCGAGAAGCAACAAAATCTATGCATAATTTACAAAGAATCTCTTTTAAATAAGTTCGTTATTAATTTTCTTTTTTTAAACTATGTTTATATTTATTTTTTGATAAATATTTTTGGAAAACGTTTATATAAAACACTTTTGGAAGAATTGGCTACCTTTTAAAGGCGTTAAAATAGGGATTCAAATTTGAATTGAATATCGTTTTCGATTGGAATTTCGAATTGGCTGCAACTCTTTTCAATATTCTATACATTTTCGAAACCCAAAATTTCTTAAAACATACTTAAATATGAAGCGAAAGTTTATAGTAATCCTGAACACTAATTAATATTTAACCAATTGAATACGTAATTACCTTAATTACCTTAATTACTTAACCTAAGGCACTTACAAGCGTTGCCTGCGTTCAACATTAATAAAACTCTAACTTTCCCCTAAAATGCCGCCAAATGTTCTTTAGTTAATGACTAATTTTTAAGCAGCTTTTTTTTTATTTATTTTCTTTATCTTTTTTTTTTGTTGTTTTTGTCGTTGTGTGCGCTCTGTTGCATTTATTATTATTTTTGTTTCTTTTATGTTGTTTTTGTTTTTGTTTTTGTCAATTTTTTTTGTTACGCTCTATCTATTTTATTACTTCTTCTGCTTTAGGTTTCTTTGCGCCGTGAACAGCGTGCAACGTTAAATGAACCGACTGAGACGACGCCTGTACGTAAACTAACTCCACTATACGCCCACTAAGAAGTAGCCCCCACCCCCCTATCCCCCAAAATAAATAACGAACTAACCAATTGTTGATAATCACTAGTATAGCTAGCTGTAAAAACATCTCTCTCTCTCTATCTATCTCTCTCTCTCTCGCTCTGTCTCTAGCTTCATTAGTTATTTACTTATCTTATAATTTTGTTGTTCTCTTGTTGATGTAAATTTGTCATTTGTCTAACCATCGATCGGTACTAATAATTCGTTCAGTTATACAGTGAGAGACAGCTCAAATAGACCAGTGTCAAAGAAAAAAAGTAATTGCCTGCCATAAGCTAATTATTCATTATTTTTCAAAAATTCCAAAAACCGATTGTAGGTACATGTATTACCTAATGTACCTGGTCCAAATAAGTTGCAGGCAATTACTTTTTTTCTTTGACACTGGTCGATTTGAGCTGTCTCTCACTGTATATCTACATATATAAATATATATCATAACTTTAAACTCATGGTTATGTAACGCTAACAACCATTAAACGATGTAAGTGAGCTGCTGTGTGTGTGTGTATGTGTTTGTAAATACATAGCTAAAAATGCCCATTTAGTTCTTAAAACCCTGAACCCATCGAAAATGGCTAAAAAGGTTGTGTAAATTTTAGGTACTAGCAGAAGGAAGGAAAATTGTTAATCAGGATTAACACACGAGTCCAAATAACCACGTCGATCTCAGGGACTTCAAATTTCGTACATAGAAGTTCTCGTAAATCAAGATCAATCAATCAGATCAAGCTTTTTTCTTAGTTTATCGATAAAGGACGCCGTTTTGCAAATATCGATATATGTATCGTTTTCCGATAGCAATAAAAGCCACAATTTTAAAGACTGGGTTCTTAAAAAGTGCAGTGGCTTCATTTTTTTTACGTTTCCATTAGAAATGAGTCCTGCTTACATTGTGTACATTTGGGTGTGCAAAACTAGAATATATATCATCAGCTGGGTTCAGGGTGTATCGGAGTCGAGCTCACTAGTCTGCAGTATTCTTACCTGTTCATTTTTTTTGTTGTGGTTAGTAACATTAACAACCGTAGCCTGCCATAACACCTTGTAGTCTGCGCCCTTCCCCTCTCTCTCTCTCTCTCTCTCTCTGTCTATCTTTCTCTGTTTATGTGTTGAATATTTGAGTACATTTGTCAGATGCTTATTGGATATATAAATCTTTTGTCTGGCATTTCTATAGCTGGTGCGTCAGAGCACACGCAAAACGCGAACACCACAAGCCCTGGAGTCGAGTGGTGCTGCACCACAGCCGGCAAGTGGTACGCATGGCAATGATATACAGCTGGACTCGATGGATCGTCGCTCGGAGCAGGAGAACAATACCACATCGATACTCGATCAAATCTCATATGGATTTGTCAGCGTCGGTGGTTTCATCTATCAGAACAGCTATATATTCACCAATATTCTGATGATGGTAAGTGCGGAATACATTATTGATTATCTAAGTAATATTCCTACTATTATTTATTTATTTTCTTCTCGTTTCAGGCCTGGTCCATAGTCTATCACAGCTGGCTGACATTTGTGCTGCTGCTTTGGGCCAATGTCCTGTGGATGATACCCAATCAGCGCAAGGCCATGATGCGCTCCAGTCCCTTCATCGTGATCTATGCGGAGTTGCTGCTTGTGGCCCAATATATCTATGGCATGGATCTGAACAACGATGAACTACCGACAAAGG
The DNA here is from genome assembly GCA_035042145.1 of Drosophila kokeensis. Lineage (NCBI taxonomy): Eukaryota > Metazoa > Arthropoda > Insecta > Diptera > Drosophilidae > Drosophila > Drosophila kokeensis. Next base: position 5,066,473 of record JAWNLT010000124.1, on the reverse strand, counting down.
TCTCAGTAAGTCCCCTCCCCCTGCCAAAGTGACTAAACCGTGATGTGATGTACTAATCGTATACCCTTTAATTGTGCCCTTTCAGACAGCTGGTATTAATCTGCAACAGATTGGCTTTGAGCGACCCATTGAGAATCAGATGCGTCCTTGTGTGCCGCTGATCGTTAAGACCGCCTTTGTGCTCATGTTCTGGGTGACATCGAGGCAATTCTTCAAGGAGAAGCGCGATAGGCGCAGAAATAGCACCTTGGCTGATATTATAGCGCCGCTGCAGATAACTGTTGGATCGGCGGGGTCCACCTACCTCATCAACGATGGCAAGAAGACATCAAAGTTCCTAAAGAAAGCGGGCGATGTCATCAAGAATCTATTGGTGCGCCTCTGGATCTGGCTGCTGGTGTTGGTCATCTTTTTGTGTGCCATCACTGGCGAGTATATGACGGGTTTTCGCATCTGCTATATGGCATTGTTCCTATTCTTCTTGCTCGTCTTTCAATCATCGTCCAAAGCGTGGGTCAAGATCATGTACGGCTTCTGGCTGTTCCTCATCTTCTATGCCATGTCCATATTGATCTTGATCTATACATATCAATTTGATAAGTTTGACACCTACTGGAAGGACTATCTCAATGTGTCCCAAACCCTGTAAGTTTTTTTTGACCAGAAATCTTTGATTATTTTTAAATTTTCCTGTTTGCAGTCAAGCTGATATTGGCCTGAAGCGATATAAGACTAAGGATCTGTTCCTGCACCTGGTATCGCCGACAATTATTGTCATACTGACTGTCATCCAGGTGCACTATTTCCACAAGCGTTTCATTGCCTCACTGCAACAGCAGCCAACGGCTGGCGGCCAACAGCAGCGACCCAATCCGGACGCCAATGCCTTGGAGCCGGCGCCATCGAGGCGTCGTGGCAGTGCCAGCTCCTTGCGCCGCTCGGTTGGACCCACAGCCGAGGCACCGGCTGCTGGAACCAGCACCGATTTTGAGACTTCGGTGCGTGACTTGGTGCGCATCTCATTCCGCAAGATCAAGAACAAATCCGAGTACATCTTCAAGCGATTCAAGACCGTCTTTTGGCGCTTCCTCGAACTGCACATCATGAAGGCCGTCTACATCGCCGCCTTCGTCTGCAGCGTCAGCGAAGTTTGTGTCCTGCACATTGTCTTTGTGGGCTTCTGTGTGCTGGGCGCCACATCGCGTAAGGCCGTCCAAGTGGTCATCAGTCGACTGATCAGCTTCATTGTCACCATCATTGTGCTATCCAAGATGATTTATCAGATTGAGTATTTGGATCACACACAATACAACGTCATCTGTGTGAGTAATCGCATCATTATCCTTTATCCCAAATTGTACTTGAACTAATTTCTGTAATGTCTTTGCTCTCAGTCCGATAATCGCACTGCGAATAATGCCGAGTGGATTGGCTTGAACAAGGCAAACAAACTTGAGGGCGGTTTAATGAGTCTGCTGCGCACCTATATCATCTATATGGTTATAGTCACCATGCATGCGGTCATCTCGCTGAGGCAGCTCCAAATGCGCATTAAAATCGGCGAGAATAGCGCCACCCAACAGAAGCTCCTCTTCCAGAATATAACGCGTGCCGATGCTGAAAAGGATTTGGTGGGACTCGTCAAATATCTGCTCAACTTTGGCTTTTACAAGTTTGGCTTTGAGATCTCGCTGATTGCACTTGTGTCGACGATAACCTATCGTCAGGATATTGTGGCTGTGGTCTATGCCCTGTGGCTGGTTGTCCTGCTGCTGCTCAAACGATCGCAGTGTGCCAAAATGTGGGGCATTTTCCAGGCTTTCTTCGCTGTCTCCATACTGCTGCAGTATATTGTGCTAGTTGGCCTGCCGCCCAGCTGGTGCATGGGTATGTTTCTCTTTTATAATAAAATACTAGTTAGATTTTTGAGTAATCTAATCTCTTGTATTACAGTTTATCCTTGGGATGATGACGCCTTTGGGGAGAGCATTCAACGCTGGACAATGCTGCCGGGCAGCTTGCATTTCAATCATGTGCCCAAGCTAATCTTTGACTTTATTGTGCTGATCATACTGAATCGGCAGAAGAGCATTTTTGTGATTGAGCAGCGTTATGCGACCAACGATGATTATCCCGGTGGCAGCAATCGCAGCGTGATTGCGGACATTGCCCAACTGGGACGGGTGCCCTTTGATAATCCCACGCATGACTTCTGCTCCTATATACGCAATTATTCGGATATATTGAAGAATGGCGTACTCTGTGGCTTCTATTGGTTCACGCTGGCTGTCGTCTTTTTGGCCGGCACGAATATAGCGGATCTGCTGGCGCTGGGCTATCTAATTGGCGCCTTTGTGTTCCTCTGGCAGGGCTCCGATTTCTATTTGCGACCCATTACAACAATCATCAGTCGCTGGAAATGGCTGTTGGCTTTTAATGTCGCCAATATTCTGATCAAGACTAGTTTCCAAATGGCTGGTTGTTTGTTTATGACACCGTTGACCACCAACTGCTGCTGGCTGGTCCATATGCTGGGCATTACCTGTACCAGCAACGTGCTCAAGGAGCAGCTGCAACTGAGCGAGGAATCAGATCTGCACGTGGGTCCCGACGAGTGCCCCAAAATCACCCACCAAATCGTGCTGCTCTGGGATGCAATTTGTTTTGCGTTTATTATCTTTCAGTTGCGCATCTTTAAGTCGCATTACTTCTGTCACATCATTACGGACACCAAGGCCAATAATATACTTGCCTCCAGGTAAGCCAAATCTTTATCTAACTAAATATATTTGAACATTAATTAATGCCTTTTGCAGGGGTGCGGACATTATTGAGACGCTGCGCCAGAAACAAATTGCCCATCGTCACGATCATGAGAAGCAGGTGCTGCACAAGATCAAGCGGAAAATGGAACGCATACGTGCCACACAGCAGAAGATGCTGCGTCCGTTGGACAAACAGACCCATTTCGATGGTAAGTTGGCCTTCGACTCCGATTGGGTTGTTTTTCACATTTGTGGGCGGGCTTGGCGCTTATTTTTGGCCAATTTTTATCGCGTTGCAATTTTCCAAATTGGTTTTTGTATTTTGTCAATTGGAAAATGTCGTCTCGTAAATCGCGCGCGTTGTGTTTGTTTGCATTGTGTCTGTTCCTCACTAATCCCAAATGACAACGAAAAAAAAACAAAGGAGAACGCACGCCCTTGGAGCAAAGTTTGGCTGGGGCAGCACCGTTGGCGCACCAGAGCAGCTTTGCATCGTGTCAAGGCTCCAGCTACCAGACGCCCGATGGTCCCAGCTCCAAGAGCAGCTCTTCCTCCTCCGCCAACTCCTCACCGGCCCGCGCCTCTGTGCTGTCGAGCAGCAGCGCCGAGAGCGTTGATAGCGCCGATGCTGCTGTCATCATTGAGCCAGAGATTAATATAATGCTATGCGACGATGACATGGATTATGCGGATGTGCAGTCCATGAGCGAAGAGCAAGCGGAGCAGCAACCAACTGTGACAGCTCCAAAGCGACTCGATGCTATAACCACAACAGCTGTAAGTGCTGAGCAGAGAGTTGAGCGCGTGACGCGTGTTTCTTTTTATCAAATAGAAAAAGCTTTATTTATTTTAATACTTTATTTGTTTTTTTTTTGTATTTTCTGTTAACATTTTTATTTTTTACTGTAAATTTTTTTTTATTGAATTTAATTTTGTTTGTTTTTCACACAAACACATTCGATTGAGTATATAAAAATAGACGTAAGAAAAGCACGACACGCGCTCAACTCGAGAGCAGCTGAGCATGTAAAGATCATCACAACTCAACTTGCCACTTGAACTCATCTTCTGAAGCCGACAACGCCCAGCACCGAGGCGCTGTCAGCCCTGCTCACCGAGGGATTTTTGGAACCGAAACGCATCTCACTGGGCCTGGCGCCATCCGAGCAGAGTGGTCAGGCCCCAATGCGCAGTTTGATGCCACCGATGGTGGCATATGCCAATGCTGTGGCTTCCAGTGCCGGCAGCTCGGTGAATCTGACGCCCAACTTGCGGGGTCAGCATCGCCGACAGTCGTCCACAACAGCCGCCGTCTCCTGGAACGAAACGGTGTCCATCAAGCGATCACCCCTGAAGCAACAACCACATGTGGTATACATATAATTAAATATATAAATCAAAATTCGATACAAAAAACAAATCTTGTCTTGTCTTGTTGGCCGTCAAGTCACCGGAGCGTGAGGAGCTGGTCACAATGCGTCAGAAGTCGCTGCATCGTCGCCACCAGAGCATGGGCAATGCCAGCTACTCACTGGACGAGGCACAGGCACCGCGACTACGTCGCACCAGTACGCTGACCGGTGCCAGAGATGAGGCTGCTCTACAGGCGGCACAGCGTCCACATAGCTGGGGACCTGTCGGTACGGCCTACTATATGGAGTCGCTGATGTGCGCCTTCTATGAGCCCGCAGTGCTGCATGGACCATGTATTGGATGAATCTTATTACTCATTACTCATATATCTATTTTGATCTTTCAATACTGAAACTTTGTACAAAGATTTTGTTTAATGTGCGTGCCCCAAATAAAAACTCAATTGAGTGAGGTCGTGTGTAGCATGCCTCATGCAAAAAGAAAACTGCCACTCACAAACAACAAAATGAAGCAACTTGTGTAAATAACACTTTTCTAGTGGTTTTTCATTTGCATTGATTTCTAGAACCAATGCTCAAAGCGTTTGACAGACTTGTGCGCACTTCTACAAGTGTAATATACAAATACAAATAGATATATATATACATATATATTATATTATATTATTATTATATTATACGGTTAAGATTCAACTTTCTTCTTCTCTGTGTGCTGCCCGATTCGATTCCAATTCTGCTGCTCAATTAGCCATATTTTTTTATTTGCTGCAGTGCGCTTTTGAAAAACATTCAATTTTACTTTTTGCTAAGTGAATTTCCAAAATTTTGCTAAATGAATTTTAAAATTTTGCTAAATGAATTTCCAAAATTTTGCTAAATGAATTTCCAAAATTTTGCGAGTTACTCTTTAAAAAACTTATTCATAAAAAGATACAGATAAAAAACTGAAATCCACTCGAAATTCGGCCAGCCGATGAGTATTTTTTATATATTTCTTATATTATAATTTAAATGCTCTACTTGTTTAATTTATTATTTAATTATTTCTCTTTTTATTTTAAACATGTTTGTGTGTTGGTTTTTTTATAGAACATGGTTATCCATTTCCTGCACCAACAGTACGCAGAAGGAAGGAAACTAAATTGCATCCACATGGTAAAGTTTATTTCGGTTTATTTCGTTTGTTGTGCTTGATTTGTTATCATCATCGTTGATAATCATATAATCATCTAGTGGATCAAAATGATCGCTATAGATCGCCAGCAACATCATGCCGATATTGTATTGCCTTGTATATTATCTATTAGCAGTACTCTATATATAAATACTATATACTATATACTACATATATATATGTAAACATAAGCTGCATGCCATGTTGCAGTTTTGTGTGCGTTGCTCTCTCTCTCTCTCTCTCTCTGTAATATATATTTAGTAATCATTCTTAAACCAATCTTGAACTATATCTATATAATCTCTAAATGTTGTTTCTAGTTGCTCAAATTATGATATGCAAAGTAACTAATAATTAATTGGTTTTTCTTTCAACAAAGCTACACGCGCTGGCGACTACTATATGTTTGAGGAAATGGATGATAAGTTCGAGCTGGATCTAATCCACGATGAGATTGATTTTCTGGAGGAGGAAAATATAACCGAAAGTGAAATGAAAATGCAGCGACGCAAAACGCTTTACGATGTAAGTGAATTCGAATTGGAACTCTTTTTCTTTCAATCTGGGAATGGAACATTTAACATTTAAATCCTATTCAAAATATGCCTGCTTTACGCATGTGCTATATATATATATATATATATATATATATGTATATATATATATATTTGCATTTTTATATATATGCCCATAATCTGTTGTAAATTCCGTTAAAAATTACGCCACACTGAAATTGACATCCAACAAACACACAAAACAAAGGTTTGGAAGGATCTGAATGATGCCGAGTATCGTCGTCATTTCTATATGCGTGAACGTTCCTATGCCTCTGAGCCGGGTTCACGCATCGCCCTCAAACTGGATGCGGAAAAGGATATGGGTGACCGACACGATGATCGACCGATTTCTCGTGTGGTTTTCGATGACGATCCTTATCGTAATGATGATGGTGATGATGATGACGATGATGATACCATTGAGTGCGAAGCTGGCGTACGCACATCGACGCTATCCGAGCCACTCGATTTTGGGAGACGCAGTCAGACGCTGCTTGAGACACAATCGCCCCCACCATATCCGCCGGTGCAAGATGCAGTTGTGAGTGTGCAGCAAAAACCAAAAATCAAAAAACAAAAACCAAAAATTCTTTAATTGGCGCACCCGTTCAACGTTTTACAAATATATATATAACTATATATTATAATAATATTCGATCACGAGTTTTTCAAGCGCTGCAAACAACCAATAAACAACTGCAAGTTGGCGCACACACTTCTCTCTCAATATACAGCTTCGAAACTGTACAAATACTATATCTATATCTATTTTATTTATCTTGTGTATATTTACTACATATATTTCTTGTACATATATATATTTTGGCTTCATTTCGTTGTTTGTGGCTCGATGTTGTTGATTATTACAAGAAATCTTTATACTTTTCAACTAATTTGACACTGGTTATATATCTTTCCCACTACAGAAATCGAAAGATGCGCCCACCGATTTCTTTCCCTCGACCAGCAGGGGCATCTCCAAGGAACGGGATGCGGCCACCTTTAGCAGTCCCAAGCCCGGCAAGGATGTCACCGATATGCCAACGACAACAGCAGCAGCATTATCGACAGCAACACCGAGGGAGGCCACCTCCAAGGAGACCTCGGATAGTAAATCGAAAATGGAGGCGGATAGCGGCGATGTGACGGCCAAGGATTCGGATGAGGATTTCGATACGAATCCCATTATACGATTGCTGGAGGGCTTCTTGGTTACATTGACCATACGCCTAAATCGATTCTCGCGCAATTATCGCTTTGTCAATCGCATTTTGGCAGGCGAAAAGAAAACTCTAAAGGTAGGTCGTCATTTGGAGGGTCTACTGTAGGCTCGAAAATTAGTAGTTGCAGAAATTAATGTAGTCTACCAACTGGAAAAGACTTCAAGGCATTTCTTCTAGTTTTCCTTATTACTACTATACTATTAACTCCATTTATGCTAAAGATTATAACAGTCTGAACCCCTTTACTTATACTCTAACTTATACTTATGCTTCTACTTATACTTATACTTTTAACTACAGTTATACTTAATACCAGTCTTTAACGCCTTACCTATACTTTATCTTATACTTATGCTTATACTTTTACCTAAGTACTTATACTATTAAAGACACTTATACTAGAACAGTTTAAACCGCTTGACTTATACACATTCTTGCATTTAATCTTTTATCTACTTTTAACTACTCTTAGTACATAAACATCATACTTATACTTTATCTTATACTTATCTTGTGATCACACTTATATTTTTGACTTATACTGATGCTCCTTACTTATAACTATCTTATTTAATTCCCAGGAATCCAGTTCGCTCAATCGTTTGGGCCTGTCCAGCGCAGCGGCCATGTTCCATTTTCTCAAATCGAATCTCGAGAGGTATTTAGTGGGCGTTACTCCCTACGGAGTGTGCGCCGCTTGCGTTTAACTATCCTATAACTATTTCAAATTCTTCTTTTTTTTATTTTGTTTTTTCTCAAATTTTTATTTTTGGAGACTGAAAACGTGCGTTTTTAGAGTAGCGAACGTTTCTTTGAATTTTGATATGAATTCATTTTGCGTTCAAGTTTGTGTTGAATTTATGAAAAGAAACCAAAAAAAAACAAAAAAATTGATTTCGTTTTATTTTCTCTTCTTATTTTTATTTGCATATGTTTACCTTTTGTGTTATGTGTGTTTGAAACTGTGTACCTGCCTTCCACAACAATATCGAATACCAAAACAAACCAAATTCAAAACTCAACACCAAAAACTCACCTCACCTGCATCATGTTGCGTTTTCGTATGCATTAATTTTCCAAAATAGTGATGAAAACGGTGGCCAGCCCGTTACATCATCCACACCGCGTCGCTCACAGTTGGCTGCCACCACAACAACAACAACACTTCCAACAACAACAACATCAGCTTCAACAACAACAGACAATCTCACAACTGAACACTTCAGCACACCACTTAACACAAATACAACAACCACACCGCTCACACCGCCTGAACCACATGTACAACCACCAGCAGCAAGTACTCCACACGTTGTCGAAGATATCATCGCAATGCCAGTAGATACCGTTGATGCAGCAATCTCTAGGTAACAAGCCCAACATCACCCACCCCACCACATACACCCTCAATTTCCACATCCTTTTCACTCCCCTTAAAAAAAATAAATGCAGTTGAAGAGATGCTTTTGAATACCCAGTACCAGATGTTGAAAGTCAATGTTTTTGATTACTGGGCAGATATATACTTAACTATATTTAAAGCAAATACTTTTTTTTTAACACAAATCATGTATTTATTTTTCAATAGATCCGCTATAACTATTTAATCTGAGTACTGGGTATCAGTTAGTCGGTGCCTACTCGACGGTTGTATAGTTAACTGCTTATAATCAAATTGTTGATCGTTCTAAATACTATATCATTACGATACATTTTCAATTTAGATAAAGTAAACATTTTTTTTTACACAATTCTAATATTTTCAAACTAGAAATAACCTACAAAAAAATGTATTTACATGCCAAAAAGTATTTTCATAAGCCAGACACATCGCTTTGATTTATTTAGAAAAATGATTTTTAGTTCTCAAATGATTTTGTGGTTTCAACCGAAAGAAAAAATAATTATAATTTGATATTCGAGTTACAAAAAAATCCCAAAAACTTTACTAATTTCTATTTTCTTACATTTATCTGCGTGCATTGTTTGCTCATCTGAAATTTTTGTGTTTATAGAAAACAATCAATCAGTTCATCGCCGCCGAACAAAGGGTAAGTAAAAATCTTCAACATAACTATATAAACATCATTATTAAAGCGATAACGATATTAAGTAAAAAAGAAACTTTCAACTAACAGCCATAAACATACACACAAACATACACACACACATGCACACACACACTCAGTATTCTATGTGTGTGTGTCTCTCCCTCTTATACGAAAAGACCTTATACTTGAGCTAAAAATTTTGTTTATACTACTACTACTTCTACAAATATGAAATCAACTCTTTAATATAACTGTGCATTTTCATACACGACACACTCCCACACATACACATACATATATACATATATCCATATGCACATACACACATATATTGAATAAAGCCGCAAATCGGATTGCGGCCTGCCTGAGATACGCATTAAAGCGCCATCTATTGAGCGCAGCGGGCAAACGCCCCACACGCCATCTATTGAGCGCAGCGGGCAGACGCCCCATACGCCAATCGCCCATCATCAACATCAACAACATCATCAACAACAACAACAACATAATCAACCGCATCATCAGCAGCAGGCGAGCATCGGTTCGGGCTCGCTCAGCAAGCACTGGTCCTACGAGCACGTGGACAGGTATTGACCACGCCTACCCCGCCTGCCCCACTCCACCTCCCCTCAAATCAAGCAACCACCATGCGTAATAAATAATCACGAAAATCTACCAGTTGCAAGTACTCGTAGTGCAGTTGCTGTTGTTGCTGTTGTTAACTGTGCTCAAATATTACGTTGTTCCCTCGGCCCAAGACACGGCAACATAATCATCGTAACTCTCTCTCTCTCTCTCTCTATCTATCTGTCAACATCTCTATAACTGTATAAGCATGGGCGGGTTCAGAGGAGTAATTTTATTTTGAGCAACTTGATAATATTGATTCACTAAATCAAATCACACATGATACTTCATACTTAACTGAATCCGTACTTTAGCGAAACCTAACTAAACCTTAATCAAACTATCTCTCTATCTCTCTCTGTCTCTGTCTCTCTGTCTCTCTGCATTTAACTGTGGCTGTGTTTTAAACTAATTTATTTGCATCTGCTTTAATTTTTAAGTCCATGCCACTCTTTGTGCGCTATTTGCTAGTATGTATGTATGTATTGTTATTGTTCGGCTTCCCTTAAATCCCATCCTTTTGTTCCTGCTCCCTGACTTATGATTTGTGATCTTAAGTTCCCACTCACTCCGCACCCACCCAAAAACACGCATGTAGGCAAGCGTTGCATGCAGCGCACAGGTTCCACCAACTAAATCTAATGAGCACCAGGCATGCCTAATCCTGTCCTGAATTTAGATTTACCTACCCATTTTTATGAACCGCAATCTAATCTTCTTTCTGTGAATATTTTCAGTGCTGGCGATTTCAACTTGGAGGAGGAGAACTTTGCCCAACGGGATCATCATATTATTGTTGAGGTGCTCATCTCCTCCTGGTATGCCCTGCTGGCCAACACGGATCTCATTTGCTACATTGTCGTCTTCATCAATCAGGTGAGTTTGCGCTTTAGATACTCATCTAAAATATGCTTATATTTTTGCTCCTTAATTTCAGGTGGTTAATGCCAGCGTCATCTCATTGCCGCTGCCCATTATGGTGTTCCTTTGGGGCACATTGTCGCTGCCACGTCCAACGAAAACATTTTGGGTCACACTGATTGCCTACACGCAGGCCATTGTCCTGATCAAGTGCATCTTTCAATTCAAATTGATTTGGGCCAACTATCAAAACTTGGCCCACCAGCCACTTAGGCCGGCCAAAATATTTGGTGTCGAGATGAAAACGCATTATGCCGTCTACGATTTGATATTGCTGTTGGTGCTCTTTCTGCATCGATATCTGCTCAAGTCGCAGGGCCTGTGGAAATCCGGCTACAAGGATACGGATCATCAGTTTGCGAAGCCAACGGCCAGCATGTAAGCATGATAGGATTTCTAATTTGGTAATCTCTAATGAGATGAGATCTTTCTCCATATAGCGATGATCGAGAGGATAGCGATAACATGTCGCAGCCGGACTCGCGGCAGCTGAACGAGGATGCTGCACAGAAGCTGAGCCTGCAGGTTAGCCAGGTCTCGCTGCCTGGCTCCCCGGAGTACAGCAAGTCAGCCATCAATCAATTGGAGTAAGCAAAGAATTTTATTATTCAAATAAGAAATATTAATCTTAAATCTTTTACTTTAATTGCAGACGCACCAAATACACATCGTCGTTGCACAAGTTCTTCTTTAGCCTGGTGCACAAATCGCGTCTGGCCACCGATGTGTATGCACTGATGTTCCTCTGTGACTTCATCAACTTCTTTGTGCTGCTCTTTGGTTTCACAGCATTTGGCGTGAGTACTGTAGTAGGATGCTTCAATTGTTGTCATGTAATCCATTTTAATTCTCTCACAGACTCAACAAACTGAAAGCGATGGCGGCGTCCAAACGTATTTGGCCGAGAATAAGGTGCCAGTGCCGTTCCTCATAATGTTGCTGGTGCAGTTCCTGCTGATTGTCATCGACCGTGCTCTGTATTTGCGCAAAGCGCTCGTCAACAAAATCTTTTTCCATTTCTTTTCGGTGATTGGCATACATATTTGGATGTTCTTTGTGGTGCCAGCGGTGACGGAACGTTCATTTAATTCACTCGCACCACCCATAATATTCTATGTGATCAAGTGCTTCTATATGCTGTTGAGTTCATATCAAATCAAATCCGGCTATCCCAAGCGCATTCTCGGTAACTTCTTCACCAAGGGCTTCTCGATGGTTAATATGATCGCCTTCAAAGTCTACATGCAAATACCATTCCTGTACGAGCTGCGCACCATACTCGATTGGGTGTGCATCGATAGCACCATGACAATCTTTGATTGGCTCAAAATGGAGGACATCTTCTCGAACATTTATCTCATACGCTGTACACGACAATCGGAAACGGATTTCCCAGCGATGCGTGCCCAGAAGAAGGCTTCACTCTCCAAGTTAATAATGGGCGGAACTATTGTCCTTTTGATTGTGATTTGCATTTGGGGACCGCTTTGTTTGTTTGCCCTGGGCAATGCTGTGGGCACATCGAATGTGCCCCATCAGGTTTCAGTTTCAATACGCATTGGACCCTACGATCCCATCTATACGACAAACAACTATGACAGCATATTTCCCATCACCACCGAAATGTATAACCAGATGACAAATACGTTCATCAAGAACAAAACGGCACTCACATTTATAGCTGGCTACGATGCCACCGATGTGGCTGCCGTCAGGCTGGCCGGCAACTCGCCATCACTGTGGAATATATCGCCACCGGACAAGCAACGTTTGACCAACGATTTGCGTAACAGTAAGTTCAACAAAGCATTCTTTTTATCATTATTTTGAATGTATTCTAATTGAACCTTCCGCAGATCACACGCTAATTGCGCGCTTCTCCTATTCGTTGACGCGGGATGCTCCAGCCAAGGGCCTCAAGGAGAATGTGGGCGATGAGCACATTATAAATTTAGACTCATCGTTTGAGGGACGTGCAGCGCTCATCAGCATGCTAACCGAGTCGTATGATCAGCTGGAAGCAAGCAACGACACCGGCAGTAATAATGCCATTAATGGCACCACTAATAGCAATGATAATACTACGACCACTGCAAATAGCACAACCACCATTAGTGCAAATGTGTCCAGTGAGGTGGTTGTGGTGCTGCCCAACATGATACCCAAGTTCATCAAAGTGCTGAATTTGGGTGATGCATTCGTGGTGTCCGCATTGACCGGCAAGGATCAGGAGTATCGACCGCTTGTCATTAAAATGCATCGCGATAATACCACAAATGGCCTGTGGTGGGAGATACGTGACTTTTGCTATGATAGCTTTTACAATTCGACGCTTAAGGACTTGCCCTATAGCGACTGCAGTTCGGGCATTGTGATGTACACGTTTAACGATAAGAAATTCCCATCGACTTTCAGCTTCTTAACAGCTGGCGGGTACGTACAAATTAATGACTATTCTTGTTCGATATGTGATTGAACCAATATATATATATATATCATATCTTCAGCATCATTGGTCTGTATACCACATTTGTGTTATTGGCCTCGCGTTTCATGAAATCGTTTATTGGTGGCCAAAATCGCAAAATCATGTTTGAGGATTTGCCCTATGTGGACAGAGTGCTGCAATTGTGCCTGGATATTTACCTGGTGAGCTGCTGCTTAAGCTTTATCATATGTAAAGAGAGGTTAAACATTGGTTTCTTAGGTGCGTGAGGCGTTGGAATTCGCTCTGGAGGAGGATCTATTTGCCAAGCTGCTCTTCCTGTATCGTTCGCCCGAAACATTGATTAAATGGACGCGACCCAAGGAGGAGTATTTGGATGATGATGGCGACACAGACTCGATACCAAGTCGCATGAGTGTGCGGCGAAACGAGCAGCTCCAGCAACAGCAACAGCAGCAGCAACATCAATATCAACAGCAACAACAACAATAACACAGGTCTAATCTAAATGTTTGAGTTAATTAGAGTTTCGTCTACGTATTTCTTTTTTAAGTACGTAAGTCTTGCGTTAACGTAGGTTTCATAGTCATATTTTTTTTTAAATTTATACAGCAATTAGTTAGTAAAAAGAAGAGAAACATAAATCAAATCAGACACACACATCACCCGATTAATCCACTTACAATTAATTACAGTATGTATGTAGTTCAATTTTGTCAAGTACTGCCGTGTGTAAACAAAACAAAAATAGTGCGTAAAAGTTAATGAAATTGTACACCAACTAAATAGTTAGTTAGTGCATCGAATACAATACCCAAATATGCCTACTATATAGGAATTGTAACTAAATATGAAAAGCTACAGTCAAATGTCTAATTAAGCGAAAAGTGTTGCTGTTTGTTGGTTAATAAACGAATTAAATAGCTTAACGAAACAATAGAGAGATTCTGTATAAGTTAATAACTAAGTCATATATACGTATGTGTGTATAAATTATATTATTACACTAATAATAATAATAATAATAATGAGAACTCATATTCAGGGATTTTTAGCATTTTACAAACAACTTAATTGTAAATCAAATAATTAAACCATGTATGAAGAATTCAACTTATTTGTGTAAGTTAAAAACCATAAAACAGAAAACAACAATAAATGTTTTATATTTATATATATAGATATATATATATATATAGTATATTAAATATATAAATGTAATTCGTGTCGTGTGCGCAAGCTTCAAACTACATAACAAATATTTTCTACGTAAATACTTATGTTGCCTTAGAAAAAAACCAAAATCGAAAGCTACAACAAAATTGATATTTTGTATTGCATATATGTTGAAAAGTTTGTTATAGACTAAACTATTGTACTATATATAAAGCGTTGAATTTATTTCTAGGCATATCATATATAACATATTTCCGTATTTCATATGCAGATATCATTTGCTTAAATGTTGAAACAGCAATTTCATATCAAACTGCTAAAATTGAAAAAAGGCTTAAAACGCGTTTTGCTTCACAGGGATAAAATGCAGAAATCATCATTAACTATGTCCGCATGCTAAATACATGTATGTGTCTCAAATGAGCAATCTCCAATTAGCATTAGATTAAACACAAACACACACGCCAACTAAAAATTTTACATGCTATTTTATACATATTTAAACGAATTAATAAACGTAATAAACTGAAAATAAACTAAACTAATTTTTGTACCAAGCAACGAGAAAGAAAACCTAAAGTAAATCGAACTATTATAAATAAATGTACCTACTTTTAGTAATTAACATTTTAATTAGCTTACAAAAAATAAAAATATTTGATATAAAAACAATATTGTAATAATAAATGCGTTTTATTTTTAACATTTTGCAGTGCTTCGAAACAGCAGAAATAAGTCAAAACTTTATTTGTGCTTGCAAGTTTCTACATTTATTTCAAATGGAAAATACTTTAGAGTAGAAAGTTCTACATTAAATTCACAGTAAGAGCTGATAAAGAAGAACAAAAAGCAGCTGACTTCCCAGCAGGCAAAGAGAGCGTGTGTGTGAGTGAGAGAATGAAATTATGGTGGGTGTGATGAAAGAGAAGCTATTTTGAGCACTGAGAGACGCTTTTCAGTTGTGGCTGCTGTCGGTGAGTGAATTTCCTATATAATTATTATTATTATTCTTTATATTGAATTTATATAAACAATTTCACAAGCAATCACCCTTTATACCTTTAATGCAATAGATCTGCATCAAAATTCGCCCAAACTTTCATAGAATCATGAATCATAGTCGAAATCTATCTCGAACTCTTTTTCTCAATAACTTAATCACATTTATTACACATACTATTACTAACATACAAATTCATTAAGTAAACAAATTATAAAAAGCTCCGGCGGGTTTTATGTGATGCGCGTTGAGCAGTTGCGATAATGCGTAAATTTATAATCACTGCTGTCGACACTTTTGGCCCGCTCGTTGCAGTGCTGCTGGCGACCGATCTTAACAGCTGGATACACTTCCTCCCACTCGGACTCGCTGCGACTGAGCACGCCCCGTCTGCGCGGTGTGGTAAAGGTGCTCTCCTGCTGCTGTGCATTACTTCGCAGTGCGATAACAGTGCTCGTTGTGGAGCCGGCAGAGGTGGCGGCGGATGGCAACGGATTGTTCAGCATCTGTGTAACGCTCTTGGACAATCGCATGGATTGGATGCGATTGTAGCCACTGCCTGTGGGCTTGTACCGCTCCAGCTTGAGCGTAAGGCGCGCCATCTCATTGCTCATCCACTCGGGTGCTCGCATGCTGCCTGCCTCGACAAACGTTGGAATTGCTGTAAACAGAGCGAGGAACTCAGCCGTCGCTTTTATAGCCACCGAGCGAGGTGATTGTGATATAACCATGTCGGGGCATTGGCATTTAATCGATACGCTTGCATAAAGCCGAGGTAAAGGCCTTTTGGACAAGCGTCGCAACCTCGAGCGATTGCAGGGGTTTCCACCCTCCCTAATGCTGCTATTGACCTATTAAGTAAGTGTGTAACAATTTTGTTGTTGCTTGCAACAAGCTTTTTATATATATAACATTTAATTAAGAACTAAAGGGACAAATAAAAATGTTCACATTATAATAGAATAAGCTACAAATTCGAGCTACTTTGGATAACAATTGTCTTCTGTTTTATATATATACAAAAGCTATGATATATATATATATATATACTTCTTTGTCTTAGGACACTTTGCAATTCTCGTCGTGCAAGCGATCGCCATCTATTTGGACATCATCCTCGGTGGTGGAAAAGATGCCGCCTTGCAACACTTTATTGACAGCGGCCCGAGCCAAATAGCCCGTTGTCTCCGAATAGGGCAGTGAGTAGAAAACTGTCAAATCCTGTGGCTGCTTATCGCCAGGCTTAGCTGGCTGCTGCTGTATATTGTTATCCTTGCAGTACATAGCAAAAGCTTCGGCAATTATGCCATCCAAATCGAGGGCCTGCTTAAAGTACAGCTCAGGATTGCTATAAAGACAGATGGAGTATATTATTAAGAGTATGCAGGATATATGGAAATGGGATATGCCCTACCGATTCAATATGGTGGCCACAATGCAGAGCAGCTCAACGGTTATTTGACGCCTCTCTGGACGGTTAATGCATATTAGCGTCTCCTCCACAAGCAGATTGAATGTCAATTCGCCGCGACTCATACTTGTCAGCGTGGGCGTGGCAGGCAGATGGTGTCCCTGCGTCGAGATGCCCTGCGGCGTACGTTGCAATATCTCCCAGATTTTGTTATAAAAGTGCTTGGGCACGCGGCACAAGCACCCCTCTAGCTTGCGACGCTGCAGCGTTGTGAGTCTATAATTTCAAAATGAGAGATCATTAATATAATTGAAATACATTTGGCACTGTTCCAATTGTACATACTTTTCGTCCTGGGCCCACTCGCTGACAGTGAGCACCTTCTGCAGTAGAATGCGCACCTGGAACGGCGACAGGTTGTCCACATCGATGCTCTGTTGTCCAGAGATTTTCAAGTATATGCGCATGGCCTCGAGCACCCAGCCAATGCGTATTTTCAATATGCCACGGAACATGGACGGATTGGTTGCGATGAGACGGCCACAATATAGAACCACCTCCTGCTGCAGCACCGCCTGGATGACATCGTACGGCTGGACGCTGGTATACATGACATTCTGGATCTCAGCCGGGGTCATCGGCTTATCGAACACCGTCTCCTTTTGGCCAATAATGCCGACGGTCAGCTCCTTGCCATTGACCAGCACAGTGGTGATAAACGGACTGATCGAGTCCACAATGTGATGCAGCAGCGAGGAACAATAGCGCACAGCGCGCCAATAGCGAAGCGACCCAGCACGATGATAGAGCTGTGTCAAAGCCGTGCTCACATTCAGGCCATTCACCTCAAAGTGTGAACCCTCGCGATTAAGTAGAATGCCCCACAGCTGGCACAGGCAATAGATGGACTCGGTGCTGCGCAGCGCATGGATAATATCCGGCGTCGGTTTGCTATCAAAGTGCTGCAGAGCAAAGTGAGATACAATAGTTCAATATTTGATAATAATAATAAACCATTCAATTGTTTAACTCACCGCCACGGAGACCTTCTCCTCGACATAGGTCAATGCCTTGGGCACATCAGTTAGCGATTGATAGCCAATGTATTCGTGATTGATCTGAGAGAATGCGTTCTCATTGTCCGTTAGATCGCTTTGGTTCATAAAATCCAAGTGTTCGATGCAGGAGCTGCTGATGAGATTCTGCAATCGGCCAATGCGCACCTTCATGCCATCGCAGTATCCCTTCTTCAGCATGGCCAGCAGATCGAGCATCTCCTTGAACTGGGGATCTCGCATATGCTCTTCGCGTATGAGAAGACAAACGGTGGGTCTGCCCGACAGACGCCAGTATTTGCCAACGAATTGCAGCTCCGTCTTGATGTCGTCTATAAGCAGCGCCATGTCGCGATACAAATAAAAGTCGGATACCTCAAAGATCAACGGATAGCAGAGCACGGTCATGCCGCAGATGCGATACACTTTGCTGGTGCCCAGCGAACCAACTGGACGCGAGGGACGGCCCGACAGCCCCACCTTGCTATTAACGCCCAAATGCTGATAGACTTTGATGAGCTCCGTCGAGCTCCAGATTTGCACGGGTTCCACCTGGAATGAAGAATTGGAATAATCAGTCCCAAGCGGGAAATTGTGCTGCTCGAAGTTTTTTACCTCATGTGGAGTCTGGGTTTGAATGCCATAGGTGGCCATCATGGCCTGCAGACGCATCGATTCGGCAATCAGGACAATTTGCACCACCAAATCGGTAGCGGTACCCTGTAAGGATGCGCATGGAATTGGGATTAGTAAGAATACATACTATATAATCGATTGCCAGTAAGCAGTTAGATAATGCATACAGCCAATTCTTCACATGAGGGAGTAAAAAATTGTACTAGCCAAATGCCAAAATGCAAACAACAATTAGCAAAAACACTAAAAAAAACATTTGGTGGGAGTAACAGAAAGAGGGAAAGGTAATTGGGGAAAATGTGGAGCAGACAGGAGAACAGGTGTTGATGTAGAGATGTGCTCGGATTCCATGTTTTGCACATGCCATACACACAATCAATTGTGGAGAGAATTCTGGTAACAAAATGTACATAAATACAAATTACTTAATATCTAGTTTTTTGCAAATTAAAATTTACACATTTAGTTCAGGCAGCTTTTAGTAGTTGTGTGTTTTTAGTATTTTTTGAATGTTTAAATAATATTAATTTGAAAATTTGAAAAAAATTCTTATTGTTTCCATTTTGAACTGCCAATTTATGTGGCCCAACGTAACGCATATGAAATTCTCAACCCAGGAACACAGCGAATTTAACCACAAATTACCTTCTCGGAATCCAAAATTAGCGGGACGCGTGGTTTCTGTTCATTTTGGGGATTAATCGTTTTTGTTTTTAGCAGAAAAATAAATATATTTACATTTAAAAAAAAGTTTCTTAATTAGTAAGAAAATTATATTATTCATAAATGATTTTTTTTTTATTGCGCGGACTGTTTTTTGTAGTTTTCTAGCGCTGTTTTCCCAAAAAAAAAATACATTTGGAAAATAATAAGTTAACTGAATCAACAATTAATTGCTTGCTTGTGTTTATGGTTAGTAACAAACAGTTAAAGAACAATAAGCCAAACTGGAACTACTATGAAGAAGAAGATAGAGTCGAGCAAGAGCCCAAAGATCTGGGTGATCCATTACTTACAGTGCCCGGCTTAGCCTATATTTATATAGAGCATGTGTAGGAACAAATTATGCAGTTGGATTTTTTTTTTATAGACAAGAAACAGTACCGAAAAGAGTAAAGAAAAAACTTTTGGTTTAGATACACGAATAAAAGTAAGCAAGAATAGTTTGCTTTTTGCTATATACAAGATAAAAAAACAATAAACACAGCCTTAGTTTAAATTATTTAAAATATTTGTTTTTTTTTTGCTTTGCAACTGAAAATTAAGTGTCTTGTGCGTGTGTGTGTGTGTGTACATCCCAGCAGGAATCGCGAGCATTTTTTTTTCTATTAAATTCTATACACCCACATGTAAAATACAAGTAATTTACTTTAGCATGCCAATTGCCTGAAAAGGGTAGGGAAATCCTCAGGCAAAAACTCTTACTGAGTATATTATATATCTAAAATTTCTATTATATATCTAATAATCTATACAGACATATTCACAATTCGTCAAAATATTTTTCTTTTTTTATCTGTTTTTGAGTTAGCTACAAACTCCTGCTGGAATGGATCGTACTATATATATATATATAGAAACTTAGTATCGATCAATTTGTGTGTGTGTGTGTTGCGAAATAATAATAGAATTTGCATTTAAAATTGTCATCTAATGTGCAAAAGATCTATGAAATAAAAAGAAGCAATTTTGCTATACAAAAAAGGAATAATTTGAACAATAGATCAAATAAAATTTATATCGATCATATTGAGTGCAATTAATTTGTGTATTTGAATTTCGATTACTTACTTTGTGTTTATCATCGAAAGCTTTACCCTGTTTATAAATTGGGATTCCAACCGATATAATGAGGTTTTTTGAATTTATTATTTTTGTGTTTATGTGGGTGTTGTGGGTATATATAGTTTGATTTTGGTTTGGGGGTTTTCAAGCGGTAGTAGTGTAGTAGTAATTGTTGTATTTACGTTGGTAGTAGAGAATGGACAAAATATATATTGATAAGTAGTAGTAAATATCGAAAGCCAATTCAAGTCACTTAACCCATCTATATATATACATATATTTATATATATATGTAGATATATGTATAATTGTGTATATAGAAAAGAAAACTAAAGAAACATAACAATTACATCGAAGACCAATTAGACAGCGAAACGCAGAAAAAAAAACACACACAGCAGCGGACAAAGCTGAGCCAATCCATCTGGGATCCTTGATTCCCCCGCCCCTAACCGATCGAAATAAATCCACCCCGCTCCGCCAACTACTCACCTGAAAGGCCGAATAGCGGCCGGCGCGTCGTGGTCGATTATAACTTGGCAGATAGCGTCGAATGGGATCCAGCTCGTTGATGTGCAACAGTCCAGCGGTCAGCAGCTGGGCAATGATGAAGAACGACTGGCCCCAGAGGAACAGCGATTGCGATGGCGCACGCATATAGGAGCCATCGCCGTCGGGTGCATAGTACATGGTGACCACAGGATCACCATTAGCATCCGTGTGCAGACAGCGACGCAAATCATTTTGGAACTCTTCGATCTGTTCGTTGTTATTCTTGAAAACGCCATCAATGATCATCGTTATGAAGAACAGCGGCCATTCGCATTCCAGACCCTCGAACTCCTTCAGCTCACCGGCCTGATAATAGCGTCGCGTCTTGTCCTCTGTCTTGCTCAAGAAACCATCACGCGTGAAACGCTTGAAGCCCATTTTACTGCGCAGCCGATTGACCACGTTCTGTTTGGTCTGCTCCACCAGGCGATCCTCATGCGAGGCGAACGCTGGAAAAGAGAGCGTCAGCAGCAGGGAAGCATCCACGCCCTACAAGCGATGACATTATGTATCTTATAGGATTGATAGATAATATCAAATGTACGCACCTTGGAGCTGGATTCACGAGGTAGCATGGTTTCAAAGATGCTGCGATTGCGATTGTGCGCATCAATGTCCACATAGACAACGCTCCACGAGGCGCCCTTCTCGCCAAACAAATTGCAGCCGTTAATGGCCTCCAGCGCCGACTTGGCCATGCCTAAAACAATGATTAACAACAATAAAAGATGATCATTTAATTAAGACAAGACTTGCCTATGGAGGAGGCGTGTATCTCTGGTGTGCCATTGTTGTACTTGGAGCCGCGCTCCCACATGCCAAAGTCGGGTGTGCGATAGGCTCGCTCCACATAGTAAACCAGATTCTGAACAAAGGCGACCTCATCGTGGGTATAAATGATTTGCAAGCCCGACGTGATCATCTGCACCAGAAAAAGCAGATACAACGAGACCTGTAAACAATCGAAAGATTAGATTAATTTACCAAATGGGAAAAACTGACTTCTCAACTTACGCAATCAATTTGCAGATGATTGTAGAACTCATCCGGATAGATCTTTTCACCCGTGTGCAACTGAAATTTGCTGTGCAATGCATGCGTGTTGGACTGTCGCTGCTTGAACAGCTCGACGCGATCCGCCTGCTTCACCCAGCACTCGAGAATGCCGCGCATACATTTGACGGTGCTCTGGCCGAGCTCATACGATTTGCCGCGATCATCGTCGATGCGTCTGTAGGCCTGATACAAACTCCATACGGCTGCAGCACAATAGACACTGTCACGCACCGAACCCACCACCTGATCGGTGCTCATCACCGGAAACAGGCCAGTGATGGGGCTCTGGTAGCGCAGCAGCTGGCGTTTAACTGCGGATTGATTGAAATTAAATGTATAGTTGGGAATTAATAAGCAGATTAAAAAATTTATTTTGTGTTGAAATAAGTACTTTTTGCGTTTTTAAAAATATTTTCAATAAGCAACGAAACAATCGCGGCTAATATACCCACCCGTTAGATATGGTTGTAGGGTATAGGGTATACTTCAAGACGAGATTAGCGTGGTGTCAATAACTTTAGCTTGACTTTCGTACGCACATGCCTCCCACAGCTTGTTGACAAACGCAAATAAACAAACGCGAAACGAGAAACACGAGATCAAGAGCGAAAAAGAGGCAGAGCAAAACACACACAGAGAGAGAAACAAACAGAAGACGCCAGCAGCATTTGTGGTCTGGTCTGCCGATATATTTTTTTTTTTTGCGAAAATTGTTTATAAATAGAATGGAAAGACGCTAGGCGACGCTCCGCAGCTTCGTGGCAACAATTGGTTGCTTAATTGGCTGCCCTACACAGACGCCTGCCAAGGTTATATAAAAAAATCAAGTGCAATTTGCTCTTGAATTGCTCGTGCAACTCACCGATGCCATAGTAAATGTCCAGCTGCTTGACCGTGTCCTCGTAGTTGATCGTTTTCAGGAATTGATCCAGATTGATGTCCTCGAGACTGTTGTGTCGTCCACTTGTCGATATGCCACTTTCGGTGGGTCCTCCCGTCACGATGCTGCCGCCAGGCGTTGTCACTGTAAGGCCGAGCCTGTGTGGAGGGGGAAATGTGATTGACAACTTAGCACAATTCTTAAAATGGGCTTATTTTATTGTGTTACGCACGATTTCGGCACATTACGCATCGTAGTTGTCTTCAATGGAACGCGTTTTTTGGTTCTAATTGACTAGCAATCATTGAAAAATGTATACGCAAAATTAAAAATACCCTTCAAGAGTCAAATGCGAAATGCAATGAGACCAGCTACGATAGAGACATGATTACCGCAATTTAGAAGATAGCGACATGCGCGCGCACTCAGCTTGAAGACGATGTGACATCATTAGAAACATATTGTGAGTTTGATTACGATTGCCAATTAAAAAACTTATAATTACTGAGAATGAGAGGCACTTTCATTTAATTTATTTTGCTATTTAGAAACATTAATTGCAGCACACGATTTAAATATTAAATATAATTTTGTATATTGTTGCGAATACCAAGCACTTACCTTCAGTATTATTGAAAAGTGCTAATTCTGCGGCAACCTTGCGACTTAGATGGACATGCACGCCATGGTCACCCTGTGTTAGCGATCAGCTGTGTAAAACAGATGCTGGATTCGAAGCAGGTTTTCGGTTTTCTTACCAAGTCTTCGCTTTGATGGACGGCAGACAGACAGGCAGCTATTGTTGCCGCTGTTTGTTGTTGTAGCTGTCGGTGAATTAACTAAATCATAATCATCTATCAACCGACAGCGACACCGAGTGAGATCATCAGCTTGGCCGTGAAATGCAGTCGCTGAAAATGTGAGCATCAAGAAAAAAGCAGCGAAACTGCAAAGCGAGACGCGTTTAGAAAGTGTACTTAAATAGTCTTAAACAAGATGCAACTGCAACTGCAACTAATTATACTCACAATACTACTCCATGCGAGCCTTGCCGAAACGAAGCATTCGCTTGCGTTGCCCAATTTGCCGTCCACTCATCTCATCCGCTACCTGAACACCTTTCCCAAACTTAAAGGTCAACTGCCGGCGAATGCAACGACGCGCACCGAATCGAACCGCGCCTGTTGGGGCCATGAGCGCAACTGTAGCGAGGATGCACGCTTTCAGTCGCCCCACTGCCCCGGCGATCATACCGGTTGGGTGCAGAGCAAGGAGGCTCAGGTGCAGACATTCTACTACCAGGCGGACTTTGGTTACATTCAGCAGCAGCTGGCGGAACTGACGCCCCTCTGCCTGCCCAAATACCTCACAGACTCCTCGTTGGAATGCACACGCTATTTGCGCTTCTGTCGCGGACGAAATTTACTTGTGGATCTCAGAGACTTGCCGCAGCGTGAGGAGCGCATTCGCTATCACATGGACGTACTGCGTCCTGGACAGTTGTTGGGCCACTGCGAACTGAATCGCACGCGTCTCACGGCCGAAATGGAGCACATTGGCTCGGCGCTGCAATCCTGGGGACCAGAGCTGCGTAATTTCGATGTGTTGCCGCGGCCGATGCTGGAGAGCGATGCATGTGATCTGGTTGTGAATGCGCCCACGTTCATCATGAAGATCGATGCCACCTACAATATGTATCATCATTTCTGTGACTTTTTCAACCTGTACGCCTCGCTCTTTGTCAATCAATCTCATCCGGCTGCATTCAATACGGACGTGCAGATTCTCATCTGGGAAACGTATCCTTACGACTCACCCTTTCGGGATACCTTCAAGGCCTTCTCCCAGCGACCCGTTTGGACTCTCAGTGACGTTCAGGGCAAGCGGATCTGCTTTCGAAATGTTGTGCTTCCCCTGCTGCCACGCATGATTTTTGGATTGTTCTACAATACGCCAATTGTAAGTCTGCTCGAGAATCTGGACAAGAGAATCCAGAATCGAGTAACTTGGTGGCAAGCACCATGCATGAACCAATGCAAAATTTTCCTCATCTTAAAATTTAATTAATTTAATATTATTTGAAATCTTTGTTAAGCCTTTATTCTAATGCGTATTCAAATTTGATCTGCAGATTCAGGGCTGCTCGAACAGTGGATTATTTCGCGCCTTCTCCGAGTTCATTTTGCATCGACTGCAGATACCCTTCCAGCCGCCGTTGATGGAGCGCAAGCTGCGCATTACATATTTGTCGCGTCGCACAAAATACAGACAGGTGTTGAATGAGAACGAGCTGCTCGACCAGCTGGAAGCCAACGAGGATTACCTCGTGCAGCGTGTCTCCTACGAACGGTAGCTATTATAATAAAAAATATATATAATTTTTACAACCTACCTTTACATACAGTTTGTCGTTTGCGGAGCAATTGGCCATCACACGGAATAGTGATATGCTGATTGGCATGCATGGCGCCGGGTTGACGCACTTGCTGTTTTTGCCTAATTGGGCATGCATCTTTGAGTTGTACAATTGTGAGGATCCCAATTGCTACAAGGATCTGGCGCGTTTGCGTGGCGTACACTATGCCACCTGGGAGCAACCGGATCTTGTGTATGCCCAGGACGAGGGACATCATCCCGAGGGTGGAGCCCATGCCAAATTCACAAATTATCGCTTTGATGTGCCGGAGTTTGAACGTTTGGTGGCTAAAGCGGCGGCGGCTGTTCGCGCCCACGACGAATTCCCAAAGGCAGCGACTACAACAACGCTACCACATGATGAGTTTTAGTTTAGAGTTTTAGCGCTTTGTGATTTATTTAACCTACGCATTTATTATAGTGTCCAATGCATTTATTTTGTTCAAAAATAAACCGACAGCAGCGAAATCGATAACTGTGTTTGCGCTTGCAGCGCCCTCTACGTGTGGTTGTGAAATTATTCAAAATCGATAAAACTTGAAGGTGGCAACGCTTGCAATAAATCGAAGTTGCAATTTTGATGTTGAATTTTATTTATAACATGCGTGTTTTATTTTGTGCGCTTCATTGGAAATTTAAGTAACTTGGGATAAGTGCAAATTGCATAAATATGGAGAGCAGAGTTTACTTACACGATGTCTACGTTTCGGCGGATAAATTTTGCCTGCCTGCGCCGCAGCACGTACTTCAAGGCTACATTCAGAATTCTGTTTGCAGTCCAAATGTGATTATTACAAAATCAGAAACAGATAAGAAATCCTGGGAGACATTAATATCCAGCATTCGTGTTCTGCCCGTGATTTGGCCAACATTGTTGGGTTTCGCCTTGTCGCAGCTGCTGTGCGGCCATTTACCACTGCGCTCCACACGAAGATTTCTGCTGGAATTCTTGATAATTGCCACACCCACCGTTTGCAGCACTACAGTGACCACTGCCTATAATGAACTGTATTGTGTGCTAGTTGGTGCCTTAATTGCCATACTGATCTGGCGTGCGGGCATTTGGACGATATCAAAGAAGGATTCCTGCCTGGAGTTGGGAAGCAGACCCGTGGTTTTTACACTGATGCGTGCAAATGCATATTTCTGCACTGCTTCTGCCATTTTGGCCATCGATTTCAATGCTTTTCCCTCGGCATATTTCAAGAGTCAGGCGTTTGGTGCCTCCGTTATGGATTTGGGCATTGGCATGTTCGTTGTCACCATGGGCCTCGTCTCGCATCGTGCCCGGCATTATGCTGATGTGAAAAGACTGCCCAAAGTGGTTGCTCCGCTGTTGGTGCTCGGCTTGGCGCGCACAGTGATCATCACGTTGATCGACTATCATCAGGATGAACGCGAATATGGCAAACATTTGAATGCCTTCTTCACTTTGGGACTCACCAAGCTCTTTGGCAGCCTTTGCAGCCTGTTGGCGTGTGAGGATCGTCAACTGTTGCCATTGTCATTGGGTAAGTTTTATTTTTGTGGATTTAAGAGGGGTGATCTTTTGATTTTAGCATCTATATCTGTCATATAAATGTATTTAATCTCTTTTCTCCACAGTAATTCTGACGCTGCACGAGCTGCTGTTGCAACTGGGTCTCTCGGAGTTTGTCATGTCGTCGGAAGTGGATCGCATTGGCTTGTGGCGGGCGAATCGTGAAGGTCTCAGTTCGCTGCCCGGCTGTGTGTCGCTATATCTGCTCAGCATTTACTGTGCCAAGTGGTACACATCCAGGACGAAGCTGAGCCATGCCCAGTTCTGGAACAGGTTGCGCCGCATGCTGCTCTCTGCCAGCATGGGTTGGCTGCTGGTGATTTGCTGCAACTGTCTGTTTGGCATTGCACGTGTCACCTTCAATGCTGGCTATGTGTTTTGGCTGTTTAGCGTAACAGCGACGACGATGATGATCTACGCATTCCTCTTTGAATATCTTCTACTTGCGCCGAAAGCAGAAGTCGGAGGACCAAATCCTTTGCCTGCCATTGTGGAGACAATTAACATGAATGGATTAACGTATTTTATGCTCAGCAATTTTCTCACGGGCTTTGTCAATTTAGCACTGAAACCAAGGGATCGCAGTTTAGCAGAATCCGTGGCTATTTTAATGCTCTATTTGTTGTCCACCACCGGTGCAGTCTATGTGCTCTTTCGATTGCGTAAAAGGATTGCCTAACTTGCTGACTTAGCTATGATAATTGTATTTTTTAAGATAAACACTTATTTGTATTTAATAAGGTAAGTAGTTCCTTTAATTAGTAAGTATTTGTGTTCCTAAATGTGTAATTGATTTGAAAATACTATTAATGATGTCTTAGCATGTAGATCTTTTGTAATGTTGCTCAAAAAAAATTAAAATGCTTAATGGTTTTGAAACCACCATCAATTTCGATAGATTTGTATACAAATTATAATATATACCACTAAAAAATTACTGAAATTCAAAAATTACGTTTTTATTTTATGGAGGTTAATAAAAAAAATCGTCCTTGCGGTTTTAACGGAAATCTGTAAGGATTTGGCCAAACGTGCGCCCTTTCTCTAAGTGCAGTTTGCACAGTTCGCCCTAAAAGTATGCTTTAAAAATTTAGATCTCGAACTGAGCATCGAGAGTAATTCTCAGCCTAAAAGTATGCTTTTTATTTGGCTAATTTCTTTTGCACAAAATTTGTCATTCGAAAAGTTAATAATTTAAATGAACACACATAAAAATAAAATAAATACTTAAGTTAGTTAATTCAAAAAACTTATGTTGTGTATTTCAGACCAATACTTTAATTTGTATAAAAAGAAATTTTTAGTATAATCTACAAGAATAAAAACTATCATTAAAGTGCAGCAAGATAAACAACAAATTTCGAATAGCTTTGGCCAAAAGTCAAATCAATAATCTAAAATGACGAGACAGTTTCGAAAGGCATTACATAACCTTTTGGCGTGACCAGAAAGAGTATTATTGCCTCCTTGGCACCTGCCATATAGTGTGGCGCGTTGCTCACATCCGAGTTGTTGTATACCTCGTAGATGCGGCAGCCGTCCTCGGAATGCACCAGACGTGTCCACAGCCATTTGTGTCCGCTGTTCGGCAGCTTAGCCGCTAACCTGGACTTGAGACGACTGTAAGCAAGGGTAGCCTTGGACAGCGAACGCTGCATGCGATCCGTGAAAGTGGGATGTCCACCGGCCAATTGACGATCATCGATCACCGGATGGGCAAAGTCCACGCGGGCCGTGCGAGGACGTGATAGCCTGGGCGTGGTAGATTTCAGCTTGTCTGCGGCTGCTGTTTGGGTGCAGGCGTAGTTCGGCTTACAAGTGGCCTTTGAGCTGGCGCTGGAATATTTACTAGTGCTGGTGTTGCTCACCGGGTTGCTAAGGGAGGCGCAACTGGGCTTGAGACACGGCTGAGCGCAAGCAGGAGCTTGCGGGGCACTTGGTAATTCTTTCAGTTGGTGATTGATTTTGGTTGCACCCAAACAGTAGAGTATGCGATCCAGGGCCGTCATTATGACCTCATCCGGAAACGGACCCAGGACATCGTCGAGTAGTGATCCCGATGCTGGACAACAGGTCCTAACTGCTGGACAGGCATTCTCAGGCAGACACGGAGCTGACACCTGACAGGCAGCGCCGCTCATTGGAAAGAGGATTGTTTTTTAGTAACCTATTCAAGTTAAGAAAGTAAATGAATAAAATCAATGCGGCATTGCTGAAATGATGTTGTCGGGAAGCAGAGAATATGACATTACATTAGTGGGCTACTCGGATTATATATAATTTGCTGAATATTAATAATTTATAGCAATAAAAGTATTTGAATTTTCACATAAATTTCCAACTTTAAGAACTGGGAAATTCAATGTTCTGCAACTTCTAATTTCCCACTGTATATGTATACATACATGCACAAATCGGGCAGCGATAATGTCCACTTAAGCACACCAATGGCGACTCCCCGCAGTCAGATGTCAAAGGTGCGATATCCGGCTTAAGGCGCTGGAGCCTTGAGTCCTGAGTCCTGAACGCGAAGGCGTCACAAAAGATAAGATTTCTATTAAGGAAATGACAGAAATTGCGCGCATTGTGTCCAGAAAGGAAGAGCATAGACACACACACACAAATAGACAGTCAAAGGTCCTTGGGAGCATGGGCTGGGATATTTAATTTAATGGCACACAAACAAAGCCACCGTCAGGGATAGGCAATGCCAGGATGAACGCTCTGAATGAGTGAATGGGGCGCAAATGACCAGCGTCAAGTTGTGCGGGAGAGGGTATCAGAGCGGGTATAATGACTCTGTTATTAAGTTGCATATGAAGAACTACTTCAAAAGTTATTGATTGACTTGTCACTGGTAGAAATGAAATATTTGAAATATATTATGGATTCAGCTGAAAAGCATTATTGCCATCCTTTAAAGCAAATAAATGGGAATTATATTTATGTCTAAACAGTAAAAACAATAATTAATCTAATCTACATTTTACATTCAATTCCAAGGGTGTTCAGGAGTCGTCATGTTGAACCATGCAATTTTTGATGATTCTTTTTCCATTTTTGCTTCCTGATTGTTCGTGCAATGTAATTACAGCAACAGTTTCCTCTGATTTAGCCAACCTGATGCGCTTTTAATGTGATATCCTGGCACAGGACGTTTCACCATTGTGATAGCTGAATCTTATCTGATTTGGCCGCACAAATGCAATTTCCTGCAATCGCAACCCTTTCAGACGTTGACAATTTACTCCAATATTGAGTTAATAGTTGGAAGTCAACGTAATCATACATCCATCAAAAAGGGGGCGGCACACTTTGTACACGGGGTGGCCGGGAAAGGGAAGTGGGTGAGATTTTGGTTCCCACCTGTTCACACACATTTTTGGGGTTGGTTGCCGTTTTTTATATTTGTCATTGGCTTTGATGACAGATTATTTTCATTAGCAAACAGACGTCGTTGTCCATTTGGCAATCACGTGCCTTGGAAATTAAAAAAAAGAGGAATTCTCGTAAAAATTATGAACATTAATTATTACATATTTTCATGTTTGTTAAACATGACAAGAAACTGCCAATAACAACAACAACAACGACTGATTGATGTGGCCAAAATGGAATCAGTCGCTGAATTCGTTTTGCTTGCCAATTTGACTGCGACTACAAATCGGATTTCATTCAGATTGCTTTTCCAAAAAAATAAAAGGAAAATGTATGTATTTGTATGCGTATGTATATGCGTGTGTGTGTGTGTGCATTGTATGCATATGTGTGGGAGTCTCAATCACGGTGAAGAGGCTTAGTGAGCAGCACCCAGGGGAAATCGCTTAAGCCGTTCATAATGAGTATTATGAATGTCTGTCTGCACGTCTCGTTGTCCTTGGAGCAGAGCCTTTGGCTTGGCCTGGCCAGCAACCAAATGTGCAAAACAACAAACATCCTGCCACAAAAAAAATGGTTCACAATTTGAAAGCCGATTGAATATACATATGTGTGTGAATATGTTTATATATATAAATAAATTTGTAATAAAAATGACCAAAGAAAGAAGGAAATTGGCAATTAGCGAATGAGTGGAAAAAACATCGTTAAAAATATATTTTTCACTATATTCCATATATATTTGGAAAAAGAAAATTAAAAAATTAAAAAAATATAACAAAAACAATTAAAGTTAAAAAAGCTAACAGATCCTTTAAAGTTTCAAAATAATAATGACAGAAACTTTAAAATACTTTAAGTTTGACTAGGCATAATTAGTCTTTTTTGTGGATAATTTAAAAATAGCGAATTACATAAATTTGAGATATGGAAGTAATCTAGAAGCTTTAATAATATAGATCTAATTGGCCTTGGGTTTCAAGTCTCGAGTCGCATAGCCTCACCCCTTGTAGCATCGATTATAATATTCAGCTCGTTTGCTGGCAACAGCTTAAAGCCATCTGCAACAGAACTCATTCCAGAATATAAACAAAATGCTTATCGAACGGAATTTTTATCGCAGCTTAAGTGTCATGGCAGCAGGAAGCACCACAGGACAACGGAATCGAGCTGCATAAAAGAGTCAATACCAAAACCATATTTGGCGTATGCTTTCTCAATGCTTTCAGCAAGCAATCGCGCAATTTGTCATGCAATCAATGCGAAACCAAAAAAGTGTTGAGCAAACAACAAAAAAAAAAGAAAAATAGAAATAAATAAAATAAAGAATAAAAGTTTATACATATAAAAGTCCATAGACCAAAGTGCATTGGGCAAGGAGGGTGCGGGGCAAGGAACAGTTTTGCTCCAGTTGCCATGCGAACGCAACTCAATTGCGTCGCTGTTAAATCGTGTGGAAGCTGATATGATTATGCGTGCCCATGGTGACTACCATCCAAGGATACATCGAATACAATACAAGCGAATGGTTATGCAACATGCGGCAAGTGCACTGCAATTAGAGCAAGTATTAAAAGCTGCAAGGGATAAATGTGCTATTAAGTGATCGCCCCTAACAGTGGTGTTAATAAAATAATTTATCGAAAATTCGAACCAACTTTGAAAAATCAAATACTATGGGAATGCATTCTACACTTTTAAAAGGATTTGAGAAAAATACGTAAAAAAGCAATAAAACTAAATATCACTATGTTTTCTTGAATTAGGTTTATCTTTAATGTGATTTTCGATTCTGTTTTCAAAAGTGCTTCAAAACATAGAAAATTGTGAATATAAATAGAGAATTCTGATGTCATCTCGTGACCACTGTTTAAGTATTATTATCATTACTCCAGTTTAAAGCCACGCAACAATCAACAACCAACAATCGCATTATGTGATTTGGAAAACCTAAGCGTTCTACTTAGGGCCTTGAGAGTTGGGGAACTCTTAACCCAAAGGCACGAACATTAAGAAGATTAATTCGCAAAAGCTGTTGTTGTTTTTCCTGTTGTTGTTGTTGTTGATTTTACTGTTGTTGTTGTTTTTACTGTATTTTTTTCTCTCTCTCTGCTCTTACTCTGTCCAAAATCTCAGATACAGTTATGCATCATTGTGTCAAAGAATTGACAAATCTTTGCCAATGCTATGAAAGAGCGAGAGAGAGAGAGAGCGAGAGAATGAAAAAAATTGTAACAATTTCATATGTCTTGAGTTGAAATGCGAAACCGGAGCAACATGCCGCCCCCTTCTGTTAGTCAGTACATTTCCCCGCAGCTCTATCGATTTGGCAAACTCGCAGCACTCGAAAGCAATCATTAAATCAGAAAGTTTGTGTGTGTGTATGTATGTGAGTGTGTGTTTCAGCTTCCCATTTTACAAGAAAACAAATGTAAGAAGTTTGATAAACTCAAAAAAAAATAAATACAAGTTAAATTTTCTGCAACTAGAATATACAGACTATGCAATACTCTGTTCCTTGCATTAAATCTACACTTAACTGTTAAGAATTGGATAGAAAAATAGTTATTTAAAGTAGTCCAACAACTGGTCCACAAAATCTTTAAATTATTTATATTAATTTATTTATAATCATTCTTTGCAGCATTAGACTTTTAAAACTAAAGCAATTTAAATTCCCATTTTAATAAAAAGAGTATTAAAACGACGAAAAAAACCCAATTCGCAATAAAAAGTTGTGTGACAGGACGTTGCCCTACCACACACAAAAACACACGCACACACACACACACACACACACACAGCCACATACACATACAAACTCGCACATACAGCCTGTCAGCTAACCCTCCCTTTGAGCCTGGTCCCCGCCCGCTGGCGCATTTAATAAAGCCCAAATGGAATGACTCGCTTCGTTTTTTTTGGTCCTTTCTGTTTTTTTTTTTGCCACAGCAAAGTCAGCAGCGTAACCGCAACACGTTAACGGTTTCGGTTTCGGTTTCACTCTGTGATTTACAACAACAAAAGCAACAACAATTGGCAAAACACCGCCCCTTCTAAAGGGAACAAGGGGGACACCGAGAGTTGAGCTGAACTGGGCATCCTGTGTGCGCTCATGTGTGAAAAGGTACTTTGGGACCGTTGCAGGAGCGATGACGACGCCTCAATGTCTATCTCATTTCCCAGGACACATTCAGTCTGCTGTTGCATTTGATGGTGTCTTGGCGAATGCAACAGAGTGTGGATGAGACCATGCTGGAAGAGGAGTGCTGAGTAACTGGGAAATACCCTAGCTGTATGTGCTTCCAAATGGATTTGAATTATTCGAAATGATTGAGGATTCACTTCAAAATACACAGTTTATAGTAGCTATAACTGTACAAACTATATGTTTTCTAAATATGTTCCATTTATTTCTAAATATCTAAATAAAGGCAAGCCAATCCTCCATTGATAAAGCGTAGTCAAGAGCTAAACAAACTTATTTAAATACATCTCAAATATGAAATAGAAAAATTAAATGAAATAAGCTAAACTTTATAAAGAATTTCCAACAAGTTCCACGCCAGCTGGAAGTAAAGTAAATAGGTAGTTCTAATGTTGGCCAGGCCAACAGGTACAGTCGCACTGGAATCGTATCTAAACTCCTGACTGCACATTTCCATTTCATTAAATTCATTTAGTCAAGTTCTCCACGTGCCGGCGATAAGAAGGGGATGCGTTGTCGCAGCAACGCCCCTCTCCCCTCTCCCAACTGCCCGACTCCGCCCCTGGCATACTTCAAGTGTTATCAGGCGGACAGCATCATGCATATATTAAGCGTAGATTGGCATCGGCATTCACGCCGGGCTAATAGAAATGTCTGGCAGTTAATTTAGCGTCATGAAGTCGTCCAATAATGTGAAAACAAAAAAAAAAGAAATATAATAAATAAATATGTAAGAAAATCGTTGCCATAGAGCTAATGCTTTGAAGTGGACAGTATTTGGAGAGGTTTCCCAAGTTTAGTTGCCTGCATTTAATTAGTTTCATAAAAGTTTGTTAGTAATTGAAAGAAAAAAACTTTGTATGAGTATTGAAATAATTATTGTTGTTTGCAGAAAAACACAATAAATTAATGCTCGAATCACATTAACTTTATCCATATTATGTTTCAACAAAGTTTTATTTTGTAATTTTAGATATCATACTTTAGTTTTTGTAGTTTTTCGTTTATTTTGAGAATTTAAAGTTTGAGAATCCAA
Organism: Drosophila kokeensis; assembly: GCA_035042145.1. Classification (NCBI taxonomy): domain Eukaryota; kingdom Metazoa; phylum Arthropoda; class Insecta; order Diptera; family Drosophilidae; genus Drosophila; species Drosophila kokeensis. The sequence continues at coordinate 5,032,208 of JAWNLT010000124.1, read as the reverse complement.
TAGAATTGAATAACGTTTGTATAAAAGTGTAAAAAAAAGTGAATATTATTTGAATTTCTTGAGCAGCATTTTTTTTGAGATTGGCTTTGATTGAATAGACGCGGCTGACATGGAGGTACGTGCTAAATTCTCATAAATTTCAATGCGTGCCTCTAAATCGTTTACTGTACCCCAAAGTTCCTTGACTCTCTGCCTTTTGACCTCGATAGTTTCCACCGTCTTGTCGAAATCGATGAGCAGTGCCGGCTTATTGAGCAGTCCGCTCTTCTCTTGCAGCTCCGACTTCTGCTCCTTGAGGCGGGCGCGTTTCAGCTTCAGTTTGAGCAGCTCGTCTCGCAATTTCTTCTGTTTCTGCTTCTTCTCGCCCAGCTCAATCCGCCTATCGGTCAAATTCTCCGTGAGCATGTTGATCTTCTCCCTCACAAAGGCCAACTGATGCACTTGCCGGGTACAACGATCATGCATACGATATAGATCTTGGCTACGCTCTAGTTGAGTAGTTGAATAATATGTGAGTATACATAGGTCAATAGTAGTCAAGGTAGTTCAACTCTTTATATAAGCACCTTCCACTTTTGTGTCCAGCGCTGTAACCTGGTGTTGCACATTCAAAAACTGATCCATGGTTAATGTCTCCGTAATTTGATCAAACTGGCGCTTGCGCTAAATATCAATGAAAATTTAATTAAAAAGAATCAAATAGAATCAATCTGATAAACTGATTGATCTAAGTCGTTGAAGATCAAAATTTTTGTAGATTTTCAACATTTTACCTCAGAGTTATTAATATTCGACACTAAATGCTAGAAAGCTTTTGAGTATAGGGTATCTGACTAGTCGGAATGTACTCACTCACCTCGATCAGTCTGCCCAGGGTGTGTTGCCTGGTAAAGAGCCAGAGGCGACTATCGCTGATCTCGTTGCGTAAATTTTCCATGCGTCGCAGCTCGAGGTCCACGATGCGCGGCAGGAACTGCATATCCTTGCGGATGAGCTTGGTACGGAAGCACTTCTCGAGCGACTCGACTGTGCTGATCGCTATGTTGCTCTCATGGACCATGTCCATGTGAACGCTGGCCAAGAGCAAATTGTTGATTCTCTTCGTCTCGACAGCCGTGGCCTTCAGATGATCAAGATGATGCAGTGCCTCCTTATGTCGCCGGGATTCCACTTCTTCCACATGCGGTGGCAATGCATCAAAGACACGCCTCTGCCCCAAACGACGATAATAATCGAACATTTTATTTGACAGATCTGTGTTGTACTGTTTAACCCACATGTATTCCTTAAGGAGTGCAGGCAGTTCTTTGATCATCTTGTGTTTATCCATTTTTGCATTGAACACTACGAGGGGATCAACATACTCCGCTGCGTCGACAACATCATCGATCAGTTTACTTACAAATTCCATTGCAACTTGATGAGTCTGCTGCTCCGCCCTTTGTCTTTCCAGTGCTGTAGTGGATATTGTGCTCGGGAGGATCTTAGATGAGTGCCTGTCGAATATCAGATTGAAGGCCATTTCGCCTTCATCATCTACAGTTGTCTGGGGCAGTGGCTCCACTTTATCTTCCATATCAAAGGGCCAATCAAATGACATTGTTGTAGAGCTCGATGATTCATCTTCCGACTCTTCTTCTGGCATTTGCACCTCTTGCACCTCGATGTGGCTCACCGATGAGCCTCTGTCCCGGTGTGCGGCATCCACAAAGTGACCCTCATCTTTGACGATCGCATCATTTTCCACCATTTCTGGCTCCACCGATGGGCGAATTGATTTAATCGATATTTCACTCGTGACGGATGAGATATCTGACAGACTGGGAAAATAGAAATTTTGCAAGAAATCACCCTTAAATGATGACGGACTTGTCCGTCCGTAAATTTCGTCCTCTGAAGACACAGCCTCCACTGACATAAGCTCATCCTGCTCATCGCCGGAAAAAGATATGACTTGTTCAATTTTTGTGGTCTTCCCTGAATCAGTTGACGATTGTTGGGTGCTCGTCATCGAATCACTCTCAAGTTGGGTTTCAATTTCTGGTTCTGATTCCGGCTCTGGCTCCGGTTCTGGCTGTGGCTGCGGCTCATGTTTTTTCATTGCCGCATCCTTGCGGCGCCTCTCCTCGCGTCGCTGCAACTTTTCCTTCTGCTCCAATTCCTCAGCACTCAGCTCTTTGCCCTCTTCAACAACATTCTCGTCATCCGCGGATTGTTCAGCATCCTCCCCGATTGCTTCGGCGTCTTTGCTTTCTGGGCCCGCAGATGAAAACATCTGCTCATTGGAGACGTTAAGTTCAGTTTTAAAATGAGGTTCCTCTTTGGTGTTGTCTTTGGTATATTCCACTTCAGCCACATTGTGAAGAACCGTTTCAACGGTTTCCTCAACCGTTTCCTCCATCTTGTATTCTTAATAATTTTATTTAAATTTGTTTAAATATATTTATTTCATTTAAATATTGATTGTTTCTAAGATATTCGCACTTAGGGATTGGTACGTTTTTGCTGTTTGTATTTTCTGTAAGATGTTTTCTTTTGTTTTGTTCCTAGTCCACTTTCTAGTCTTGGCAAGTAGTTCTTGCTTGTTGTATGTGCCAAAAGCTTCTAGATTCAATATATTCTCATATAAAAAGAATATAGTATATATAGAATATGTCTCTGAATGCGAATAGTTTTTTGTTTTACTTATATATCACGGAGTTCATTGCCATTTTTTATATTGTAACTTTGATATAATTCTGACCTCCTCAGATTGCAATTTTTAAATTTCCCAAGAATTTAATTATTTTTCTTCCCAACTAACAAGTATTTCGACTACAATTTTAGCTGACATTCATTAAATTTATTAAGCTCGGTGATAAATTATTTTTTCCACTTATTGTGTAATTTTTATTAATTTTAGCCGCAGTCTTTGACCTTTGGCAGGCAATAGTGGACAGTTTGGGAAGTGAAATTCTTTCATTTCTCACAATAAATGTTGACAGACACATTGTTCTCTGTCACATTTAGTTGTTGAACGTGCCGCATGCCACCAAACTATGCAACATCATTTTTGTCGTACAACTGAAGTTAAATGATGTCAGCTTTAGAAATTTGCCAAAATGTGCACTGCTTAAGTGCTCATCATGAGCAGCTACCCCCTCTGTCCCGCTGCCTCTCTCTCACTCCACACCTTTTCGAGCCAAATGCATTTCTTTGTAGTATATTTGTTGCTGGTAAAAGAGAACGGACATAAAAGTAATCTAAAAAATCTAGTTTAGTATTTTAGGGATTTAAATATGATCTAAAACATATAAACTTTGGAACCACTGTGTCAACTAAAAGGATTTTTAAGCAAGGCCTTGAAAATGGGTTGGGGAAGGGTGCTGGCGATGTTTCAGTGTTTCATTGTGCGCAGCCACGTTGTGCGGCAGGTTGCCCAAGCAACCCCTTTCGGCAGCGACAACGACAACGACGTCGACACTCCATTAATTGAAGCCCCTGGATTACGGTAAATTGCATTGTCTCTCCATCTGAGCAGCCGCTGCGGGGGGTGTGTGGGAGAGAGGGTGAGAGGGGGAGGGGAGGGGGAGAGCTGCCGTGGCAGCGCATCAAATTGTGTACAAATCTTTATAATCCCTGATAATTTCGTTAATGGCTTTAATCACTTACTCGCAGCTCTCAGTAAAGGATTAGAAACGTAGAGAAATATTTCAGTTTGTCATTTAAAATTCAGTTTTGGTATTTAATGCTGAGCACAGAAAAAGCACAGCATATTTTCAGGGCAGCCATTGCCAAATTGAATACCTAGCTCCTCCTATGACGAAGTAAGCTTGTAAGGTCACACACACACACACAAAACTCACACATACATATATACATATATATACATATACATATACCTATGTACTAGTCGTATACCCAATTAGGCAGCTACAATTGTTGCCTCTCGCAACTCACCACACCGCCACTGTGAAACTCAACACGAAAGTTGCGCTGTGTGTGGGTGAGGGTGAGGTGAAGTTTAAAGCTCTGCCAGTTGGCGGCAGCTATAAAAGCGCTGAGAGCGCGACTGGCGCCTCACACAAACCACAAACACCAACGGGGGAGTAGACGACGATGGCACGCTGGAACGGGCTGACGACGTTCTGGCAGCAGCTTTGCCGACGGAACTGTTGGCGCAGAGTGTTGGCGAGCAGGCAGTTGCCACTCGCTTGGAGCGTGGAGTTCGCCAGCTATCGCAAATATCGGAGAATTCTCTAAAGCTTGGCATTGCATTGGCGACATCATATCAAGGAGTCTATATATATATATCTATAAATATATATATGTATAACTTCTGCTGTGCTTGCTAATTGTCTATGAAACAAAATTTGAACCTAAAGAATATCATAGCAACATCATATCAATTCATATCGATCTAATAACTATGATAAGCTGATTAACCATATATCCAATTAATCAACTAACGTGATTTTAATAGAATAAATGTATAATTATTAAATGTATTAAAATTGAATAAAAATTACTTAATTTAAAACTATTGCAAGTGTTGTCTATTAAAACAGTTGAATTGTTTTTACTGCAGATTATCATTTGTAAAGTGAAAAAAATCTTTGATGAATTGGGATTTTAGCTAATTATTTGTGGGGTCTCATAATCATTGATGCTTTTTGGACCTATATAGAGTATATATGTTGAGTTACTTTTTTTTAAATTAATAATATTAATAATAATATAATAATATTTTATATTAACTTATATTAACTGTTTAACACGACTAAATAAAAAATAGAGTCGTGTACTATTAATTTGGCAAATGTATTCATAAAATGTTGTTTATATGGTTTACATCTCAAAAAGCAGCTTCAAAAAATCTATATTTTATCAGGTGCTACTCAAACTGGCGAGCAAGTAATAAAACCAGCAAACAGTAAACAATCAGAGCTTATTGAACTACCTACAAGTTGGCAAATAACCTTGCCTACATCCCCTTGACACACACCCACTTCCCCCGCCAAATACCCTTAAGCAGCTAGATAAAGTGGAGCGCTTAAAAGCAATCCAAAAACTTTAGCTGTACGCGTGCAGGCAACAAAAATTTGCATATGTCAACAAAAAATGAAACACAGAAACAGGAGCAGAAATCGTTCTGGAAAACAATTTCTTTATTGCCTTTATTGGAGGAGGAAGGAGGACTGGAGCTGAGGTCAGAAGAGATACATTTGCCTGATGAAGTCGCCTGTTGGGATTGAAATGCGTAAATAAAAGCATGAAAATTGAAATGTTAATTACATGGCTCAGATGAGCGGATACACGAGAAGGCAGATATACAAACAGTAAAAATATATACCTATATATATGTATGGTAAACAGTTTAAAATACAGTCGAGCAAGTTGTTTAGACATTGGCTAAGCAAACAAGGCTCACAGCGATCTGATTTGTTTGCCCAGCTCTCTTAATCAGACCAAGTTCTGGGCACTTTTTATTGAACCTGAGAGGCCTGAGCCAGGGGCGTAACGCCGAGCGGGGTTAGCGGGGGTTAAAATGCTGCGGCGTTAAAGCAAACAAAACGTGGTCTTTATTAACAATCGGAGCAGCTTTAGGGTGTGGTATATAAGTCACAACCCCTCACCCTTCCTAACTGAAATTGTGCTCTTGATGTTGATGTTGATGCTGATGAGGTGTGAATGTGAAAATGCCACCACGTTGCAGCCACAGCATTTTGTTTTATGCCACACACACACACACACACACACAGACAATGCTGCAGACACCACTCGAGGTTAATTGAATTTCTTTGGCGTCCTTGGCTGCCGTTTGCTTTCCTTTCTAGTTGTTGTTGTTGTTCCTATTTGGGCACTAAATTGAAAACGTGTTTTTTTTTGCTGCCTCTCGCTTTTAAGCTGGTTGAACATGGTCATAATGGTTATACCCAAAATGCAGTCATCATTTACCGCGTAATTAATTGAATCTGCCTCTAATTGAAATGTTTTCAACAAACGTAATTTGATTTATGAAAAAACAAGTTGTAGAATTTCTGGATACTAAAGCTGACATTAGATTTCATATAGAGCTGAAAGGGTGCCTTTAAAAGGTCTTATAATCAGATAACAGAATCAGAATCAGAATCTAAGCAAGACTAGACAAGATAAGAAATATCTAAACTTAAAAAACTATCCCATTTTTAAGTGTTTATGGTCAATATCTAATCATCAACTCTTCTCAGTTGCCAAACTTTATATCACATGCCCAAAATAGATTTCATTTTTATCACTATTGCACATAGATATACTTTACAGCTTCTTAAATATATAAAAACACAATCCACCCACAATTGCCTGGCCAATTTTTGGCGGCTTAGCATTCAAGAAATTTGAATACGCCAACATTTTTTAGTGTCACGTTTTTCTCGCGTTGCGCATTTTCGATTATTTTTCTTTTTGGTAATTTAATGCCGAATTTTTTTCGTCGAAAGGCAGCAAAGAAAATTCAATTAAATGTAATCGCATCTATTTGCCATTTAGGCATGACTGATTGGAAGCAGAAAAAGAAAAAAGTAAAATTGAATAAATAGCTAAATAAACACGCACTTTGAAAATAAATGCTAATTTCTTTTTCTCTTGTTTCAATTGACACTTCAGCGAATAATAATACAAAATACAAAACTCGCAAGTGCGATTTTTTTTCCTTTCCAAGTATTTCTTGCATATCCCTTCGAAGTGGCAGCACGTGCCATGAAAATCCTTTTAATGTGTCTCACAACTTCGAAATTTGATAAAAAACCAAAAATATTATGGACGAATTTTCTTTTTGGCTACGCTTATGTGCAGGGTGGCTGAGTGGATTATGGGTGGTTTTTAATAAATTCATGAACTTGATATTTTGGGGTTGGGGATGTTTCTGCCCTGTCTTTGAGACAACTACTTAAATGTAAGTTGAAGTTGTAGGCTATCAAAAATATCGATTGCTATTTGATAATCAGAAATAATAATATTATATATTTGAGAAATATTATCAGAAATTATTTGCTATAGAATTTTAATAATAATTTTTAAAAATTGTAAATTTAACTGAAATATTAAAATTTATTTAATTTAAAAGTTATTTTTTATTCTGATAACATTCTATTAATGAGTAGCTAAACAAATTATAAATAAAAACGGCACAACTTTGTGGCAAGTACTTCTTAAACATTCTGCAACTGCCGCAAAATTAAAGAAAGATAGAGAGAGAGAGAGAGAGAGAGGGAGGAGTACGGAGTGGGAGCGAAGTGGCAGGTAGTGAGTGCTCATGAATTATGCGGCGCTAACAAGCCGCAAGTTGTCATAAAAATCGCAATCTGAACGGCAATTACCTGTTGATGGGCACACGCTAGTTTAACCCTCAATTACTGAGTAATGCTCTGGTCTCAGGGGTGAAATCGAGACGACCACAGGCATTTGTGTGTGTGTATGCCTGAGTGTGAGTGTGTAAGGTGTGTCGGGGGTGTGTGTGTGTGCCCCCAGAGGACGCATAAAAATTTGATTAAGTGAGGCTTCTGCAACTTCTTCTACTTCTTCTTCTTTGCAGCAGCAAATTAAAAAACACTTTCACGTTGTATCAATTTGCAAATTTTATAAATCTTCATTTGCACCTGAGACGTGAGGAAAGGTCCTGTCGCGCATCCAGCGGCAGCCACAGGTGGTCGTTTTGGCCTTCGTTCTTTGGCTTAAGGACTAAGCCGCACGGCGAGACGTGACTGCAGCACTGTGGCAAGGATTTGCCGCCGTTTATTTCTATTTATATATTTATATTTGCGATTTGCTTTAGTTTTGTGTGGAATTAATTTCTTTTATATATATTTGCATTGCGCTCTTTTCAATTAACTAAAATGTCCTCAAATTGCGTCCAGTTCACGCCATTTGGCTGATTGTTTTTACACACGACTTTTGGTTGACCAAATGGATATGAACCCATTTTGGGGTTCATTGTCCATTTTTAATTTCTGTAATGCCTTTTTTGCTGGTCTTTGCTGCTACTGCTGCTGCTGCTGCTAGTGCTCTTTGCCTGAGTGCACTCGAGACCTGAGCCAGAGGACACTTTGTAGTAGCTTTTAAGAAAATTATACAATTGCATTATGACGCCGCATTGACCAGCCAAGTGCTTCACAATATAAATTGATGCGCATTGTCCTCGCCTGGCTCCAGCGGCAGCAGCATCAATTTGTCCTTGCCATTGCAAAGTTTAAATTTCATCCATATATCAAACGCATCAAACGGGGGGCCTCGGCAAATGCCGCCCACTGTGCTGGCCTCCCACCAAAAAGCGCAGTCAGCACTGAGACTGGGTTTGAGGCTCGGCGAGTTGTGTATTACAAATCGCTCGACGGGAGGCGAGACACAGGACGCAGGACGATTGTCAGTCGCTTTTTTTGGACGGTGGGTGGCATAATTTATGGCACTCGTTTCAGTTCGAGTTGTGCGCTTCGCTGCGGTTATTAAAATGCTCAATGCTCTTACCCAAACCCAAGCGATGCTCTCTAAACTCCAACTCCGATTGAGACTTCAGTTCCCCGTTTGCTGTTAGACAACATACAAAAAGTGTAGCATACTTGCCGGCGCCGCGTAATGGCAACTCAAGTAGCGACAACAGCACTCACGCACAGTGGTTCAAAAGTGTTTCAAATTTGAGCAAATTCTTTTTTTTTACTTTAACTGCATTCTGGTGTATATATTCTTACTACATAAGATGCAGAAAATATCGACTACATTTGATGTTTGCTATCAAATTGCTAACCAAAGTTCTGTCGAGAATTTAAATTAAATTATTTATACATTACAAATTTTCAAATTTATTAACGCCTTTGCCAATTGTCAGTCTATATAACTCAAATATGTATTTTTTCAGTGCATAAATATAATTTTCAACCCACTGTGCGTGTTGTTGTCGTCTCAGCTTTCGCTCTTGCATGATAATCAATAAAATGTTTTGGCATTTACTTTCATTGTTTGCTGCTGCAACGCCCATTGAGCCACGCCCACGCCCACTTTCCGGCTCAAGCTCGAGAGCTATTTGCATATTGGAGAGTCGCATTTTAGAGTGGCAAAGGCATATTGCAGGCTTTATGTCCTGCCGTCGTTTTCGCATCGTGCTCAAGTCCTTTGCACCGGGCGTGCCTGGCGAATTGTTTTACTGTCGTCGTTCATTTGGGTTGATGGCTGCCACTGCCTGCCTGCCACCGAGGACAACATGAAAGTCGCTTAATCTACTTAAATGTCTTTGAATTTGGAATCTTTAGTCGCTGTCTCCCTCGGAATGAAATTCGCTTGCCTAAGCACATTTTGTGGCGACGAGGGCGAGAGACGATCGCCTGGCGTTATTAACATGGATTTATGGCATATCCTTGCGATGACTTAAAGCCGCTATTAGCGTCCAAAGTTGTAAACAAGTTGTCGCTAACTGAGTCATCCCGCCATCCAATGACAGTCTAGCTCAGCTGCACAAGGCAACAAAGCAGAAAAACGCAAATTTCTATTTGCTGCAAAGGTAGCATCAGCATCAGCATCAGATAATTTCAATTAAAAATGCCTTTCAATAGTCGTTGTCGTTGCTGGCAACCCTGACGGAAGCCTTCCCATTGATGTCCTTGTTGCCGTATCAGCAGTTTAAAATCCGTTGCAAGAGGGGCGGGGCAGAGGGGTTGAGGCTGTCGCTTAATTGAGTTTCGCTTTGACGGCAAACCGCATAAAAGGCGACTTTTAAGTCTTCACATGCTCAGCAATTAAAGTCAATGTCCTCGCCACGCTTCAAAGCTCAGAAATTTAATATTCCCCTTAATGAGCACAAGCTGAACACAAAAGCTGACAAAAAAAAAAGCAACAACTTTTGTGGTTTCGTCAAACAGCAACTGACCATAGCTGCTGTGGCTCCTAGATGAAAGATATATAAAATAATTGTGAATGCTTTAAAATCTTACGATTTCTAAGATAAACTAGTTGGATTTTGGCAAGGTTAAGATTGAAAAGAAGATCGAGCAAAAGAAGACTCTTATCGAGAAGATAGGTTTAGTCACTTAAGAATTTGTCTCATTAATGTCTGGTAACTGAAATATGTTTTGGTATGCTACCGGTTCATGTACCAGGAATAAAGAGTCGCCGCAATCGGTACTTGGAACAACTTGGGCTGACTGAAGTGAATACGTAAAGAGTTCTTTTCGTACTGATTTATTAAGTAAAGCTGCATGGTTTATATACAAGATTCTTAGACAATATTGTTTGCTTAGGACTAGTTATTCCATTTACAAGTTGACCTAAAGAATCAATAGTTATCTCGCGCTTACAGATACCATGTTTTAATATGATCTTATACGATGCTGCATGTGATTCCATCCAAAAATAACTTTCATGAAACTTAAACATATTTTAGATTCCTCAAGTGAAGTTACAAGTCAGAAAATATTTACAATTCCAACCTAAAAATAATCTTTATAATGGAGTCAACTCTTGACTATATTTTTTGTTTAGCAATTCATTCGATAACCGATTGCTAGTCAGCATATACAAAAAGTTTTCACTTTTGGTCTTTTGAAATTCAAATTAAATATTTCAATAACTTTTCTAGTCTTATGTAATCACATTTCTTACTTGTATATATGTATATATATATCCAATTCATGTACACTTCATTTGCTCGCCCAGTTGAGGCAGTTTTGCAACCCCATGTTGCACAGATTTACAATTTGCTATGGGCAGTTTAGGGGTATAAATAAATGTACATATATCATAAAGTTATCAACTTGATGTTGACGAGCTTGTCATTGTTGTTGTTGTTGTTGTTGTTGTTGATGACGCTGCAAACAAATTTTCGCAGTTAACAAAGGACTCGTCGCTTCTGTCGTCGTCGTCCTTCGCATTCGCCACGCTCTTTTTGAGAGACAGAGATAGAGTTAGAGGGAGTCAGAGAGTCAGGGAGTCAGGACATCACTGAGCCGCCAGTCATTTTGTCTGCTTGTCTGTCCGCTTCGTCCGCCGCCTGTCTGTCATCGCCTCATTCAGGCTCGTGATGCTTGATGGCAGTATAATTGATGCACTCGAGCGTAAGTGATTAGATTCATTATGAGGCCGAACAGGCGACGCCAATGGCAACACACCACAAGCAGTGGCAGCCACATTGGACTGGGTGATCAGGTGTCCGACGGACTCAGCGAAGCAATTCAAAATGTTTCAAATCGGCCAAATAAAGTAACTTTGAAATTAAACTCACTCGCTGCTAGGCGGCCAAATGATGTGTGACAGCATTTTTATTGCCCAAGCCAAGAAACCGAAACTGGAACGGGCGTAGGGATATATGTATATAGGTAGATGTGGCGGGGGTAGGGGTAAAAGGCAACGCACGCCAACATTAATCAAGACATTCCACACAACTGAGATATACACAGAGTATTTATGCATTTTGAGGGTAAAAGTAAAAAAACAGCAACATAAAAAACTGAGAGAAGAAAACTCATAAAGAGCCGACACACGCCGGGGCGCAAAAGCATCGCTTCCGGTGTGTCGCCCCGTTGTATGGGGATGGTGTATTATAGGTAGATGAGGGGATGAGGGGGGGTTGGGACAGCATAAAACGTGTGTGCATTCTAGCTTAAAATAAAGTTGCAGCTCTGCCACAGGCAGCTATGCCTGGGCAACGTTTGGCTTTTGTTGTTGGCACTTTGGCTTTTGTGTCGTTATTCATTGTGTTCACGTTTGGCAAAATATGAATGTGTTTGTGAATGAATGAATGTCCTTAATGGATGCGAGTGCCAGCGACGATGGGGTTGCCACTATCCAGCAAATGGGCATATGCTAATTAAACAAGCATAAAATGTTGGAGTGAAATCCATGCAGGCGTATAAAAAACTTAGCCAGTTCTAAGCACTTTTTTATTCTTTTACATATTATTTTTAAGGAGCTGGAACGAGAGCAAAAAAGCAAGCGTAAATTGTTGTTAATATTTGATAATAATATATAACTCATAAATGTTTGTTTTGTGAAATACAAAACAGAAATCATCTCAATAAATAATTTTCGTATGTCAAATCTGAGCAGAAATCTTACAGCCTGCGCTGGTATCGATTACATCCAGTTGAATTGATGGCTTAAGACACACACACACATTTATCCGAGAGTCTCAAAACTAATAACAGGCGAAAACAACTTGAATCCTACTCTAGAACCCCCACACAGTCCCCTCCCTCCACATATACGTGCCACGGTCTCATATCTGTGGCGCTTCCAGCTATTTGCACACAAACAAAAATAAATATTAAATCTCTTGGCTGACGAAAGCGAAATCGAAATCGTTTTGTGCCACACACATAGACAGATACCCACCCATTTATACACACACACACACACAAGCATACAGAAAGCTACACACCCCAAAACCAGACAGGTTTCGGTGGCACGCGCTTATCGAGCCCAGAGCAGAGCAGCGTTTAGTTTTGTGATTGAGTGGGTGGACGTGTGGATTGACAGGATGAGTCTGCTAAATCAACAAGCAGTCGTCTCCATGTCCATCTCACATCCTGCTGACCAACCAAAAACTTTATTTGCAGCATATTTTTTTTTGTTTGATTTTCTTTTTTTTGGCACTCGAAAAACTTTAAAGCCGCTTTCGGTTTAGTAATTAAAAACGAAAGCCTTTTTTGCTGTAATCAGTAATCCATAAGCAGAGGCCACCCTCCAAGTGAATCAAGCAGCGAAAAGCCATACATCATATCAGGATGCGCGACGGGGAATCCCAACAAAGATGACAACGCTAAAAGGCGGCAAAAGTTATTTTGTAATTAGTGCACAACCAGCAAAAGTTACAACAGCAACGGCAACAACAACAATGAAATTGAAGACGACTTTTGGGCGCCAACGCTGCACTAATTACCGCTGACATGCGCTTCATTCCCGTTCCAGTTCCTGTTGCCGTCCCCGTTCCCGTTCCCGTATCCCTGTTCCTGCCACCAAACCCAATCCTACGCCTGTCGCGCCTGTCAACTCAAGTTTGACACTTTTTTCGCACAATTTATGAGCTCAGGGGTAGCGACCACGCCTACTTATTAGTGGTACAGTGGTTGCCACTTAAGTTGCAAGTTAATCTCTGTAGCATGCCGTCTTACTGTGGATGTATTCTCAGCTCCGTGACTATATAAATAAATAAAAAAAATTAAATTAAAAAAAGGTTTTGGTCATTCGGCGGCAGATTAAAAAGTTTCTGATTTAATTTCAGATTTCCTCTGAATAAGTTTTTTTTAAATTAAAGTTCAGATATTTCGCTAAAGGGCATTTATATTATCTTTATCTTTCACGATTTCTTTCATTATATTTTTCGAAATCTAGCTTTTTCAGCGTGTCATAGAAATTTATTTAATTTATTTATATTTAATTTTGCTTTCATATTTTATTAAATTATATTCTGTTGAACTATTCTAATAAATTTAATTCACATTGTTTAGGTTCAAATATTTCTTATTGTAATTTTATTTATTTATTTTTATTTTATTTATATTATAAATATTATTATTACGATTTTTATTAGGCCTGATGCCCACTGTGCTGGCCTGCTGGAGTGACACTTGAGCCGCAGCCGGGTCTGCCACTTAGTTTAGAGTTTTATGAGCGCAATTCGATTATTCTTCATTTATGTCAATCAATGTGATTTTTGTTGGCTGCTTGTTGGCTTTTAGGCGCAGGATGCGCATCCTTAATCGCCCTGTTTTAATAGTAGTCAAGCGGAACACACAGGCTGCCCAAAAATTTGGAAATTTAATATGATAGCTGATGAATGTTGTTTCACTTGTTGTTGTTGCTCTTGTTATTGTTGTTGTTGTTGTTGACGCCACGTTGTCTCTGAAGTTGTCGGTTGTCTGGCCGACTGTCTGGCCGGCTGGCTTCCACTGCTTCCTGGTCATGTATCCTTTTTGCACACGTTATGGAAAAAATGTGAAAATCCTTTTGCGTCTCTGACTGCCGGTTTTGTTGATTTTCATTTCATTTCCCCAGTTGTTGTAGCTTGTTGTTGTGGTTGTTGTTGTTGTTCCTGTTGTTGTTTATTTCGCTTTGCTGTTTACATCCGCAACTTTATTATAGCTTTTGGCTGAGTTGCAACTGTTTGACTGTTTGCTCTATGCTTATAAGGGTTTTGCCAATGCGTCGTATTAGCAACATAGCCAAGGGGAGCAGGATGGGGGGAGTGCTGCTTTGTTACTTGGAAGTGAGATGAGAACTCTTAGAGTCATGAGTTTTTATGGATTATGAATTGTTTGCTTGGGCTTGGGAAATGAGGCAGTTGCTCAAGGTTTGTTTAGATTATTGGCTACTTTTAGTGGAACTCTGAGATACTATGGAAGAAATTTAATACAGAATCACTTAAATATATGCAGAAATATCTGCACTAATTTTAAGTGACCAAGACTCCTGTGTAAAATATCAAGAATTACTATATACCAACTGAGTTTGGGTTTCAATTTAAAGTTTTCTTCTTTGAGCTCTTATTTGAGCAGCTTTAATAATCATTGACTTTTATAAAATAAATCATATTGTACAAATAAATATTATTCGAAAAAGAAAAATCGAAATCGAAAAATCGGACTTATAATTTCAATCGTCTTAAAATTGGTAATTCTATGATTTCACTTAATTTATTTAATATTAAATATGTACATGTACATTAAATATGTATATGCTCAGGTTTTAGTAAATACAATTTAAGTGCAGATAAATATTTACCGACTATATGCAAATTCCAAACTAAAGGATTTATTTAACGATAATTTCATGTGTTTCTATATTAATACAACAAAAACGTTTGCAAAAATTAGAACAAATCTCATAAAACGAAAAAGTGCTGATAATTTGCCATGACAAATTATCCTGTTACGCCAAACTTTATTTGATAGACTTGTCACAAAGTTCCAGTGTAATTTGCAGTAATTCGGAAAAGTCTGTCATTAGTTATGCGAAAATGAAGTAAATGTTCACGTAGAATAACAATATATTAAATGGCAGGCATCTCGTTGATTTAAACTGAAAACTGAGCTTACCATTCAGCTGGTCAATCAATAATGAACAATGAGTGATTTCTGGCCAATGGGCAATAAATTGTGCAACATAAATCGTGAGCATTAAAAAAAAAAAACTGAAATCAACGTGGGCGAGATAGAAAAGCGATTGAAAGCAAACAAAAGCAAAATATTCAAAATGGCTGACACTTTTGCGTAATACATATGTATAATGGCCACATAGACACGCTGGTATTTCGCGTCTATATGCCAAACTGGCAAAACAACGGAGCTGTGGCCTGGGCAACATGTTAATAGCATTTCATGCACCACTGAGATTCACATTGTTCGCATGCCTGACAACAGTAGTATATAGTAGATATACATATATATGTAGGTATGCGGAGGAGGTGATTGCTGATTGGTGCATGCCAGCCAGGTGGCTTACCCCCACTCTCGCTGTGCGACAGAATTTGCTACTGTTGCCAAAACAACCCTCGACCAACGGAATTCCTGCACATCGTTCAAGGCTGAGCCTGCGCACAACTCACCTCACAAGCTTTTCACCACACTAATGCCATCCCGCTTGCACACGTCCGTGTGTGGACGCATTTGTTAATGTTGTTGCTGCTGTTGCTGTTGTTGCCGTTGGTGAGCATAATCTGGACCAGGGCATCTTGCTGGCTGGCCAGACAAGAAGGGCAAATGCTGCAAAGGCGTTAGTTTCACTTCGTGCGTTGTCCTGCTGAGGCCAAAGCAAGCGCCGCAACGTTAGTGCCAGTGAGTGTGACCAGTATACAGTGACTATAACTATATATACATATATATATATATCTACTATATATATCGATTTATAATTAAGCTAAATTATACTACAGAAATTGCTCTTGAAAATCACTTAAAAATCGTCTAGAAACTGTGCAAATTCCGTGGATAAAAAACCATTGCGTTGAAAACCACGCGTTTCATTCTTCCAATTCCAGTTGTCGAAAATTTCCAGTGTATATACCAAGAGTAGCACAGCCCTACACCTACACCCCTATTCCCACCCCCACCCCACAACATATATATATAGACACAAGTGTATATAGCTTCCAGCTGCAGGCTGAGATAGCTGCTTATTTACCACTGGCATTTTCTATCGCATTCTGGCAACGCCAACTGACTTTCTGGCATTGTCTGATCCTCGCCGTGGACCACGGCTGACTTGACTGCCGCACAGTCTTCAGACAGAGTTGAACGCGGATCATTCCCACATCGTCCACGTCGTCGTCGTCGTCGTCGTCGTCGTCGTTGGTCCGTTCGAGACTCCCGCCGGGGTCGTCGTCGTCGCCGTCAACTCTGTCTGAATGTTGTCGCGTCGGCTCCATAAAAAGCCGAACTTTTAGTTTTACAATTAGTCTCAATAATTATTTCTTAAATTTTTTTTTGTCGGGCGCGTGTTGCTTAGAAATCGTGAGCACTGCAATAACTCTATTTAAATACCTCTACATAACCTTAAAAAAACCCCATTTCTTAACTTACATAACCTTTAAAATATATGTGTATAAAAATTGGCATCGCTTGTTCTTTTTCCAGCGTTACGTGTAATGTGTCAATCTTCTATCTGCATATATCTATAATCTGTGTACCTTATTTGTGATATTATAACCAAAAAAAAAAAAGAAAAGAAAAGAAATTATTTTAAAATATTACAATTTTGTTGCATAATATTTAATTAACACATAAATAATAATTTATAAAATAAAAATACAACTATAAAACGAGCGAAACAATCACGTTAGCTGTTTTTTAACGTTACGTTGGATTACGTTAAGCGATTACATAATCGAGAACAGCGCCAGAATGGATTACGCAATACTTGTGGGCAACGTAAGTGCGAAAAAAACACACAATCAAAGGTCAAATGTAGAATTCTCTCTATTGCCAGTAAATAGCTATTGATTTTTTCTATATTTAGTTGGCAAGAGAAACTTTGCAATAACGGAATATGGTACAGGAAGTTTTCAAATCAGGTTGTTGAAGAATAGCCAAATTAATATATGTTGTGTTTTTTCTTGACCTTTAAAAAGAAAAATAGAAATAATGAAAAAATAAAAACTCTTTCATTTCTTAATTTAAATTCAAACTAAGCCCAATCTAAAATATATATCTAAAATTGCAAAACTTGAACTCAAAGCAGCAAAAGAAAATTCTGAAAGTTTAAAACTAGTTTTCAAAGTAAAATAATATCTTTTATAATAAATAGTTTTTTAGCTTAAAAAAATTACAATGTCATCTTTACTCCTAGCTAAAAAAGAAAGTTAATAATATCTCAGAATACTTTTCAACATTGAAATATATTTTCCTGATTTCCATAAGTATTATAATAAAGTGCTTCGAAAAGAGCTCTTTTCAATCTTCACAATCCCGATTCATGTACATACACATTTATATATACATATATATATTTCTCAACCCAAAGTTCTCTCTCCCCGCCGTCGCCGAACCAATCTCAGTTCTCCGTTCGTCTCAGGCTATTAACTGCCAGGCAAATTTATGAACGTAAGCCGCTTAACAAATGTCCTGGCAACATTTGCAACAACGAAAACGGACGACAAATGTGGCAAATGATGATATTTTGTAGGATTTTCTTATCAGCAGCCAAACACAGACACTCGTTCGCAAAACAGAAATACATTAATAATGTTGCATCTCTTTTTGGCAGGCACTGTGAAAATGCAACACCTTTTTGGCAACAACAACGAATGATTACAACAAATATTAAATGGCGTCCAACTGAAACTTCTCCCCACTGAATCAGCACCAGTATCAGAATCAGAACCAGAACCAGAACGAACCAACCAAAATTGAGTTATCAAATTTGTTGTTGGGTGCTGCAAATTAGCCGCCTGTGGATTCGACACGCCCAACAAACAAAAAAAAAAAAGCGTACAGCGGTAAGCCGCCGTGAAGTTGGCTACAAAATATTTATGCGCACAAGCGATAACAACAACAACAACAACAAGTGAACAAAAACAATAAAGTCCAACAACAACAACCAGCAGCAGCAGCAGCAGCATCAACATGAAGGGCTTGACGGCGTTTAAGGAGAAGGCGACGGGCGTTTTCGGCGGGTGAGTAGAACGAATCCGTGTATTATGATAATCACACTGTGCAACACAATTTTCTATACAAGCTTGAATTAATCCTTAAATTAAATGGGAAAAAGTTACATTATTAAATATACTTGTATATAAATAGTGGATATAATAAATATAAATAAGTCAAGACTTTTTTTTTAATTAAGTTGCATTTAAAAAATTTGAGTGTTGGATAAAATAGTAGATACAATAATTATAAATAATTTTGTTAAATTTTAATTTATACATGGAAAAACTTTCAATATAAAATATCAGTTTATCCAAATCTAAAAAGTAGATAAAATAAATATAAGTAAATCCACGCTTTCAGTTTTACATCTTTCATTAGTTTACTTATCAGAATTGATGATAAATAAGTTTTCTTCTTCTGATATTCGGTGCTCTACAATTATGTAGCACAGTGTTCAAATGCTGAGTGTGCAATATGCCGAGACTGAAATATGAATGCAATCAAAAGATTTTCTACAAAAAATCAAAATTTAATTTAACGCAACGCTGATCAGCTGAAACGCACACCACTGTGCACAGTGGTTGTTTGAACTTGACCATGCACAGGCTAATGGGGTACGGGGGAAATATGCTGAAGTACTTAGCTATAAATATATATATGTATAGAGAGAGCTTTGAAGGCGTCGCGAAAGTTGGGGCACGTGTCGCCGTCTCGCGTTGTGGCGCGTCGAGAAGTTTATAAAAATTATTGGCATGCTTAACAAGTCATTAAAGTCGCCCAGTTGCAGTCAGTCAGTCTGTCTGGCTGTCCGACAGTTGTGGCATGCCGAGACGTACACAGGATGCGTCGCACCGTTGGCTCAGGAATTCCGTGCACGTTGCCAGCATGCGGCACGTGCCGCTTGAAGCGGCAGCTCGGCAACAGATCCTTCACACAACAATAAAAGAGTCATGAGCATATTGGGCGAAAAACAGGACAAGTGCGTGAATTTCTGGTATGCAATTTTATGGGCACGTCACACACCTATAGAGAGAGAGAGAGAGAGAGAGGGAGAGAGAGAGAGCGGGACAGAGAGCACTCGCACACTTGTACAACTGATTTCTCAAGGACCTTGAGCGCAAATTAGAAACTGGAACAATAGGTAAAAACGATTTCGTTGCCATTAAGGAATGTCTCTGTGTGTGTGTGTAATGAAGAAGAAGAAGAGTGTTGCATACCAACGAGCGTGTTTGAAATTGAAAAGGCTGCACGCAAATGAAATTGATTTTTACGAGCCCATTCAGCTGTTGCCAGGACAACAGGATCTGCAGCTGATGGCTGAGCTGTCTGCTCGAGTGGCACTCGAAACGCGCCTCGCGAAATGATATTGAAATGCGTGAAAACTTCTTCTTCTTCTTCTTCGCACAGTACTTCTCGCCATTGTTGGTGAAAATGAAATTAGAATTGTCAGCTGCGAAATACGAAGCATTCGCAGGAGTCGTCGTGTCGTGTCGCTGACAAGCCACCAACTTGCCAAGTTAAACAGTTGCCCCCATTTTCTTGCTTTACCCACAATTGGCCGACTAATGGGCGCGCTTTTGTGGCCAAGTTAAAGCCATGCCAACTGCCAACTGCCAACTGCCAACTTGAACTCGTCTTCGAAGACAGCGGCGCCAGTTAGCTATAATCTATGCGGCGCCAAAAAGTCTGCAACATTTTTACTGACAATCAAATGCGCCAAACAAGTGGCTGAAAAACTTGCGCAATAGTTTACTAAAGGCGCCGAAAAAAAAACGAAAGCTAAAAAAAGTAAAGTTCAGCGCATGAAGTGTATATACCCTAGTAATATTTCAAGGAAATTTATTTAAATTAAAATAATTGCAAATGACTCTTAATTCTAATATAAATCATTGCTTAAAGCTTCTTAATTTTGGCATGGCAGATTAGAGCTTAACAACTTAAAAGTAGTTCTAAAATTTCTAAACTTGGTTTAAGATGACTGTAAAATCTTTTTAGGAAAGAAAAAAACCCACAATATTCAAATATACATATATTTTAAATTTGTATCTACCAATAATATTTATATCTTTAATAATTTGGAGCCTCGCCAGTCTTTCGCATCTTCAGTATTTCTCGAAATCTTTTATTATTAAAGATGTATTTTATTTTCCGCTTTATTGTCTAGAAATTACAAGTGAAATTAATAGGAATAATTTTTTATAAAGAATCAGATATTCGGTCCATTAAATCGTTTCCTTATTATAGCCATCGCTGGCCATTTCAATGCCATTGACAAGCATTGTGACAAAACGCGGATGCTCAAATAGCAAAGTAATATGTGTATGCTTATGTGTGTGTGTGTGTGTGTGTGTATCCATAAATAGCGCATAAAAATTGGCGTCAGACGAGCCGGCATTAAAGTCGGTCAAGGCGCAAGGAGAAAGAAACAGGAGAAGACTACAAGGAAGACAAGGAAGCTGCGTGACCAGACGAGGGTAGCTTTGGCGGCAGACATTTGAGTTATGTGACAAACGGCGACGAAACTCTGAAGTTGCCCTTTTTTTTTGCAGTGGTTGTTGTTGTCCACAGTAGGAGTGTGGCTTGTTTGCTGCTGGCTGCTTATTAGTTTGTATTGCGGAGCGTTTGTCTGGATATTTATGAAGAGAAATGCCAAAGTCGAGGCAGAAAAAAAGGCAAAGTTCTTAAGATGAGGTTATCAATGTTGATGTGTCACTTAGCCAGGGTTAATGTTGGATTGCCTTAGTCCCCTAAGCCATATCGCCTTACATTAAGTCACACACAAACACACTCACACTGTGTCATCAATCAGCTGCTGTGTCAGCTGCTTGCAGACCGTTAAATGCTGACCTTAAGCCACAATCAGATTTAGTAATGGAGAGAAATCAAATTGAAAAACATTTTAAAATCACTACCTGGCTGCCCAAATCGACTTTAAATGTCGCCCCTGTCGCTCAGCTATCAGCACTTAATAAAATTGAATTCAATTTCAATTGGATGACTCTGTTTTCAAGCCATCATCCCCAAAAAAAACCGCAAATGCCTCTGGGAAAACAAGTCGCTGGAAATGTGGGGGGGGAATTTTTGTGTGTTGCTCTAACAAGCTGAAAATATTTGTGTTTTTACGCCCCTTCTGACCAAAATGCCAAACTTACCTGTTGCTGACTGTCATCTAATTGGCTTGAGTTATGTCCTTTCTCTGGTTCCTTTGCAGCATCAAGCCGAATATGGAGAAATTTGAAATATCGCAGAGCTACCATGGCGGACACGGTGGCTACGAGGAGATGGAGGGCGGCGAGCGGGAGGGACACGGCCCCGGCGGTGGACATGCCTACGACGACGACCGACCTGACTCCCCAGCCTCCTTCGAGGAGATCGAACGCCCGCCGCTCCGCAAGATCGACAAGTACTGCAAGGCGCAGTGTCCTTGCATGCCGGCCCGTTACACCATCGCCACAATGGCCTGCGTGGGATTCATGATAGCGTTTGGCATGCGTTGCAACATGTCAGCGGCCAAGCTCAAGGGCGAGCGCAATGGGGTAAGCTCACCAAATTATCAAAGAGTTGCACTGAAGTGCAAAAAGTGTTTTAGCATCTCGAATCCTGAAGAACTTAAAACATATTTAGCAAAGATACAAATTATAATCTACCACTTAAACAAAGTGAATACGTCTTATTTCATTTGCTTTAAATATTTTAAAAGTTACAAAAAAAGTATCTCATTTTAAAAGTCGCTTAACAAATCATAAAAAATACAAAAAAGTTAAAATACCATTTAAAGGGTCTTCAACAAGAAATGAGAATTGGAAAGGGGAATCAAATTTGCTTCATTTGATGGCAAAGCTGTTGTCAATTTAAATGTGGATGTGAGTGTGTTTGGTGTGTGTTTGGCTGTTTGTGTGCGTGTTCACATCACTCAAAAGTCACACACAATGCCACGCCCACACACACACACAAATACACAGAATTTTCGCTTGTTAATAAAGCCCCGCGGCATAAATTTTAATGATTCCAAATTTTGCTTCGTTCTGCTCTGCTCTCCACCCCACTCTCATTCTGCTTTATTCTCTCTCTCTCTCTCTCTCTCTCTCTCTGTTAAGCATGTCTTTATGAACTGGACGGTGGCTGTGGAAAGCCATGTGGACTCATCCTTCTTCTGGGGCTATCTGATTACACAAATACCCGGCGGTTTTATTGCATCCAAGTTTCCGGCGAACAAAATCTTTGGGCTCTCAATTGTGAGCTCTGCCACGATGCATCTCCTTGTGCCGTTTGCCATGACGAAGATGCATGGCCATGTGGTGATTTGTGTGCGCGTGCTGCAAGGACTTTTTGAGGCAAGTATCCAAATTCCAAATTTCAAATCCAATTCGATTTCAGCAGATCAAAGCTAAGGATTACGCAAGGGGTAGTGGTAGGTGTAGGGGTGGCGGGGTGGTGACTGGAGAAGGGTGCGTGTAGTGGAAGGATTTTGCTTTATGATAAAGCAAATATGTGAAAGGAAAACATGCCCTAAGCTGGTTGGAGTAAGCGAATGTAAAGTAACTAAATAGTGACAAGCAGACAAGACAAGCAGATACCCAGTACCTCTCAACCAAATACCGCAGCATGCGATATATTCGTAGTAATTTAAATACAGAAAATAAATATAAGTTTTCATTTGAGAACAAGTTAAATAACTTCTAAACAATGAGCTGAAATAAAGTATAACATCGATTTTTTAGAGGTTAGAGTACTGGAAGCATATACAATCAGACTCTTAGATGGACAAACAGACGGACAGATGAAGCTTAAGCGCCACAGTTTGTCGCTCTGCTAAAGAATAAATTTTAGTCTAATATCTAAAAAAGTTTACTTGATGCTGTTGCATACATGTGCACAATTCCAAAATACCCTTTACACATTTAACTACAGGGTAAAATCATAACAAAAGCATTTATTTTAATGCGATTTCTTTGTGTGCTTGTTTTTTTTATTTGGCAATCTTTTCTGAGCATCCTTTTCTTTAACCATATCCATTTCTACAGGGCGTTACATATCCGGCTTGCCATGGCATTTGGCGCTTCTGGGCGCCACCCATGGAGCGTTCCCGTTTAGCGACGTTGGCCTTCTCCGGCTCGTATGCGGGCATTGTTGTGGGTCTACCCTTATCCGGCCTGCTGGCCGGTGCCGTGGGATATCAGGCGCCATTCTATGCGTATGGCATCTTTGGCATTATTTGGTATATGTTCTGGATCTGGCTGTGCTTCGAGAATCCCCGTAAGCATCCCGCAATTAGCATACCGGAGTTGAAGTACATTGAGAAGTCGCTGGGGGAGTCGGTAAATCCGACGATGCCATCGTTCAAGACGACTCCGTGGGGTCAGATTGCGCGCTCGATGCCCGTCTATGCGATCATCGTGGCAAACTTCTGTCGCTCCTGGAACTTCTATCTGCTGGTGCTCTTTCAGTCGTCTTTCCTCAAGCACAAGTTCGACTTGAAGGTGGAGGAGGCGGGCTTTGTGGGCTCGTTGCCCCATTTGATTATGACCACGATTGTCCCCTTTGGTGGCATGCTGGCGGATCATCTCCGGAAGAATGGCATCATGTCCACAACCAATGTGCGTAAACTGTTCAACTGCGGCGGCTTCGGCATGGAGGGATTGTTCTTTCTGTTCTTGGCGCATTCCGAATCGCGGGTAAGTAGTATAATCCGATATAAGTTAAGTTGTCTGCGATAGTAGTTACAGTTGATGTGATTTTCCATAATATTAATGACACCTACTAGAACTTATATAACTGTAATTTAAAGTAAATTCAAGGCATAACTATTATTATTTTAGCTCTCCATAAACCATTAGATACTTTTTATTATAAACTTAAGAGTATGGCATTTTTCGACCGCGAGTGAAACTTTGACAAGTGTATGATCAGAAAGCCCTCGCTTTTTAAAATGAGTCGAGTTTTGACGAAGTTATGGCATTTGGAAGTTTCGACCTATGCCCATATATCGATCTATCGATTTTCAGGCTATAATTTTTACTTGTCTTCCGAACTAAAATCACGTTTTGAACTTTAAATGTACGATTTATTTAGGGGAAAAACTATGATCAAAAAGCCCTCGCTTTTTAATCTAAGTTGATTTTTGGCGAAGTTATGGCATTTCGAAGTTTCGACCTATGCCCAAATGCCTATTTTTAGGCCAGTATTTTTATTTGTCTTCCGATTCAAAATCACGTTTTCAACCTTAAATGTACGATTGATTTAGGGGCCAAACTATGATCAAAAAGCCCTCGCTTTTTAGTCTAAGTTGATTTTTGGCAAAGTTATGGCATTTCGAAGTTTCGACCTATGCCCAAATGCCTATTTTTAAGCCAGTATTTTTACTTGTCTTCCGATTCAAAATCACGTTTTCAACCTTAAATGTACGATTGATTTAGGGGCCAAACTATGATCAAAAAGCCCTCGCTTTTTAATCTAAGTTGATTTTCGGCGAAGTTATGGCATTTCGAAGTTTCGACCTATGCCCAAATGCCTATTTTTAGGCCAGTATTTTTACTTGTCTTCCGATTCAAAATCACGTTTTGAACTTTAAATGTACGATTGATTTAGGGGCAAAACTATGATCAAAAAGCCCTCGCTTTTTAAAATAAGTCGAGTTTTGACGAAGTTATGGCATTTGGAAGTTTCGATCTATGCCCATATATCGACATTAAATAATTATTATTTATTTTATTTGGAAATTGATTTATATAATATTGTCAAGTTGTTTGGTGCTTATAGGTTGGCGCCATGTTTGCCCTGACTTGCGGTGTGGCCTTCAGCGGATTTGCCATCTCTGGCTATAATGTGAATCATTTGGATATCGCACCACGTTACGCGAGTATATTGATGGGTCTCTCCAATGGCATTGGCACCCTTGCTGGCATCATTGTGCCCTATGCGCTGGACGGGCTCATCCAGGCGAATGTAAGTGACGATGAAATACATTTTGGTAGGTTTGAAATCCAAAAGTTGACTTTTGTCTTCAGCCCAAAGGCTGCTGGACTACGGTATTCACGTTGGCCGCCTGTGTTCATCTGATTGGTTGCACTTTCTATGGCATTTTTGCCTCCGGCGAGCTGCAACCCTGGGCCGAACCACCGCCCGAGGAGCAGAAGGTGTGGGCACCGCCACCGGGCGCCATAACCAATGATGATCCCAGCCAGGCGGGCTTGATGGGCACATACATGAAGGAGACCGCATTCGTAAGTCACGCAATGTGTTTTTTTTTATACACTGTGCAAAAAACTGTTCAGTTTTTATGTTTATCATAATTTATAATTGGGAAATTGTATTGTGATTTTAAAGTGAAAATTGTATGATATGTATTGATTGGTTTTAAATAAAATATGCACTTAGAAAAACTAGCTATGTGATA
This sequence comes from Drosophila kokeensis, assembly GCA_035042145.1. NCBI lineage: Eukaryota > Metazoa > Arthropoda > Insecta > Diptera > Drosophilidae > Drosophila > Drosophila kokeensis. The sequence goes on along the minus strand of JAWNLT010000124.1, from coordinate 5,006,726 downwards.
GAAGTAACTTTTGAATTGGATAAAACTGCTCTTAATTTGTTTACAGAGCTTAAAAATCTTATAGCAATAATAGAAATAGACTATTAAAAATATGTAAAAGATACATTTACATTTCTCGCTGTGCATTGTTTTGCAGGGCGCACCGGAGTACACTGAACAGAGTCAAATGCAACAATCGAATGCCATTAGCTACGGCGCCACTGGTCACGTGGCAAACAATCCATTTGCAATGGCACAGAGTGCACCCATTGTCGAGGAACCCGCTCAGCTCCCGTATGGTGGGAATGCGAATGTGGCAACTCCTGGCTATGGCTACGACTACACGCAAGGACAATTGCCACCGGAGGCGGGCACAGCAACAACGACAACAACAAATCCCTACGAGCAGCAGTCCTATCAACAGCAGTAAAACCAAACGACTCAAACGCTGATCAACTGATATAAACGTAGCTTTTAGTTGTAGTCACAAAAAATGGGAGAAAACAAAAACAAAAACCAAAACACAAAAAAAAAAACAAAATCGAAATTGTTTTGACGTTTATTGTTTGTTACTGATGGGGTTGAATTGTGTATAAGGATATAAGGATACACACAAACACACAATATGAGAGACATATATATTCTGTTGCCGAGTCTAACGAATTTCCATTATAACAGCAACATCAACATCAACATCACTCACAACATCAGAAGAAGAAGACACCAACACTAACACTAACACAATGAAACTATGTACCTAACAGAGCAACTACATATAGATGATACACAATGCATTATGAAAATATCGTTAAACTTGGCGGTAAACCAACCAACGAACAAAACAAACCAACAAACAAACAAACAAACAAACAAACAAACAACACAAATCACATAACAAATCGATAGCCTAATTATAAGCGTCGCTTTCGCGAAACTTCTATTTACAAGCTCCAGAAATGCATGACAAAAATGTAGCAAAAAATACATATTATAATACTGATAATATTTGACATTTGTGTATATCATAAACAGACATAATCCAGGCACGCAGCACGTCTCAAACCGTTATGAAAATATATTATTATTGATTACTAAAATATACCTATATAGTTACTATATAGATGCGTATTACATAAATATACATATTTAGCGAAAAATTGTTGTTAACTATGCAAGTAAACAGAAAACTGCAAGTTTTATTACCATTGATGATATTCTTCTGTGTATGATAAACACCCGGCTCTAAATGTCATTTATGTATGTATGTGTAAGCATAAGCACATTTTAATTAAAACACAAACTAATAAAATAAACTGTAATTAATAAGCAATTGTTGATGTTCGGCACGAATGATAAACATTAAACATTCACACATACATATAAATATAGCTTATACATTATATATAAATATTTATCGTACATAAACTTATAATTATGCAGTTTAGTTAGTTATGTTCAGAAATACATGTGTTTGGTACTCTTATATCTTCAGCACGACGTGATCAGAGCATGATATAGATACTAGCATATACATATACATATACATATATATATTATTGACTAGACTTGTAAGTAGTTCTATCGTTAGACGCCAATAACCTCAGGATTGGTCTTCATATTATTATCGATATAATCTTAATGTTTTACATTCATTAACTAAATGAAAACTTATTGGGGAGTTCTTCTGGGCTTAAGCTAAGGGCAAATTAAATAAATTAAGTTAGTGTAAAAGGTTAATATATTAAAGTTAGCTGCAGTTCTTTTTTATTTTAAGTATAAATAATTTCGCAGTTTTATTTCAACAGATTTTTTTTATTATTTATATATTACATTTCTCTCCTACCATTTTTGTCATTGCACTTTTTTCACAAAGCACATTTTAATTATTGTTATTATTTTTTATATATATCATATTCTTCTGCCCTATCAAAATCTATTTTCTTTCTGTCTAAAGTTCAAACTCAGTAAAACTCTCCAATAAAGTAGCACAAATATTGATCATATTTCACACGTTTTAGATTCATATTCATATATATATATATATATTGAAATCACATTCTGACTGTACATAAAACTGCACAAAAAATAGTAAACCTTAGATCCAATTTGATTTTACTTTATTTCTATTAAATTAATTTGAATTCTTCTCGTTTTAAGCACTCTTATTATTATTGAATGCACTTCTAAATAGTTTCTTAAATTTATTTTAATTTTAGCGCACTTTTATAGTATAATTTGAATATTAAAGATTATTTAGACGCACTTACTTTGTCCGACAACTGTAGAACTTATATATATATATATATATATGCACTAAAACGTATTCAATGTATTATATAATAAAATAAAAACTTAAACTTATTAGCGCGTATTATACAGAAATGTATCAAATTATTCACAATTAAATCACTATGTATTAAAAAAATGTGAAAATTTTCTAACTAAAAGAGTCAATTCTTATACCGTAATTTGTACAGAGAAGCGAATATTATATAACTACTATATACTATACACATAACTATAATTATTATTTAACAAATTAGATTTTAAATGTTATTACATTATATATATGTATGTATGTTGGTTGGTCGGTTAAGCTTCAATTCAGCTAACGACTTATACTACTCGTATATATACTAAAAAACAAATACCAACTTGTGTTGCTCAATATCCATTAACAGCGACAACAACGAACTGCTTGTGAAAGCGACAATACCTAGATGAATAAGCTTTGTTAATATATATAAAAAATGGAAAATATTGTATTACTTAAACATTTTGAATTTTCACAATTGTTTGGTTTGTTTTTGAAATTTAGGCAAACAATTTTGATGCTTTTACTCAAATTGCAGCAAACTAAATATATTGGCCACTGGGGCGTATGTGTAATATTATAATTATTTAGTCTGTATATACAAGGCATTATATATATATATATAAATGCGTCAAACCATGAAGTAATTAATATGGAATAAATAATGTGTACATCTGAGTAGGTGTATCATTCAAAGCCATAAAGTTCTTGACAGGAGAGCTCTCAATAAATTTATTAAATTTAAATTAAACTAATTATAGATATCGATAATTTTAGTTAATTTTTTGTTTTATTTTGAGAGACCCGAAAAGCTCTCAAGGCTGTGTGGACAATAATAACGAATATGTTAACGAAAAGCCACAGTGTTTTTTGTTTTAAAATAAATCTAAAGTAAAACTTAGCCAAAAACTCACATACTCACATACATACATACATATACAAATTGAAATACTTACGAAATAGTTGAACATTTGACCAGACAGTCTGTAAATATGGATACATACCTAGCTAAATGCCATCATTAAATGCTTTTGTGAGTAATTTAAGTGTACATAAAGATATAACAAAATAATAAAATAAACATTAACTGGCACATACATACACATACGTATATCATTTAGAGCACATTGAATGAGCATGAAACATGAACCGGTTATAACTAGGGTACTACTACAACTTGAACCTGTCAGTAACTACAATTATAATACTTGTACTAGCTGAGAAGCTCTATTGATAAACTATATAGACACACGAAAGGAACTCTTAACTAATGTATCAGGAGCTAAGTGAAAGTAAATAAATCAAAAGCTGCGGCTAGCCGAACTTTAAATATCCTTTCCAAAAACTATAATCGAAATAATTACGATTTTGTAAGGGATTATGCAATTTATTTGTGCTGTGTATATATATATTTTGTAATCGTTCTTTGTGTTTTTCTTGAGTGTTTCGTTCAACAACTAGTAAGTGTATAAAATTTCAAAAATGAAACTAAATCTATTTAAATGTATATGTAATAACAGATGAAAGCAAGCTCCCTTTTCTGGCAACACCCGCCCATGTTGTATAATTTTATGATCTAGTATTAATGGTATTCAAAATATAAACAAAAAAATATATCTATTAATGTATACTGATATCAATAAATTGAAACAGAAATTCTTTAAATCAGTGTTGCTAACATACATAAACTAGCAAAACGGAACAATAATAATTGAATGGTATAAAATGTATAATTTGTGTTACAAAATTAATTGGATTTCATTTAAAAAAAGCAAAACTGATTTATCAAAAACTCATAAGCCCCATTCATGCAGACTATACGAACTACAACAATATACGAGTACATATAAAGGCTTAACAAATTATACCTAAACAAACAATGTATTTGGAATTCAATAAAATAAAATGTTAACAAATTATGCCAACAAAAATGCTTGTTTTTTATTTCACATATATATTTTTTAAACTACAATGGTTTTTTTTATGGTTTGAATTCCGGCAGCGTCGGCTTACAACTTAATGATTAGATTTAGATTTGTACAAGGCGCGGACAATTGGAGCTGGGAGCTCGGATCAACTATGGACTCAAAGGACTCCCAGCGACGATGGCGGCAAATAAAAACTAACAAACACAAGTCAAATAAATACAAATACACAATTAGGAAACAACAACTAAAATCACATGAGTGCTACAACTTAATTATACATATATATATATATATATATATACATATCCTCTTCTCAACGCCGTACGCCCTGGTACTCCCCATTGGAGCGCCCCTTTCCGGGAAAGCCCCGGGCAAAGGGCGCCTTTGCATTCGTCGTCACATAGTAGTTGCCACGCGCCCTTGTTGGATTTGATTAGAATAATTAAATAATTAAATAATTGAATATTAATTAATTGAATATTTGGAATATTACTTACTTGTTCGAACAATGCTCGCCCATGAGCACATACTCCGAATCCTTGGGCTCGCACCAGCCTATCAGATAGGTGAACAGGTTCGGACAGGGACCCGCATAGAAGCCCTTGGTTGACGTTATGGATTCGATAAAGTACGGCGTCACCTTGGTGTGATCGCAGGCCAAGGTTTCTACAGCAATTAAACAAGATTATAATTAAATTAATAATTAATATTACATTTAACTTAGCTTACGAAACAACGTTGCGGATCCCACACAGGCTGGCTGCCTGGTGCCGCCGTTCACATAGAAGTCGGCATGTCCGCTGGAATGCCACTGTCCAAGTATGCCGGCACCCGTGTGCACAACATCCACAAAATGGGCATCGCTGGTGTCCAGATCTCTCGAGTTATTTGCGCCAGCATAGAAGAATATGGTGGGATCGAGTGCAGTGATGCGTCCAATTTTGCCCTCCTCCGGCTTCAGGTAGTTGGCCACCAGACCGGCTATATGCGCACCCACACTATAGCCAATGAAGTGCAGATCATCGGGCTGGACACCGCGCGGATGCCGCGCCAGATACTTGACCAGCTGCGAAATGCAGAGGCTGCCAAAGCGGGGTGACCAATCCATTTGGCTGAGACACGGCTCCTTAACCGCATTGCTGTAGTCCACAATGATGATGTTGTACTCGCCCACTGTGAAGTACGCCTCCCTCAAATCCGGACTGGGACTGAACATGCGACCACCGCCAAAGCCATGTATGATGATCTTGGTGGCATGACGCGGATTGAAGTGTGAGCGGTAAAGTGAGTTCGTGTCGAGCACGTTTAGAAATTCGGGCTCCTCCTGTGTGCGACGGGTGTACAAATAGAACTGTATCTTTGGATGCGGACAGCGATAGGGTTTCTCCAGGCAAGAATCCGTTACATACACCTGCGACTGATTTTGACCAGCAGCAACAGCAGCGGCCACAACGGCTGCATTTTGGCCAGCTGCAATTGAGCGCAAATAATTGTAAGAAATTTGACTTTTATACATCAAATAAATAATAAATAATTTATTTTTTTTTAAATATTTTCAATTCTTCAGAAATTCATATCTAAAAAATGGAGTATTTAAATTTTCCATCATTTGGTGCGACTTATCTTCTGAGTGTATATACTTCCCGGAGTCGAAGGCATCAATTTAATACAAGGCTAAAATAATTAGCATATTTAAAAATTCAAATTTTAGTTTGCTAGAGAATTCATTTGTTGTCTTAAATAATTTTATCTATTTGTGTAATCACTTGTCGCCAACTTTTGGCACCAGACACGCCTCCACCTGTGCCCCTTAACCTCTGGCTCTGGCTGTGGCTCTGGCTCTGAGGCTGGTCCAAACGAGTTTGTATAACTGAATTACATAAGCCTGTTGCTGGCGACATTGAATGTTGCCGATTTGCGGCAAATGTCATGCGATTGCATTTGCAAAATTTGTCAGCTGTTGTTGTTGTTGCAGTTGTTGTGGTTGCTGCAACATATCTTCAATTGTGGCAAAAGTAAAAGTCAGCCAAAAGCGCCCAAAACGGAAGTTTGCCTCGCGCAACTGACACTCGTTTTGTTGATGTTGCTTTTGTTGTGTCTCCGTTGTTGTTGTTGTTGTTGGCGTCGTTAGTGTTGTGTTGCTATTTATAACATGCCAACGAGCAATGTGACATAACTAAGCGTTATATGCATGATTCATGGCAACAGATATAAGGAACACCCAAATGCAATGAGCTCATCTCAGCTTGTCTTCAACTGGATGTAAAGACACATTTGTATGCGCATTTCCGCTCGTTTGTATTTGTGTAGAACCAGTTCGAAAGTGTTGCGTGATTTTCAGTGAGAGTTGCATATTTTATTTGAATTTCAATTTTTATCAAGAAGAAGAAGATCAAAGAAATATAGGCGTTTGGAAAATGAGAACTTGTATTTTAAAATGTGAAGTCTATAGCTCTGATAGTCTCTGAGATCGCCTCACCTTTTGTGGTGGAATATGGTATATTGCCAGTTACTTATTTTCATTTGGAGCTAATAATATTAATATTAGATTCTGAAGAGTTCAGATAAATCACAATCAAATTATTTATTTTCTTTTTAATTATATATACGATATATAAAGAAGCATCATTGATAGATATAGATTACCCCAAGTTGACAACTTTGTTTACGACCAACAACAATATCTTTGAGACTTTCAATTATTTTGAATTAATAATGAATATTTCAAGTTCAGTAAACACAAATAAAACTAGAGAAATAGTTAGGAAGACAGCAACTGTCGGACAACCCATAGTTTGAGGCACACACTGCGTACAAATGTTGCATTGTGCTATGCATACTTATGGACTAATTAAAAACGCTCCGAACGCTGAGAATCGGCCTTCGGGATTGTTAATATAGTGGCCAATTGGCCCACTTGTTGCCAGCTTCGATGTGGCAACAGTTGCAACCGGTCTCAAATTGTTGCAGTTGCATTTGCGGCTTGACTTAATACAGATCAGACATTAGTGATCGGTTTCACATAGATGACTTTGAGTAACCCGCACCTTTTAAGGGCATCCGGCACTGAACACCGCTCACCTCATGGCACAGTGAACACTCGCTTAGTTGGATAAGTTGCAGCTGGTTAACATACATGTATATGTATATCTCTAACTACATAAGAGATGTTGTCGTAATGTTTTTATGTCAACTTGGGAATGCAATTGCTAACAATTGTTTTACACAAGTCCGTGCATAATCTCAGTTGCTGGTATGTTGACCAGCTGAATGGGTGGAGTGAAAGGAGAGAGAGGAGCGGAAAGGCAGAAGGGAGAAGAGAGCCTTCCGCACTCCCCCGCATACAATTAGCGATGGGCCAAGTCGTGTTTCTGCCTGAATTGCTTTTTGCTGTTTTCGCTTGAGTTTCAGTTAACTTTTCACAATTGCTTCGCTTTGCTTGGCTGGTGGCTTATGTAAGTTGGCCGGAACGGTGACTTGGACGTGTACTTGGACTCCGTTACGAATACCAATTAACTGCCTTTTTTTTGGTTATTTTGGTGAAAATTTGTGTCGAAATAACAGACGCTCAGCAACACGCCGGAAAAGTCAACTGAAAATATATCGAATCAAAACGCTAACCAAATCGTTCCACAAAACCCAAAACGGAAGCGCCGCCAAATGCGGAAGGCACAAGCGATCGAGGCACAGCCACTACAACAACAACAACAACAATAACTGCAACAAAAGCAACTGCAACAACAAAAACAAAAGCAACAACGACAACAACTGAAACAATAAATAGCACTTGAGACGTGCTCATCATTTTATTTGATTTGCAAGTAAGTGAAAGATGTTTTTTAGGTTTTCTTACTTGCATTGCTTCGTATTGTTGTTTTCTCTTTCTCTCCTCTATCTCTCTCTCCCTCACTCTCTGTCTTTTTCATACATATCAAATCATTAGTTTATGGGTTTTATAGGTTTTTGTGTTGCGGGTTTTCTACGAATTGTTTGCCATGAATCATTCGTGTTTAATTTTCGTTTTTTTATTGAGTTGAGATTGAGGCTTGATTTGAGTATCGAATTGAGCGTGGCTTAAACAGAAATTACTTAACATCAAAAGTGTTATGAGATCATTGAACTTTGCTTACAACTGTCAGCTAATTTTAAAAGTAAACACACTTTGTGTAATTAAGCAAGTTGAACATAAATAAAAAGGCAGAAGTTCGAAATTTGAACTGCCAAAGCTTGGTCAAAACTCAATCCCATTTTTGGCCTCTAAATCAATAGAATCATTTTTGGCCGAAATTGTAGTTCACATTTAGACAAAAACCTGTACGGAGTTAAAACAATTATTTTCTACATTGCGAGCGTAATTAGAACTCGCCAAATTGCAGAATATTTGTTGAGTGGCGCTTTTAGTAAATTTTGGCTTGTAATTCGACAAATGAAGGCCAAAATGCGGCACAAAGTAATTAAGGCCAGTTAAATATTCAATTTACAGTGCAGTCAACTCAAAAATTCTTAAGGCCATTGCGTTAACAAAAATGTATTATTACTCAACTACAATAAAAATTCGGAGGTATCTCAAGTATCTCTCAAGTATCGCTGCTAGCACTTGATTTATGTTGCGTAAACTAAGAAAACATTCTCATTGCAAAGGTTTTGGGGCAAGCCGAATAATCAGAAGAAGCATTTGCTAAATAATAAGTTAACAAATAGGCCAACTGAGTTCAGCTTGAGCTCAGAGTACATTCACATTTAGACGTTTCTACACAATGTCAATTTAATTCATTTATCTCGCGAAGTGCAGGCTCTGATGCCAACTGCACTATAATTAAAGCCCAACTCAGTACTTGACTTTGGCCATCAGATTCATTCGCTTGTCATGACACAAACTTTTGCAATGCATATTCGCCCCATAACCCCCAGAACTACACTAATAATACAATGAATTTGATGGCAGCCCCCATCAAAATGGCGCGCTTTATAAAATATTGCGAAATGACTGCGAAAACAGCAGCGAAGGGTGTCAAGGTGCATTCAGATGCCACGCATAATGTGGCATACAATTAAGGTTCAAAATATATAATATATATACTCATAACTATGATATGTCAACTATGGGGCATTGGGAGTGCAGCTGAACGGTAACTTGAATTTTTTAAATAGCAGCAGACAGGCAATTAATTAACTGGGCCAAAACAGCAACAACAACAACAACAACAGCAACAATGAGATCCACCTGACACCGCACAAGGCAACTTGCCAACCAATGATGAGGCACATTTTGTGTGTTTTCTTTTCCATTTTATTTGCTATTTCTTCTCTTTTCTTTGCCTGAGCCAAAAATATGCGTAACACATTTGAAAAATGAGTCAAAAAGCAGACAAAAATCGATGACAGCGTTTATAACAATAGCAATGCGTGTGTAAGAGAGACATTAGCTTTTGTACAACTGACCCATTGCACAGTGGCACAAACTATGTTTGTATATAAATAATGCCTAAGTTCACATCTAAAATCTGTTTATCTTAGCTTATTTAGCGTGAATTTAAGATATGTATTTTATAAATTGTTAAGTTACACTTGTTGAGCTGTAAAGCACTCCTTTGTTTTCGGTCAGTGTTTTTGGTCAGTGTGCCAAGTTTTGGTCAGTTTCCATTGTTGTTGTTCGTAAATAAGTAATTATAAATAGTTATAAATAGTTGTTTGTGGCTGTTGCTGTCAGAGTACGTGCTGTGGAGAGCATCAACCTTAAAGTTTGTTCAATGGCCACACCATAAAAATATCAATTTCAAAATGTTGTTGCTGGTGAATATTTGAAGCAAGGTCGCCAATGGAAATTTTCATGGCCTGGCGCATCAAACAATATTGTGCAAATGTTTATGCAGTTGACGCAAATTTTGAGTGTACACAAAAGTGGCCACGCCTTGGGGTAATGAAATAGAAAAAACACCAGCATCAAGCCACGGTGACAACGCTAAAATCAGAAGAAAGCCAAAAAAACCATTGAGGCTTGACCAAAAATTAAAATAAAAAATCGAATTTACTCGTTAAGTTGCCAGGCGGACAGGGCGAAAGTAAAAGTTAAACTTAACACAGATTTCTTTTTAGCACAGTCTAACCAAAAGGTAAGAAAAACAAAACGAAACACAAACAAACCTGCAAAATCCACATGGAAAACATTAAAGCTGAGCAGCAGCCAAAATGTTGATCCGATTCCCAGAAATTCCCGCTTTTTGTGCGCACAATTTAACAACATTTTTTTTTTCCAACAATTATTTATCACACTGCTAAATTTCGATTTCGGGTCAATTGCTGTTATATAAGAGCATCAAATTTTATAGCCTTTTCACTTTATTTGATTTTTGAATATTTGCTCGTTGTGGGTCAAGGTTTGTATATTTACAGTAAAGAAAAAAAAAATGCAATCTGCGGCGCTGTTATTTGTTTTAATTTTGAGTTTCATATGCAGCGGCGGCAACTGTTGCTGCTGCTGTTGTTGTTGTTGTTGCTGGTCATTGGACTCGCTGGAAACACTCTCGTTTTCAAACTCAATGCACAACGAGCTGCCGACGCTGTAGCGGCATAATGCCGGATGCCACGAGTATGTTAAAATTATCGGGCACGCGCGAAACGTCCAAAAAAATTGCGGACCAACAACAACAAACAACTCTTTGTGCAACACTTGATAGTGGCGCGGAGGCGAAGAAGTTGGAGGTGGTGGTCGAACGCGGCACACGTGTTGCTTGGGGGCGAAACCAAACAAAAACGTATTATAACTTCCGATATTTAGCTGGAGACGTGCGCTTTGTCTGCGCCTTGGCGAGCAACTGAAGCGCGAGTTCGTGTCTTAAGTCTTTCGTTTTTCGCTTTCGTTTTCGTTTTCGGTCAATCGAAAAGTTTACAGAGCAGCGAGCCAAAAAAGCTCGCTCTGTTAAGTGAAAGCTCTTTGGTGCTTTCAATAATTTGGGCTGGCACTGCTGCGAAGTAAAACTTATTTATTAATTATTTAAAGTTTACGATTTTTGCAACTTTAGAGAATTTTGTACAGATTAAAAATGTTTAAAATTCCAAAAAAAATATTCAAAATCCTTAACAACTTATGATTTCTGCTAAAGAAAAAACTTAACAGCTTAAAATGTAAATCAATTACAGCCAAACGTAAGTAGGAGCAGGAACTTTGAAGCAGATGCATATCAAAGTTCAGCCACCTCAATCTCCATATCGATTAACGGTCCTTTGGCATAGGGATCTTTGGCATTTGTGCTGAGAAAATAGGAACCAGAAGCACTGCCGGGAAAAATGAATTAGAAAGCGCACATCCACTAAATTAAACTGTAACTTACTTTGCCGCAACAAAATAACCCATTTGTGCATGGGGTATATCAGAGTATAGATTACAGCGTTTCGTTAAGTACTGCATCCAGTCACCGCAATGCTGAGCCCAGAAGCCCCGGTCGCTGTTGATGGACTCCGCATAGTAGACAGCAGCTCGAAAATGATTGCAATTGTAGAAGCGCCACTGATTGATGTAGCTGCAACCAGGCTGTTTAAACTTATCGAGATTGGGATAGAAGTCCACATGACCCATCGGTTGCACCATGGAGAAAAAGAAAGGATCTGTGTGTATCACGTCCACAAAGTCTGCATCGCCGGCATCGAGCTTATCCTGCTGCCAACTGGTCATGAATCCAGGACCAGCTGGATCTAATCCCGTAATACGTGCGAGTGGTTCACTAACATGGTTGGCCGCCATTCCGGCCACCTGAGCGCCCAAACTGAAGCCAATCAAATGAATCTGCTCTCTTTTATAGATGCCAGCAGCTATCAGGTTATCAATGAACTGTGCCAAACACTTGGACACAACTGGCGCATTTTTCACCGACCAGGGATAATAGCAGGGAAATCGCACCAAACTTCCATAATCGACAGAGATCACATGCACCGGTTGCGTCTTCAGCAGCTCATCCCTCACCTCCAGATTGGGCGTCTCACTCCGATTGCCATTGAAGCCATGAATGAGTATCTTAAGCGGTAAACGAGGCTCGAACAATTCCGCCAAGGGATTGAGTGGATTCAGCTGAATGGGCTCATCTCTGCTAGACCTATGATCAAGCGAATCAAAACTTTAACTGACAGATCTTCAATTAGAATCTTAACTTATTTTATATCTTTTAAAATCACTCTCACTTTTTAAATTCAAAGTAGAATTAACTTTTACTCACTTGGTGTAGAGCCAGAAACTAATGCGGGAATTGGGACACTTGTGTTCGGCAAAGACGCACAGCTCTGGTAGAAATTGGGGCTCACTGTTCGCAACGAGCACTACGAGTAGTAGTAGTAGTGGGAGGATTACTTTAAGCCGATATTTGCACATTGCGAGAGTTGGGAGTGCTTTGCACACTGTGTCTAATGCTAATTCTATTAAATTAACTTGGCCCGACATTGACGACTGTATGGGAAATGAGTCCCCTATGGAGTAGGGACTGATAAGGAGTCAAGGTTCTGGTTATAGCTCAAGGTTACGCCCACTACACACTTTACTCGCCAGTGCGGGTTAAACGTTCGTTTGGCAAGTTGATAATAGAACTGAACTCGACAACTAATGCACAACTATATTTTATCTTCCATGAAGACGCATAATAATTAATATCAATTATCGAATCAATTTGCAAAAAAATAACTGGTCTTCAGACTTGTCTTGAGCTCTACGATAATTCTGCATTTCATGCGGAAATAGGTTTTAAATTGAAGGAATTTATTTTTCGCCTATTCTTCGTCTTTGCCAAGGGCAAAAGGCGGCTCACTACCCGTTCTGAGATAGTAGATGCCCCTTGCCTCCTGCGACACATGGTAGCCCATCAGAGCTGTGGGTGCATCTCTGGGGCACAGTTGATGCTCAAACGATTCCCAACTGACGCACTGACGAGCCCAGAAACCGACTTCGGTATAAATGGACTCAGCATAATAAAGCGGAGCTCGGTCATGATTACAAATCGGGCTGAAAGTTTCCAAGCATCCGGGCTGCACTGCTCCATTGGGATAGAAATCCGCATGTCCCAGGGGTTGTAGCATACCTAGCTTTAGCGGATCTGTGTGAATCACATCGACAAAGTCGGCATCGCTTGGATCTAAACGTATTTCATCGTTGGCATTTGCAAATAGGGGCTTGGCAGGATCCAGTCCTGTGATCCGTTTCAGTTTACGCTTCAAATAGTTAGATGTCTGGCCGGCGACCATAGCCCCTAAGCTGTAGCCAATCACATGGATACCGTCGTCTTGGACAATGCCTCCCTCTATGAGATTATCAATCAACTGAGCGAGACATTTGCTGACGAGTGGCAGATTGCGCACGGCCTGCTTATAGGAAAAATTCACGAGTGGATTATAATCAGCGGATATGACATAGACATCCTCATTGTCCAACAAGGCGGGTCGGCCACTTTGATTGGGTTCACTATCACGATATCCAAGATAGCCATGAAGTAAAATCCTCACAGGACGCGGCGGCTGAAAATCCGAGTTCCTTAGATCGATTGGATTCAACAGTAGAGGGTCGTCGCGTCTAGCACTAAATGGGAGAAGGAATGCAACTGAAATGCGATAACAAATGAAATCCTTAGCTCACCCACTTGGAGTACAGCCAGAAGGCGACATTAGGATTGGGACATTCACCAGAGGATTTGCAAAAGTGCCATAAGCAGACGCTAAATGGAGAAGCAGATTACTCGTAAAGATCTGACATGGGAATATTTTTTGAAACCTATAAAGCAGGAAGAGTATCCACGCCGTCGTCCTTGTCTTCATATTGACAAAATAACACTTGAATTGGGATTGCGAAAGTTTAAGCTATTTATATACATACATATACATATGTATATCCAACTAAATTCCAACTAATTGTTGCTTGTCAGCTAAATAGATTTATTTATGAAACAAACTGATTGCAGATTGGCTTGTAATTAAAATAACTCAACAAGAATTTTAACGAAACAATTATTTTGAATACTTTGTTGCTGAAGTATTGCGAGGTGTTAATTGGTTTTCGCTGTCGACTCGATTAAATCTAAATATAAATTGCAATGTAGAACCCAAATCAATTTACGACAATTTGAAAAGCCCATCTTATTTGAGTATTTGTTAAATCAGCGTGTATTTAAATTCCATTAAAGAAATTTTTAAAATTAACGAAATTCAAAAGTGAACAGTTGGTGTATGTTTTGAAAGAGTATTTAATATTCTCTTTTTTATATATATTTTTTAAAATTGATTTATTTATTTATCTAATATCAACTAAAGTCAGTCGACGCAAAGAATACACAAAGTAAAAAAGTTAAATTAAGTTACGTTTCACAAGCTGGCCCTAAAGAGGGGCTCATCGAGGGCCTCCTGCTCTTGCCAGATCAATTGTCTCTCTAGCTCATCGGTATCCAGATCATTGTCCTCTAGAAATTCACTTATTTCCGGCTCAAAATCAGTTTCGATTTCATTGAGTTTCTGATTCAAGCGGAACTTGGCCAAATATTTGCTGTTATCCATGTCCTCCAGCCTGCCCATAGCATAAGGCGGTTTACTGTTCGTCTTGAGAAAGAACGAGCCACTTATATCCTCTGATACGCGATAACCCATCAGAGCTTGCGGCGCTTGAGTGGAACAGAGTCCAAAGACGTAGATCAACCAACTGGAGCACTGGCGACCCCAGAAACCCACCGAGGAATTGATTGACTCGGCATAGAAGATCGGCGCTCGCTCATGATTACAGCTGCCCGGATCATTGGGATTCTCCTCCAGGCAGCCAGGTTGCAATGGTCCAAAATTGGGATAGAAATCCACATGTCCCATGGGCCGCATCATACCCCTTCCCAACGTATCCGTGTGAATCACATCCACAAACTCAGCATCCCCAGGATCCAAACGTCTCGAATTGCTGCCCAATATGAACAGAGGCTTGGCAGGATCTAATCCTGTGATGCGTTTCAGTTTTCTCTTCAAATAGTTTGCTGTTTGCCCAGCAACTTGACCCCCCAAACTAAAGCCAATCACATGGAGCAACTCATTCTGAACAATGCCTCGATCCACCAGATTGTTAATCAACTGTGCGAGACATCTGCTGACCAAAGGAAGATTACTAACTGCCTGGACGTAACAAGGATTACGCACAAGTGGAGCATAGTCAATGGATATCACATACACATCCCCGTTATCCAATAGAGGAGGACGTATGTGATTATTTGGAGCAAAGTCACGATGTCCTGTATATCCATGAAGCAAAATCTTCACAGGACGCGGCGGTGAAAAGTCCCAAGGATTGAGATCAAGTGGATTCAATTGCACAGGGGGATCACGAGTGGAGCTATTTACAAATGGAATTACATCAATAAGACACGAATTAATGAAGTCCCTGTATTACCCACTTGGAGTACAGCCAGAATGTGACATTCGAGTTGGGACACTCAACGCTTCTGTCCACAAAGCAAGCAGGATCCACGAGTCCCGCCAGTGGATTGGCAAAGCTGCCACAAGCAGCACCTAAAATAAAAATTGAAATTTAAATTAGAAATATATTTCTTGAATAATAATAATGGAATACCTACCCAGCAGCAAGAATAGCGTTGTCTTCATGTTGCCGAACTTCTAGTTGAACTGCGCGTCGAGAAGCGAAAGTTGTCGCTATTTAAACTGCCAAAACTATCGCCATATCAAAGGCGTAAGATCTATATTTTGCGTTGTACAAATGTGAACTCATATTTAAGCACCCACACGACACATACCTGCACCAGCAACAGCTGCAGCATTATTTGTAATTCGCGCATATTGTGTGTGGTTGCTAATTAGGTCAATAAAGAATGGAATTCGTTGGTGGTTAATTGGATATTTACATTTTTGAATTATCAGCGGTAACTGCTAGCGCCATCTATGGTTCGTTGAGCCGACACTGTAATTGCCATAGCTTTCAGCTTTTGTCCGCTGGCATAGTGAGTTGCCACAGATGGGCGAGCTCTAACCATAACTTCCGTTACGTGGTGTTTATCAAATTAATATTAAATCTTTATAATTAACACTGTTCCTAATAATAAATAAAATAACTACTCTTAAATTACTTTTTATTGAGAATGACTTTTTAACGAATTTATTATTGTGATGCAGGGACACGATAGTTTCTCAGTTGCACATCACTCGCCGATAAGTACCATCTCTAATAATACATTTTCAGTAAACAACAACAGTTGTGTTTCACCTACAAAATTTGACCGGGCAACTGATTATAATTATGATAAGTAAAGACATGTTTTTCCATTGGAATAGCTTAGCGAAAAACGTCACTGCTTCCTAAAAATAAATAAAGGTATTTACAAGTGATATGAGATTTGCTAACTGTTAAAAACGAAATTAAGCAAATGTAAACAAAGCCACGACTTGTTTTCCCTTTCGATTAGATTAATCAAGCCGACACCAAATCCTGCACGTCGATCGAAATAAAGTTATCGATAGCCAATAAAACTGCATGTGGAGAGGGATATTTGAATGCTGATAAGGTTTTAAAATCAAAAGTTGATCTGCAGAAGAAAAATTGATTAAAATCCAATATTTCTAGAATTACTGGAAGGATCGACTGAATACGATGGCCAAGAAACAAGCATGGACGCACATGCGCCAAGTCTTTCAATACGCCGTCAATGCAGTGCATCCCGAAAATATATTCTCCGACTATAATAGACACGATTTGAGACCCCGAGAACAGGATAAGCGTGTCTATATCAAGTTGGACGGACGGGATCATGATATAACTGACAAGACCTGTCATATTGTGGGCTTTGGCAAGGCCGTCCTGGCCATGGCTAACAAAGTGCAACACGATCTCGGTCAACATGCTGCTGGTGGAGTGCTCAGTGTGCCCCTCAACAGCATGAAGCAGTACAAGCAACAGCCCATCTGTCCAAATATGATTATATACGAGGGTGCAGCCAATAATCTGCCCGATGAGAAGGCTCTAAAAGCGGCGCAGGAAATCAAGAAGCTGGCCGAGTGCATGACCGATAAGGATGTGCTTCTTGTGTTCATCTCTGGCGGTGGCTCGGCGCTGTTGCCGCTGCCTAAGGCACCACTGACACTGCAGGACAAGCGGAGCATTGTGAATAAGTTGATGAAGCGTGGAGCAAGCATACAGGAGCTGAACACGGTGCGTATTGCCTGCTCGGACATTAAAGGTGGTCGTTTGGCACAGGCAGCCAAAAAGGCGAAAGCTGTAATCACCTTTGTGCTGAGCGACATTGTTGGTGATCCACTTGAGCTGATTGCCAGCGGACCCACAGTGCAGCCAAGTGGTGGCGGAGAATCAGCAGCGGCGATACTAAAGAGACACCAAGTGTGGCCTGAACTATCGGAGCAGCTGCAGCAGCTATTTGAGGAGCAGCAGCAGCAACAGCAAACTGTAGATAATGGCCAAGTTTTTGTTGTGGGCAGCAATGTTTTAGCCACCACAGCAGCTGTGCAGGAAGCAACCAAACTGGGCTACATATCCTGCGTGCTCAGTTGCTCCATTCAAGGAGATATCAATAGCGTTGTTGCGGATTATCAACGATTGCTGCATGGCATACAGGAGTTCAAGCAGTGCGCGATCAATCAACAGCAACTACGCGAAAGATTTGCCTTCAGCGAGCAGAGTTTTCAGAATTTTCTGAAAGCACTCGAACAGCATGTGGCAACCAAGGCGCCACTGTTTCTCATCTGTGGCGGCGAACCAGTCATCAAGGTGAGTCAAAAGGCAACTTTACAGATTATAGTTGACTTAAACCGCTTTGTTCTTATGTAATTTTTGAATTTGTAATTTTTTTCACAGGTCACTGGACAGGGTTTGGGTGGACGCAGTCAGCATTTGGCGCTGCTGATGTCACAGATGCTGCATCGCGATGAGACGCTGAGGGGATGCAGTTTTCTAAGCGCAGGCACCGACGGCATTGATGGACCCACGGATGCTGCAGGTGCCATTGGTGATAGCCATGTGATTGAATCCTATCTAAGCAGTCACACGCTCGACGAACTGGCTGAAATCCTGCGCAATTGTGATAGCTACAACTTTTACAAGCGACTGGGGGATGGGGAACATCAACTGATTGTAGGACACACTGGCACCAATGTAATGGATCTACACTTCCTGGTTGTGCCGTAATAGTTGGGGGTTGGGTTTTCGGCGTTTGATCTTGACACTCGACGTGGCATAGTTTCAATTTGTTTAATAAGTGTTGCAGACAGTTTTTACGATTTTCCTGCTTAATGTTCTTATGAATTTTTACGACCCGTTTCATTAACGTTTTTAATATGCATTTAAATACGCTAATTCTCTATTCTCTGCTCTTTATGCTCAAGTGACAAGCATAAAATCGCAATTAGCTTTTTCCTCTCAATAAAAATTAAAAAAAAAAAGCATTCAAATTCAAATACAAAGAATGTGTGTCTTATGAAATCAGCAATCAGCAATAATATATATACATATATATATTTTTTTTTGGCTACCAGATGAATTGTGTTGATTTTATGCCTGTTCTCATAAATGTGTGATAAATCAAATGATATATCTATCTGCTATATGTACAAATATACTCATATATGATTAGTATAAAGCATAAATATTTTAGATGTCTTTTTTTTTTGTTGTTGTTTTTGTTGTTTCTCTTTTGTATTGTTTTTGTATTGTATTTTGCGCCTCTTAAGAATGCGATGCTAATAAATCATCTTAATTGTTTAAGACCCCAAAGGCAAACAGTAGCAGTAACAACAACAATAGTGACAACAACAACAATAGCCAGCGATAATTGCAATTAAAAATGTAAATTTATTTGTATAGCTTTTATTTATAGCTACTATTATATACTATAGACAACAACAACAAGTAAAAACTAATACGCCCGACGCGCGCCCTATTGCAATTTACAATTTAACAACTGACACTTTGCTGAATTTTTCTATAATTGCGTTTTTTTTTCGCTTTTCTTAAAATACCCTTACAGCGGGTATTCGAATTTGGGTATGACAGATGACAGAAAACTGGTTTAGCTGATTTTTTTTCTCAGTGTTTAATTAATTTACGAGTCGACACAAAACTATGTAGCTCTCTTACTCATTTGTTATATAAATATATGTGTCTATTTTGAAGAGCATTTAATCTTCGACTATACGAAGACATAAATCATTCATGCATTTGTTTTTTTTTTTGCTTTTTATTGGTTCAAGCACAATTTTGTTGCTATTGTTATCGATGTAGTTGTTGTTGCTGTTATTGTCGCTGCTGCTAATGCTCTTTAGAATAATTATTTTTGCCGCGCATTTGGCACAATTATTAAATAATCACATTCTCGCCTGCAGTATCTCACTGTCTGTGCTATTTTTGCTTGATTAACTTTGTTATTAACCATGTAAATGAATAAACACAAAATAAACAACAACAACAACAACAACAAGTGCAAACTGCAGCTGCGGTTGCCGCTGAGCGATGACTAAGTTTACAGTTCCTTTGAATAACAGTCTGACTTGATAAATCCGACTATCTAATTACAATCCATGAAAGTCGTATTACATTCAGCGGAAAGTGTGTTTTCAGACACATCAAAACGCTGTTCTAATAACTGAAACGTATAAAAATAAATTCGTTTGTCAACTAGTTCTTGGAACTGAGATAGAAATATTCTCAATTTTTTGGTATGCTATAGATATAAGAGCTTGAATTTAAGAATTACGAATTTTTAAGTAAGAAATCAAACAAAAAATTGATCGAGATAATTAAATGATTTGGTATTAACTGTACTATGTATATCTACAATTTGTATTAACAGATTTTCGCCTGCCTTTTTAACTAAGTCAAAACCGATCTCTGTCATGATTGGGCCTCTATCTGAATACCACATTAACTTTGAGAAATCCCATTTTTTAAGTATAGTACATAAACTGAAAGAAACTTATATATGCTAAGAATATCATTGCTTATATGGAATAATGCATGTAGTATTATAATGGGTATAAAAATATGAATGAAAATTAATGTATCTAGATTCTTACATGCAACGCAGCTGAGCAGTGTTTGTGCCTGCAAGGAAACTCAATTTAAGATTGCAGTATTCTAATTAAAGAAACTGAATTGAATTAAGCTCTCTCTTTCTCTTTCTCTCTCTCTCTCTCTCTCTTCCTCACAGAGAGCGATCTCCGCCCACAATTGCTTAGGGCAACTCCCACGCACAGATCCCTGCGCAGCGATTAGAAACATTTCCGTTTCCGTTTCGTGCCTGCAGTTGTACGTACTTCTGGTGCGACTGGTCAGCATCTATATTTAACAATAGCATAAATATGCTAAACACTGTCTACCCCCTCAAAAAAATGACTTGAAAGAGCAGCAGCAGCAGCAGCAGAAGCAGCAGTAGCAGCAGCAGCAGCTGAAGAAGCAGCAGCTGTGGAATGTCGCGTCAATTTGTCTGCCTTGTCGGCCCCGCTGGCGTAGCAACAATCTCAGAGCGGGTTGAACATCTGCTCCTGAGCAGCATCATCATGTCGAAGTTGTTGTTGTTGCTGTTGTTGTTGCTGTTGCTGCGGCCATGGAGTGCAAGTGTCGCGTTGATTTATTAATTAAGCATTGGAGAGCTGCTGCGCGTGGCAACTGCGTGGCTAATGAAGTACTCTGACTTGGACTCGCTCTCTCGCACTCGCACTCCTCTCTGCTGGCAATTTTAATTAACGATCCGTTCCGATCAGATCTTCAATACGCAGTACAAACACATACACACACACACACACACACACACAGCGCTGCACAGCACAGCACAGCGCATATCAAATAGACTTTTGTGGCAGCTGAGATGTTGACTTATGACATCACACCCATTTCAACATTCAGCTGCTGGCTGCTGACCAGACAAGCTGACGACTCTTATCACACACACACAAGCATATACGCACACAGAGAACACACACATTGCGTATACGCCGCATGGCCAAACACACAAATTGGAAATATGTGCTCGAGTCTTCCATTGGCGACATCAATTTGCTGCTGTGCTTAATTTGTCTAGACAATGGCAAAGTTCATCGCATATGGAATCATATTCGCATCGCATCGCATCGCATCCCATCGCATTGTATCGTTTCTATGAGCACATTGCCTAACATTAACAATCGCAATCGCAATCGGACTGTGGCAAGTTCAATTAATGCCTTTGTCTTGTTGTCACATGCTTGCTGTGTGTATCCGTTTCTGCCAGTAAAACAATTTGCATACACTTATTTGGCCATGATTCATCATTCAATGGAATGTCTTAATTTGAAGCATCTGTCTGCAGCGAGGTATTTTTAGTTCGGGGGTTGGACAACCCTTGTGGCCAACCCCCCTCCAACGAATTCAGTGCACTGAACTGTTGAAAAATGTCCCAAAATGTTAATGTGACAAAGAAATATTTGCAAATTATGTCGAATTTAATTCAGTCTTACTACAAATAATGACAGCAGAAAACACTAATTAAGAATTCTTCAGTTTTTGCTTGTTGAAAATATTTTCCATTGAAAATTAGGCCATTAAAAGTTTGTGTTTTAATATTAATATATTTTTCTGTTCAATTTATATTTTTAATCATTTATTGAAATGAATAAGTGCTCATAAAATTTATTAAAATTTAAAATTAAAAAAAGGCCTTTTCCTATTTCGAACTTAAGCTTTGTTTCTTGCGGCATAAGTTCAAAAGTTGAGCTTCGGGAAGCCCAGAAACAAAAACCAAACACAATGACTCTTAAACCATATGCATTTACCTACAATCTTACGGCAATTACCAATTATTGGGTATTACTCAGTGCCAGTGGCAGTGTTAATGTGCAGCTTGCCATTTATCAAATTCATCATCTTCATCCCCAGCCAAGCGGTTGTCCCCTTCATGGCCAACGCTGGCCAGAAGCCAGCTTAATGTCAATCTGTTGCATTTAGTTGAGCTGCAATTGCTGCCTGCTGCCTGCTGCTCGCTGACTGCTGGCTGCTGTTTTGCTGCCTCTTGACTGGCTATTAATGCATTACAAATAGGTGCGCCAGACAACAACAAGAGGCATGGAAGAGTGTACGCTTGACTTACAGATACCCTGCAAAAACTAAACATACACGAGATCTGTGTGAGTAACTAAGCAGACTTCGGTTTGGAATTGTAGTCCTTTGCAGCTGATACTCTAATTTTATGATTTTATGCTTTATTTTATTGTTCAAATTTGAATTAACAGTTTTATTATGTTTTATATAAAAGTAGTCTATGCTTAAATACTCTACATTTTATGCCTTATATTGTTTTATATATTCAGAGATATTTAGATTAGACAACTAAAGCTTACAGATTATTCAAAACATATATAATAAATTTCTTAAGAGGATTGCATATCAAATTTTGAGTTGCTAGATATATTAAGATATATCCAGTACATAACAGCTGAAGTTTACATCTGGTTTCTAGGTGTCACAACACAAAAAATAGATATTAAGGTTATAAAAAAGGTTCTGCTTACAGTAAACCTAGATAAATCCGGCTCTTATTTTTTGCAGGAATGTACATGGCTGCAGCGACGCATCATCCTTATCAGTTAAGCCCTCTCTAGACATTTGCCATAAGTACAGGGTATGTCAACAAAAAAAAGCAAGCACAACTGGTAACATGGCCATAGACGCGTCGGTGCCGTTGACCAATGTGAAGCAGAGACAGAGGCAGAGACAGAGGCAGGGTGAAGAGGCAAAGGCAGTGGCAGTGGCAGCGTCTGTGGCAGAGGCTTAAAGCGAGGTGGAGGCTAAGGCGCTTCGAGTCTAAGCAGACGACCTCAAGTGTTGGCAACAATCGCGTTGCCTGCTGCACGCTTGGCCGCAATACCCGTACTTAAGTGCAGCAGCAGCGGCAACAGGCTGCAACTGCAACTGCAACAGCAGCAGCCGATGCAGAAGCAGTTCAAGTTTGCGTCGAGGAATTCCTTGCCGCTGAAATAATTAAGCATTGCAACATTGTTTATTCTTGTTGTTGTTGCTGTTGTTGGGGTGTTGCAGGCTCGTTTAACAAGGCAGTCATCTTAACAAGTGCCTCGCCGAGCTGTTCTACAACTATTTTTTTTTCGTGCTGCCTTGCATTTTGTTGTTGTTGTTGTTGTTGTTGTTGTTGCCGTTTTGTTTTTATTCTGCTCACAATCTTTTTACATTTTTTTTTCTTCTCTTTTGCCCAGGAATTTCCATTTTATTTACATTAAAGTTGTGACGAACGAAGCTGCTTTCGATTTGGCCCATTTGCATATGTGTGTGCGTGTATCGAGTGTGTGTTTGCATAGCGACAATGTTGATAGCAGCAATGTTGCCAGGCACAAAATCATAAATTTTTTTTTTTTGGTTGGTTGGTTGGTTAATACATAGAAAAAAATTATATATGTGATTTGCGGCTGATTATGAAAACGCACAAGTTATAAGCCTGGCATAAAAATTTATAATGCCAGCATAATAATTTAATTAAAGCAAAAAGTTGTTTTTCCGCTTTGTTTGTTTGTCTCCAGCCCGATGACGCTGACGAAGTGGAAGGCAAAGCAGCTCATAAAAAATAATACAACAAATATGTATATATACATATATGCCCATATATACTTTTTATTGAAAAAAGCAAAAAAAATTTAAAACGTTTTTGCCTTGGTTTCAGTTATGAGCTTTGCTTTCAATATCTATTCATATATATATAAATATCTGTGCATATATATATTGTTATTTGAGCACTGAAAATTGCATAATTACAGTGTCAATCTATGAGAGAGAGAAAAAAAAAAAGAAAAACGAAAGAAAAAACAAATACTTCCTCACCCCCACGGAAGCGTTACGGTCCGGAAATGCAAGTTCCCCAATGTGTGAAAGTGTTGCACACTCCTGCTGCAGCTCTTGTTGCAGCTGCAATCGTGATTTGTTGCTGCTGCGGCTGTCGACAACTTATAGCAACAAAAACTTTTCCATAACCTAAAACAAAATGTATAAAAAAAATTATCGGCTATTTTTATAATGCGCAATCTTCGATGCCTACGCCGCCAGCTGTGTGCCATGCACCCAAGTCCCTCCCCCCACCTCACCCGCTTCGCCCCTCTATCCTACCTGGTCCACCTACCGCCCATATAAGCCGCATCTTCAGTGACCACCCTTCCTCATCTCCCGCGTGCCCTCAACCGTTACACACCACTCACAATGTGTTGTCTGCGTTTATTGATTTATTAGAAAATTCCAATGAACAAGTTTTAATACACGACAACAACGTCGACGACGACGACGACTACAACGTTCGTTGTTGCTGTTGTTGCTGCTGCTGTGGCAAAAACAATGTAGGAAAGAGCATGCCAAGACAAGCAGCAGCAGCAGCAGCAACAACAAGACGCAGAACTGAGTCGGCGACTGGCAAAAGTAACAAGTGCAATATTTTAATTACGCTACCAGCGGCAGCAACAACAACAACAAAAACAACAACTGGCAACATGCTACATTAATTTGGTTACCAGCGTTGCCAGATGGTCAGTCCATAACCAACTCGCTGCCTGTTAACGGTGCGTATGCGCAATATGCGCTAGAATTCATTAGAAGAAATGTTGCTTAAACTGAATAAGAGATTTTAAATGATAAGCTGAAAACGTTTTCATAATTCTGATTGACTTTTTAAAATTCAGCGAATTTTGGCCATATTAATTAGTTAAAATATTATAAATATATAAATTATTTTTGAGTTTTTTACTTTTCTAAAAATGTACTAATGATATGTTACGCAATTTATTACCAAATTTAAATTTAAATAATTTAAAAATTTAAAAATGTTCTAACTATATAAGGAAATTTATGTTTTTAATTTTAGCTAATTAACATAGATAAATTATAATTAAATAGATATTCAAACGAACATTAATAATCCGCAAATTGAAATATGTAATGTAATGAAACACAAAAATTTGAACTTAATTAAATCAAATTTATTTTAAATTTCTCTGTGTTGACTGTCAGTAAATAAAAAAATCGAAGCTATATTCAATGTTGTCAACTGTTCTGCATATTCCGTACTCAATCTGGCAACGCTATTTGTGTCCAATTCACATGGCGTATAATGAATACGCTCAAGTCTGAAACATTTTGCAATCAATTTAGATTTACATTTGCAGCAGTGGCAGCGGCAGGCAGTTCGATGTGAATGCAGAGTGCAACCAGTTGAGATGCCGATTTCGGTAACCAAATCAACCGCAGTAGCAGCAGCAGCAGCCGCAGCAGCAGCAGCAACAACAACAACAACATCAACAGCAGCGATCTGTGCAGCTGGAGAGCAGCAAAGAAAGTCGCAAGTAGCTGTGAGATGTGAGCTGAGCTGAGCTGAGCTGAGATGAGAGAGTTGAATATTTGTAATTGTCTGGCTGGGACAGTCGGACTTGTTTGTTTGTTTATTGTTGTTGTTGCTGCTGTTGCTTTTTGGGCTTGATTAATAATTAATCGCACTCACACACACACACACACACACACAGACACACACATGTGTATGTATGCACACACATGCAAATCGCTGCTTGCTTTTAATTACTCAACTTAAATGGCGCTTGAGCTTGAGCGACTTAAGCAACTTGATAAGTGTGTGCGTGTGTGTGCCAGTGTGTGTGTGTGTGAGTGTGTGTTTCGATCGACTCTCACTACTGCGTGCTCAAAACTAAGTAACTAACTAGCTCGCTGCTGCTGCTGCTGTTGCTGTTGTTGCTGTTGTTGCTGTTGTTGCTGTTGCTGCTGCTCTGTCTGTGTCTATGTGTTTGTGTGTCTGTGTGTCGTCGACTGTGGCTCGACTGTTGCCGCCTGTTTGCCTTGCCCGGCCGCTTTGGACGCTCATTCAGTTTTTTGCGCTCAGCGCTCGTTGTACGGAACCGAAAGATTCGTCGCTTGTCCAAAATAAAAAAATAAATATATATATATAAAAAAAGATTTACAAGCCAAGGCATTACAACAATAATAACAACAACAACAACACCAACAACAACAGCAGCATTAAAAACAACAAGCGTAGCTTGTCATAACTTGATCTAACTCGTTAAAGGCAGGGCTCCAGCACATAAATCTGCATATCTAGCAAGCGTCTATCTGAATATATCTATATGTAAATATATATATGTATATATGTATCTGTATTTGTACATATGCTTAAACCGCACTTATTTCTTTTCGGCTTTAATAATTCGCGGCTTGCGGCTGTAAAACAAAAGTTGAAGCTGTGCAGCAGCAGCAGCAACAATAACAACAACAACAGCAACAACAGCAACAGCAAGCAGCAGTCAGAGCTATCAGAGATAGCAGCTGAGCTCAAGAAAAGTAAACAACTTCAAGACTCTTAGCGAGTACATCCCTGCCCCGCCCCTCTCCGCCTCGTCACGTCACGTCTCGTCTCGTCTCGCTTTCAACTGTCTTGGGGCGTCTCCACTTTACTTTAGGCGTTTCGATAGTTCCGCGATTGTTGACGTCGCCAAAAACCCGATACCGATACCAACCGATACCAATACATTTACCATATAATAGCCATGTGTTAGTGTGTGAGTGTGCGGCTATAAGCCAATTGCCGAAAAGCCAAAAGCATTGGCCAACATGTGAAGTGCAAGTGATTTATTTTATTTACATCAAAATATATATATATAAATAAATATATATTTGAAAAATGTATGGTATATAAATAAATAATCATTATATACATATATATAAAGATATAGAGGAGTTGAGCAGTCACATATTGATATATGCATGTGTGTGTATATAAATATAATGTATGCAACGTTTGTGAATTGCCAAAATTGGTTGTTGTTGCATTTGCAGCCAAAGGATTTGTGGATTTTAAAACGTTCTTAAGACGTGCAGCAGGTGCACAAGGTAAGCGAAACAAATCACATATGTATAAATATATATATATATATCGGATAGTATATTAAACAATACTCATGCGACATGGTGTCTGTCCAAAGATTTTAGCTAAGTTAACTTAAGTTAAAGAAATAATTTACAAATATTTCAATATTTGAGATTTGAAATTTGATCTGGGGAAACCTTTTATGTGATTTATGATGCCTGTGATTTATGACTTGATTGATTAACTTACTCACATTTTGAATAATGTAATTAAACAAGATAGAGTTACCAACATGATTTATGTTTGGGAATTTTTACAAATTTCCTGGCTATACCTGACAGCCGAATACTACACATATATTAATGTGAAATTTCTTATAGATGAACTTTAATCACAGACATCGAGGTTCCAAATTCTCAGTTCAAAATGCTCAAGTGGAAAGTTTTCTTTTTTAAATAATTAAATACGTATTTAAAAACAAAATTACAATTTGAGTTAATTTGGAATGTTTCTTATATATATACACCTGTTTTTTTTTTCGATCATTATTAGATTTTAACGGTAATAAAAGTGCCTTTAGTATATAGAAAATAATTAAGATTCAGGCATTTGGAATAATTTCGATAAAAGGCATTTATTTCAGAAAGCTTTTGAACAGAATATGCTAATCATTTTTCATAAAGAGAAGATCAGAAGATCAGCTATAGAATCAAAGTCATAAAATGACTGCATATTTATAAAGTCAAATGACGAACTAAATCAAACGGCATTCCGCAATTAACAATTAGCAATTGACAATTAGCAATTGACACTGGCATTGGTAACCGTTTTTGCTTAGCTTCGCCTGACTTGTGCTGGGTTGGGGTTTGGCTGTAAATAATGATTGGCCCTTTGCCGATATGCTGATCATATATATATTGTAGTCGTAGACTTGATAATTTATGACGCCATTTGGCTAATTGAATAATTGCATGTGACTGGTTGGCTTTGGGCGTGTTATGGTTATTTATAATCGTTATAGTTATAGTTATAGTTATCGATTTGCCATCGCCTCGAGGCCGATCAGCATATTGCATAAGCCATATGCCATATGCCATTAGCCGTAAGCCATAAGCCATATGCCATAAGCCATAAGCCATAAGCCATAAGCCATAAGCAATAAGCCATGCTCCACATTTGTCAAGTCACTCGGTGTGAAGCGATTGGCCCTATCGTATTACCCGATATTCACTTTGCACGCCTTTGACATTTATGAACAGCATCCATTAACT
Source organism: Drosophila kokeensis (assembly GCA_035042145.1). NCBI lineage: Eukaryota > Metazoa > Arthropoda > Insecta > Diptera > Drosophilidae > Drosophila > Drosophila kokeensis. Next base: position 4,978,372 of record JAWNLT010000124.1, on the reverse strand, counting down.
GTTTCATTTGATATGTATGGCATTTTTGCATAGAGAGACTGGAATTATTGTGTGTGACTGTTTGACCGTAACAAAGTCTCTGATTGTTTGCCAAAAAAAATGAAACACAGATCGCTGCTAAGCACAGCTGCTGCGCAGCTGGTTGCTCTTCACTGAGCACGGCTCGTCGATTTAGAAACTCGTTGGCTTAGGTGTGAAATTGATAGCCACAAATGAAGCGGGGCCCCCAAACCTGATAACAAACTAAGCAGCAACAACAAGTGGCAAGCAGCGGCAGCGCCATCAGCAGCCGCAGCACCAGCAGTAGCAGCAGCAGCAGCAGCAGCAGCAGCAACAACCACGAAGGTCTTCCACTTTCTGAAATTCGACAAAAAAAAAAAAAAATATTCAAGTAAGAGTGCTCAACTTAGAGAATGCCCTGTGTGTGTGTCAGATAGGTGAAGTTATCTGAGATCTATGGGAGATATTTTTGATCTGTGTCTGCTATGCAATTTGGTGGCTCAGAGAATGAGGTTAGCAAACCTATAAATATCTACATTTTTATTGAGGTTACTTGGCTATTTTTAAACTATTCAAATTTGCATTTCAAAAACCAAAATTTGTGTTAATATTTTTCTAGTTTTGGTTAGGCAGCAACTGAAAATATATATTGATGGTTTGTCTGTATCAAAATATACATTTTTATGAAGTTCAAAAATGTTTCGATAATAAATTTGGTTGGCTTTATCTCAAAAATGCTGAAATCGCTTCAGTCTTTCAAATCGTAAAAATCTACACTCCAAGTTTCAGTCAGTAGGCAGTCTTCCAAGTTTTAATAGTCTACTTCGACATATGTATAATAACCATATAAAATGATGTCTGGTACTTAGACAACTTTTTGATCCCATTTTTCACACACTTAAATAATTATAGGGTATAAGCAGGCTCGGTGGTTTTTTGCTCTGAATTGTGCATCGAATTGTGTTGATGTGGCTATGCGGCCAGGCAAATCACAAGGCGATGCTGTTGCCGCTGCAGTTAATAGTTGTTGCTGCCGCTTCTGATAACAACAAGCCAGCAATGCGGCAATAATTTGCTGCTGCAGCTGTAAGTGGCTACTGGTCATCAGCAGCAGCAGCAGCAGCAGCAGCAGCAGCGGCGACAGCAGCAACAGGCTTAGGCCAGGCCAGCATTTTATCAAAAGTGGTGGCATTAGCTGCCGCAACAAAACAAACTGGTCACACTGGGCGCACATACACAAACACACGCGAACACACTCACACACACACACACACACACACAGTGAGAGACACAGGCACTCACAGCGGCGAGCAGCTTCCAATAGTTTCACTTATTTTACACACATTTTCTTAACGATAAATAAATTCCACAAGCAGATGCGGCTCCTGCACTGTGGCAGCAACCAGCTTCGTCTTGGCCTGGTCAACAGCAATCGACAACAACAACTTTGCTATCACGTTTCCATGCAAAAATTTCAGTGCTACACATAGAAAAATATTATAAAAATAAATACATTCCAATTTAATATGGATTTTGCAATTCTACTTATCAAAAATATATTTATTGAAAACCGAAAAAGGTAAAAAATAAGAATTTAATTTAAGTTAAGAATTTCCATGGGAAATTTTGATTTAATAAGTGATTTATTTCTTTATATATATTTTTGTCGAGTGCACTCGGCATGTACTTGAATTATACAAAAAGGCATCTAGGAAAAGGGGCAGCGGGGGTGATTTTTATTTCGGTTGCCGTTTGCCGCTCAGGTGTTTAAGCAGATTTTGCTCAATTTAAAGATTTGCGGTCAGTTTTGCGGACTTTGCACTCGACAACTGCCAATTGAAATATTTCCGACTGCCGCCTTTGGCCGACAGCTAAAAGTGTCGACTAAATTGCTTAACTGTTTTTCCAAAAAAAACACAAATGCTAACGATATTTGCGAAATGAACTATTATTAAAGCAACGTTTCAAAGTTATCAACTGTCACCATTAATTGGGTCAGTGCTGATAGGACTGCTGAGTAAAGTATGTTGGGAAACTTTGTTTTTAACAATTATATAGTATAAGAACAACTGATTCACTTGAAGAGTCATCATATCGCAAACATAAATAATTAAATAGCTTTGCTAATAAAAGCAACAACAAAAAAACATGTTCAAAAGCACAGATTATGTGATCAGTGAGGGATTCTTTGTAAGCCAAACTGTGTGGAAATCTTTGTTTAATAATTGTCATTCTTTCATGGGGTTGACAGTATTATAGATATTTTTTTTAAACTCAACAGAAATTCAAGATTAGTTCTAAATATAAAATTTAAATTAAATTGATTAATTTTGATTTTCTTTAATAAATATTGGCATGTAAAGGGTCTTTGAAACAATGTTAAAAATTCCTTGTCTAAAAGTTTTAACTGAAGTTATCTATACAATTAAAAAAGTGAAATCGAACTGTATAATTAGGTTTTCTAAAATTCAGAGCGATTTCTAATCTGATAAAGGTTTCCAAATATCTATTGATTAGAACAAAAATCGCAACGTAAACGGATATATCAAATTAAAGGTTATATCAGCCATATGTAAAGTCAATTAATCAGAATAATTGTTTTAAGGCCACAGAGTGATACTTATATACAGTTACTTTTAAATGTGGCTGCTCTAACGGTGCCATTCTTCTTCTTCTTCCTCCACTTAGCTAATACAATCTCAGATTTCAAACCTCAACCTCAGAGCTGATGCGATGTAGTTGAGCATGCGAATGGCCTTCGACAAATCTCCACTCGCGCCATCGTTTTCCTGTCGCCTGGTTATCAGTTAAAGCCATATATATATATATATATATATATATATATATACTATGTATAAGTAGTACAAACTACTCTGAACTAAATTCAGCCACAAGAAGAAATGTGACTGCGGCAAGTCTAAAGTCTTTGTTGAGACTGCGAGAGAGAGATGGAGGAGGGTGTGTGGGTGTGTGGGTGTGTGGGTGTGCGGGGGTGAGGGGTGGGGTAGTCTAGCATTGGCAACTTTGAGGGTCCACTGTGGAGGCTGCTATATTCGGATTAAAAGTCGCCTTCTTTTGACGGGAGAAAGAGAGGCACAGATATCGCTTGCTCGCTCGCTTTTATCGTTTTTCTAAGCGAATTTCAAGTTCGTTATACGAAATCGCTGAAAACAGCTGATTTTGGATACGCTATTGTTGTTGCAACTGGCGAACAAACAACAAACACAAAACAAGCAAACAACAACAACAACAATAAAGACTTGTGCGCAGCTGTTGGCAATGCGTCGACTTTTTATAGTTGACTGTGTATAACTGTAAATGTAAATTGTGTCTCCATTTGAAGCTTATCGAAATGAACGCGCGCAAAAATAACGCATAAATAAATAATTAATATGCACACAATAGTATGTGTGTGTGTGTGTGTGTGTGTGTGTGTGTGTGTGGCAAGTGATTTGAACTTTGAAGGCAAGACAAGTCGAGTTTGAGTTATGAATTTATCTAAAATCACAGCATGCGGTCGCTATCGTTATTGTTGTTGTTGCTGTTGTTGTTGTTGTTGTTCCCATTGCTGTGGCCATTTGACAAGTGGTTTGGCCCAAGTGTCAGACATGATAAATCATATAAATAACTTATATGATCAAATATATATATATATATAACTGCATATTATATTTACAAATGAAGAAATGGCGCAAGAAAAGCAAACGCCCAGTGACCCAAAACCGCCTCAAGTTCAATCTAATATTAAGCATACGCAGTGTTGCACTGCAAACATTTTTATTTATTTGAATTTTTTTTCAAATATATAACTAAAAGTTGTGTGACGAGATTTTTGGCATCTGGCTTTCTAGACACTCGGCAACTGATATTATCTTTTATATAAACACATTATTATATTTGCTAGCAAACAATTTGTCACCTTGAGCCAGAGTTCATTCATCCGCAGTTTAATTTTTTTTTTTTGAATATTTAGCACATCATTTGAGCTATTAAGTGCAGTTTCAAAAATATGTTTGAGCTTTGCATTAACTGTTCATTGTTATATATATATTTTTTTGATTTTATTTTCAAATCTTTATTGATATTTGTACATCTTATATGCAAGTCAATCTGATTAGAAAGCAAGACTGAATAAATATTATATAATGTTGAAGTTTTTCATCTACATTATTTTCTACTCAAAACTGGTGCCAGAGATTAACAAATTAGCACAAAACCGAAAGAAGTAATCAAAATCATAAATAATAAATTAAATAATAGACTTTGTTGTAAAAGATAGCTTCACAGTTATAATTGCACAATCCTCATAGTCAGTTAACCGCTTTCGGTTGGATTGATAGAGTTGGAGCTAGGCTCAGCAAACGAAAAGTAACTTAAAAAACACACATATCTATATATGTATATATTTAAATATATGTATGTAATTTTAACTCATGGCTAGAAGCGTATTTGTTTTCAATGCAACCACAGAAACTGAAAACTGTAAACTAAAAACTGCATTTTCAAGGAAGCAGCAGCGACAACAGCAATGCAAATAAAACATTAACAGATATGGGCATGAATATGTATAATTAAGCGAGAAAATTTACATGTTTACATATATGACAACAACAATAATAACGACATAAGTATGTTAAGTATAGTGCTTAAGTGTATATATTTATGTGTACATAACTAAGTTCAAGTATAAAACGGCACTTGAATTTCATTGTTGTAATTATCATAATTACAACTTACTCAGCGCGAGCTCCCATTCTCTGTCTCCCTCTCCCTCTTCCTCACTTTCTCTCTCCCTCTCTGTCTTTAAGAGTGTGTACGTGAATGTGTATGTTTGTGTGTGCGTGACAAGTCAACATCCTTTGGTGCATTCACTCATGGCAGAAGTGTGTCCAGTGCTATAAAACGTTCCATTTTCGATGATGCAAATAGCTTATCAAGCCAACTAACTGTGCTCTAGTTTAGAGTGTTCAACTGTTTCAGATACCCTGTATCTAATTTAACATTACTTTTCAGTTAAGAAGAGTATCTACCCAAATGAAAAGATACAAAGTTAAATATTGTGCTCTTAGCTCTTATGACCTATAAGATATACTCAATAATCGGTGATGGAAAATCGATATTTTTCATATGAGTTACATTATCGATAAAAGCATTAATATATACCGCTCCAAATTCCCTATTTGTGCTATCCAAATCTTTAGTCACTGAGATCATATATACAATATAAATGCCTAAATTGATTCATCTTTAATGATGATACTGTCTTGCAATGACATATCCCAATTTTGGGGTACTCTTCTTCTCCAGGGTATAACAAGAAAGTGCCACGCACAACCTGTGTGTAACTCTGCATATGCCTGTGTGTGTGTGTGTGTGTGTGTGTGTGAGTGACTAAGTTAGTGACACATGTTGCAGCCAACACACACAGAGCAGCCAGCTGGCTATCACATCAGTTCAGTTTCAGTTCAGACTTCAGTTCACTTCCAATGCAGCAGCAGCAGCAGCCTCACAGTCTCCCGCCGCCGAAGAAGAAGAAACTGCAACTCTCAGCGCCCTGATAAGATGCCGATGCCAGCGTCGCAGTCGTCGACGGCATCGTCTGCGTTGCTGTTGTTGTTGTCGTTGTAAAAGGTCTTCTTTGTTGCCCAGCGAGAAGAGAGAAAAAAAAGCAGCACGAGGTTTGCCCAGGCGGCGCCGATTGCTACAGCAATTTACAATAACAAACAACAACAACAACAGCAACAAACACAACAACTATGACTACTATGCATATAACAACAACAAGAACAACAACAACAACAACAACAACGAACGTCATCGACAACGGCGACGACTACTCCACAACAACAGCAGCAGCAGCAGCAGCAGCAACGGCAGCAGCAGCACCAACGGCGACAGCAGCAGCAACGGCGGCAGCAGCAGCAACGGCGGCGGCAGCAGCAGCAGCGACGTTGATTGCCCCGGAATGCCGTCAAACAGGTTAAAAATGTAGGTAGAAATTCAATTAAAAATTGGTTATTTATTTATTTAGCTTGCAACGAGTAGCGTTGCCCCTCTCCCCCCACATCCCCCCACACCAACATGGACATACCCCAGCCTATCTATAACAACCCCTCCACAGGTCTTTAATCTAACTAATTTAATTAAATTTCATTTATGTGTCGCCTGTCAAACGTAAATGAATAAAAATCAAAACTCGAAACTCGAAACTGACGACTGTCAATCAAATTGCCCCAGTGCGAATTTGAAAGTGAAAACTTCCCCCTTAGCATACAGCTCAGCATGTGTCCAACAACTCGTTGCTAAACTGTGAATATGAATCTGAATCTGTATCTGAATATGAATATGAATATGCATATGCATATGCATATGAATATGAATATGAACGTAAATATGAATATGAATATGAATAAATGAATAGTCGAGTTGACTCGGCATAACTAGTTAAGGTGCATTTAGCAGACCACATTTCGTTTGGCAAAGAAATTGCAATAAAAACTAATGTGGCAGCCAATACGCTGTATGCAAATGATCAGTTAGACCAGTTAAATTCGATTACATTTGCATTTGAATCATGCGCCTTGTTTTAATGGTGAACCGCAAAAAGTTAATTTTAGCATTGCTATAAATAAATACCTAACAAATGATCAAGCGAACTTGCCTTATACGATACGTTACGATGCGATACGTAAGCCCAGATATAGTTACCACCCAACAGATTCAACTGGCTGCCCCTCAACTAGTTTGCATTTCACTCTACCTCTCACTCTCTCACTGTTTCTCCCTCTCTCTCTTTGTCTGTCTGATATTTTATTTGATGGATCGTTGCAATTTGTGGCCCTGGCATGCGTGATAAAGCTACTAATGCGATCGATATGAAGATCAGGTCGAAAAAAGCTGCTGCTGCTGCTGCTTCTGCTTCGGCTGCTGTTCAGCTATTCAGCTGGAAGCTGTCAGCCAACTTCTGGGTATCTGGGGACTGAACCTCATTCCCGAAACTAAAATATATGTACAAAATTGAACAAAAATTCCATTGAAACAGACGTGTTTTTGCTTATTTGCACAAGTGAGCTAATATTATGGGCCAGGTGAAAGATAATTTCGCTTTCCAGGAAGCGGCCAGTAGTCTGCTGCCCGATCAGCCGTTCCGCTTTATACAAAGTATTATGGCCTTGAAAGAAAGAGATCTGTGGCTATGAAATGATTGGCATACTCTACAAAAAAAAAAGTCTGATTTTCTTAGTTATGCAAATTTACGAGTGTTTGTTCACCGTGGGGATTTTTCCACCAGTAAAATTCATGTTAAATATATATACTTCGATGAGCAATAATGACAAGCACTTTTGACCGATTTTCAACAACCTGGAAAATGGTGAAATCAATGTGGTGCCAAAATGCTGTACTGCTGACATCGTGATCATTATTTGATCTGCCCAAAAAACATTCCAATAAATGTGTCGAATGATCAGTTGAACAATGCATCAGGCATAAAACTGCCCGATTTATTGCATATCTATATATTTTTGGATTTGATGATGAAATTCAATGAGAAGTTGCGAAATTTTATTATCTGCGTCTAAATTCCATTTGCGAATATTAAGTTGCTGTTTATGTTAATACTCTATTCGAAAAGTAATTGGTTATACAAATTGCTAGCCAGTTGAATAAGTCTGGTTCCCAAAATCGAATATAAGCAGTATCTAAACTCAAATTTATGATATAAATCTCAGTTCTAAAAGTGTTTAGCAATAATAATAATAAACAAGAAACAAATTAAATGTCTGCGAAACAGCTTCAATCCACATGCGAAATTTGTACAACACTTATTGTAGCCATTTCATGAGGCACATCATCGAAATGCCCCTAAACTTAACACATGCTGAAGGTTCTTGAGGTCAGGTAAATGAACTTGTTGCCTGCCAAATAAATAGGCCTCAATCGAATAATGTTGCCTTGAAATAATCATGCAACTCTCATGTGTAAATAATGAAACCATAATAGTCCATTTAGAGGCACACACACACACACACACACACACAAAAGTGCGCCTCGACTTTTAATGGCCCACCAGCAAACACAGAAGCCAAATAAAAATTCATCATATAAACAAGCTGAGAAAAACGCAAACTTTTCAAATCAAAAAAAAAAAAAAGAAGAAAATTAAAAAATACATTTGCATAAATTACGAAATGTAACGAAACAAATAAGTGCCAAGTGTCTTGCTCAATATGAAAAGTTATTGTAAACAATTTGCGCAGTGTATGGCAAAATGGGTAAAATCATTTATGGACTGGATTTCTTCTCTCTCAGTAGCTGGCTATTAAGAACATATGGATGGCCGAATATAAATTATAATAATTGAAATATGTACTTGGAAAAGTTAATTGCGCTATGCGAAACGCGCTTGTTGATCCTAATCGAAAAACATCAATTCAGGGGCACAGCGCGAAATGTGGCGCTCTCGGTGGCTGTGGGGCACCATATAAATTCGCACCTCCAACCCAGATACGCATCGATCTACAGCTACAAATAATACATATATACATATATATATATATTTATATATACATATAAATATGTTATAGTTGGTGCTTTCCCGGCCGGCAAGGCGCGCATATGTATGCAATATGTTTTGCTTAGCGCTTTTTGGTCAAGGTTAAGCACACATTGAGAATGAGAACGAGCAATCGAGTAAGACAGAGTGTGAGAGAGAGAGAGGGAGGGAGGACGAGAGAGATAGCCTATGTTGTAGATCATTCAATTTCCATGAGCGCATTTTCAGCGCGGCAACAAATCATGAAAATAAAAAAAAAGTTCACTTCTCGTTGCTTAAATATTTCGACAGCCACAGCGATTTCGCAGTCACGTTTACAGGTGGCTGCCTGACAGCCAGGCAGCGTTGCAACGACCTCGCTAGCAAACTTGCAACATCATCGTTATCCGTCACACACACACACAAACATAATCACACATATACATACATATGTGTCCAGCTGGGCGTCGGCGTCGGCACAGTGGTCAAGGTTAAGCAAACGAGATACAGATACAGATACAGATACACATACAGATACAGATACAGTGAATCTATAGCTGTGCATCTGTATCTGTATCTGTGTATCTGTTTGTGCATTTGTATCTACTACTGCTGCTGGTGCTGCTGCTGGAGCTGCTGCTGCACCGCAGGACGTCATCAACTGGCAAACGATCGACAGGCGTGCGCAATTTTAACGATTTCGACAAAATTATTTTGCTTTCTGCGTGGCTCATTAATTCGTTTCGATTAAAAATTGTTGTTCTTGTTTTTTGTTGCTCTTTTTTTGCATCATCTGCAGCCGCTGCTTGTTGTGCATAAAAATCACAGCAAGAGATCAGCGCCAATATTCCCATGTATACATACTTTAATATATATTTATATATATATATATATATATATATTATATATATGGTACTTTTTTGGTTGCTTGGCATTTTTGTCTAGCGGTAAAAAAACAAGTTGCTGTTGATTCGAGTACCACTGAAATTTTTATGGCTACTCTTTCGGGGGCCAGTTGGCGATTCGATTCGTTTCGTTTCGTTTCGTTTGGATTCGATTTGTTTTGGTTTGTTTATGTTTCAGGTACTATGTGCAATTCTTTGGCAGTTAATTTGTTTATTATAATGCTGCCACAGACTTCCCTGTATGCCACTTGTTTGGCTGCTGTTACTGTTTCTACTTAAGTTTTTTGTTTTTTGTTTTTTTTTTTATCTTTTGTTGTTTGCCGTTTTGGTTGTAAACACACATTTGTGTGTGTACATATAATGTTTTTAATTCTTTTCTTTTTTTTGTGTTTTGCCACTTAATATGGCAGATAAATTGCATTTGTTTTAAATACCCTACTTCAAGATACTAAATCATAAGTGTGAATTATACACTTGATTACCGGAAAGTCTATCAAATTTTTGATGAGGTCGATGTGCTGTTTGAGATGGTCCATAAACAAGATCATCCAAACATTACACAGATGTTTGTATTTTTATTTTATAGATATGTGTAAGCAGCCAAAAATATACTTCGTTCCAGACAGTAGAGTATTTAATAATCGGCACAGCATATATTTATGCTAATGCATGTTCGTTTTTAAAGGTATTTTTTGTGTTTGTTTGCGAATTTTTTTTTTTTTTTGGTGTGGGTGTGATATTTAAACAATATTTGGCAATGTAAATAGCACACGCCCCTAAGCAAACTAAGTTAATGCTCACGTAGTCAATGCAAAAATTTAGCGATTATATTTGTTGCTTGAATGTTTGTATTTGAAGTGAGGAAATTAATTTCACACTATATCCAACGAGTATGCAATAATGTGTGTTGTGAATTTTGGTTGTGGGTGGATTCTGGTATTTTTGGAGGGAAATGTTGCCAATATATTGATATAATCAATAATGCCTATTCTTAGAATGTAAACTAAACAAATCCAATGCCTACGTGTCTATGAGACCAAATTATGAACTCTTCAGATTTTTCATTAGAAGTTGTAGCCTGAATTAATAGTTTGTTTTCATCCATTAATATTCATCGGAAATGGATTTAATTGGAAGATTATTCAAATGATGCTTATTAGAGAACTAATTGAAGTGTTGATTGAGAAATGGTTAAATAAGTGCTGAGAAGAGCCTTTTCTTAATTGAAATTAAATATGAAATAATATTTGTGATATTCAATCAAGTATTTAAATCATATTCAAAGCGCTTCAATCTGTCATCTTGAACTGCATCCTGACTGAAGTCTGACTGGCTGGCTGAGACAAGCAGACTTGTTTTCATTAGGAAAAGAAAGTCAGAGCCACTTACTTAGATACACACTTAATGACGAGCGAATGGCATAACAAATATCACGCATACGCCGCGTTTGACACAACTGTGAAACTGCTGCTGCTTTCATGACAAACACGCAACCCCAAATGCATTTAAAAGCTCATTACCAATGCTAATTGCCGGCAATGTGAGGGTAAGGGGGATGCGCAGCCTCCAAAACTTGAGCTGACATTTCAACGCAATGCAGTTCACATAAATGTTTGGTTTTTCGTCTTTTTTTTTTTTTTTTGCCTGCTAATCGCGTCGCAGCTCGATTCAATGTTTGTTATTTTCCAAGTGCCCACACGCTAGCCGGTCCGGCTCTGCCAGCATCTTACATCTTACATAAATTATTAACAGCTAAAAGCAAATAAATAAACAAACATTGAGTAGCTGCAGCAGCAGCAGCAACAGCAGCAACAGCAGCCGGCGCATTGCGGTCAGGTTGGGGAGAAGTGCGGGCTTCTTCTTTACTTTGCCCCATCGTTGATCATCGCCAACGCTAAAGCTGTCATCATTCATAACCGTTGGACTGCTTTGGAGCAAAGTTCGGGCTGGCCCTGGCATTGGCCAGAACTTGCGGCCCCAAAACAATTAATTTAGCCCGCCTCCCCACACCACTCCACACCACACCAAACCACACTACCCCACGCTATCCATATATCCATGCATTACCAACTACTTAACAGCAAATCACTAAACATGTTCAAATATTTTGCCTACAGCTTCAGTAGCTGTTGCTGTTGCTGCTGTTGTTGCTTTTGCTACTGCTGCTGCTGTTGCTGCTGATGCTGATGCTACTGCTGCTGCTGCTGCTGCTGCTGCTGTTGCTGCTGGTGCTGCTGTTGCTGTTGTTTGTCAGCGACGTTTGCCAAGCGGCAAAACTAAAAAGACATACAACACCAAAAGCCTTGACAAAAGAAATGAACTGTTTTAAAGTGCTCCCATAGCAGCATCCACAACAACAGCAACAACAGCATCCACAACAACAACAGCAACAACAACAACAGCAATTGCTAGAGTCAGCGGAAAACTACAAAACCCAAATTGAAAAATCATCAACCTCGTCAGCCTTCTAGCTGCTGACTGCTGACTGCTGCCTTCTGTCTTCTGGCTTCTGGCTGGTCAATATTTGGCTAAGAAATTTTTCACATTACCAGCAAGGCGAGAGGAGCTGAGCGTCTTGTTGAATATACCCTCTCTCTCAACGCAGTGCGTGCTGAGGCTATATCAGCTGCTTAATTCAAAATGTAACGCCGAGTCTAAAGTTGAAGGACAAACAAATTGTTGAAATAATAATGTTAAAGCTCAATTTATTATGATTAAATAGTTAGGAATAGCTATGAATAAATAAGGAAATCGATAGCTGGATTTTTGATTTTTAGATTTGCATATATTTTTTACGCCATAGCTTTATTAACAGGCTGGTTTTGTATGAGATTATTTTTGAATTAGTGCTTAAAATTGGTTTTTATATCGGAGCAAAAATAATAAACAGTCGAAATTGAAAGCTGGCGAAAAACATATTTGAAACATACTCAATATGTTTCGGTTTGATTTTTGAATTCTTCATATTACTAAGTTGGTTTGGAAATTCAGTTTAGCATATTATATTAAGACCTAAATGCAGTGAAGGGTATTTACCTATCGGTGCAGCCTTAAGAATTTGTGTCTCTTGTTAGGCTGTGCCGTGGTGTGTCTCGCATGTTGAGTGAAATGTTAGCAACATATATACTACAAACACACACACGCACACACACACACACACGCACGCACACACACACACACACATACATATATAGAGGAAGATGCGTTGTAGCCTAGCATTGTTTGCATAGCAGTGAGCTCGACTCCGTTTGCCCCGATCTTGGACAGCCTCTGGTCAACGTTTTGTTTGATGTCGGCCTCGTTAAGAGCCAACGAAGCCAACGAGTTGTGGCCAAGTTCCATGCTGATGTTGTTGTTGTTGTTGTAGTTGTTGCCTGCGTTGTTTGCTCATGAACAGTTGAACGTTGCCGTTGTTATCGTTGTTATTATTATTGTTGTTGTTGTTGTTGTTGTTGATGTAGTTGCTTTAGCCGCTTACTTTGCATTAAGTTATTTTCATTTTCAATAGGCCATGGCTAGCTCGAGGGATACGACAAGGGCGTCTCCTGATTCTGCTGCTGCTGGTGCTGCTGCTGGTGATGCTGCTGCTGGTGATGCTGCTGCTGCTGCTGGTCTATACTCGTAACTCCTGGGTGGAGTGTTTTTCTTTTGACTTCGGACTCGAGTGCTCTCCAAACTGTTGAACTTCACTTGTTTTCTCCAGCTATTAAGCCACTTGAGCTGAGCTGTCTCTACTCCATCATTTATCGTTGTGGATACAGCTCAACACTGGCATATATTTATTATTATCATTTTTTTTTTTTTTTGTTTTTTTCTTCTGATTTTTTCGGCACGACCATCTCGATTTTTCCGGGAATTATGCAAATTTTGAACGTTGTAATGCTCGATGAGCGTGTGATTTATGCCTATAAATCTGCTCTATCTGCTACTTCTGATTGCATAATTAATGATCGGCTCAAGTGCCGGAGAGACTCTCTCGCTGTAACAACCTTTGCTTTGGTGGGAAAAATCTCTCAAGTATTCCACAGTAACCCACACTCGCTCTGTGTGTGTGTGTGCGAGTGCGTGTCCGTGTGCGTGTGTGTTTGTCTATCGAAAAGTGGTTCGCAATCGATTTGTTTATTTATCGTTTGAGAAATGTACGTGTTCTCGACGTGCAGCAAAGTTGCAAAAATTGATATTTAAATTAGCAAATTTTTACTTACTATTCGTACGCCAGGTAGTATTTCTTCCCCTGCCACATATTAGACAGCAACCAAACCACCCCTCTCCCTCGCTACCACCCCCTTCGCAAACACATAAATTACCTATTAAATGAGCTTGTGCGAATAAAAACATTTTCTAACTAAATATTGAAACGCAAAAAGCCAAATGAAGTAAAAGAATATAAATGCGTTTTTCCCAATAGCCAACACACACAAACTCACGCACACAGGTGAGAAGTGAGGGGGTAGGTGGACGGCAATTGTTACACTGAGTGAAAAAAATAAATGCACATTGAAATAAATGCGCATTTTATGATTGATATATATTCAATTAAAATTGAATCAAGCAATTGTGGAGAGATATATAAATAGATAAATACATATGTATCTAAATATATACATATATACATATATAGAAATAAATATATAGATATGAATAAAGAGAGCTAGAAAGTGGGAGAGGCAGAGAGGGGATGAGATGATAAAAGAGTCGAAGCAGCGATAATTTTTGACACATAAATTGAGCAAGCCTTCAACTAGCCATAACTTTGTCAAAAAAAAACCGATTTTCAATCTTAAAATTATTTTGATAATCTCGCGATCTATACTTAAGCTCTACATTGAAAAAGTGTTGATGATAGTATTTAGAAATTTTCTAAAATTATATAAAAGTTGCTGTGCACATAATGTGGCCACAAGTTGAGGTAAAAACTTTCGCCGGTCAGTCTTGCAGGCTGCCTCAAATCTTGAATAAAAACTTGAAGTGGCAATTGCTTAGGTGCTTAGACTGACGAGGGGCTAACACGAACTCAAGGGGTTGTTGGGGGGTGGAGCGGGGGGTGTGTGGGATACATTGGCAATTGCGATGCCGTTTTTGGCGCGTTTGCACTTTGCGATTAATTCGCTCGTGTAAATAAACAATAAATATTATGTGCGAATAGGGAGTTGGTGGACTGGAGGGGGCAACTGGCAACTGGAGGGAAGCGGCATGTTGCCTGCTGAATACTGCCCGTTGAGGCGCGCAATTAAATGTATCAGTTTATGCTGGGCACCAAATCAGAGAAGCCCCCTCCTCATCCCGCCCCTCTACGCTTGCATTTGGCATTTGTGTATTATCACCATCGACCTTAGGCCCCTGGTCTATACCGCCCCCGCCCTCTGAGAGCGAGAGATGCCCCCCGCCACTCCTTGCACTGAGATCACTGCCAAATCAATGTTGCTGTAATGGCCAACTGAGCATAGCAACTAACTGGCTGATTGGCTGACTGGCTGCCATGTCTGACAATGCGTCTGTTTGCTGCCTGGCCAGATCTGCTCTGCTCCACTGTTCGATGATGTACTGTGGTTTTGATGTGGTGCGCTGGCTGCGCCTGGACCGTCGAGCGTGTTCAAGCGTAACGCACAAATTGTATTCATCATAATTTTGGCTCGTTTTGTATCGCTTTTCATGCGCCGTAAATTTCATTGATTTTAGCCGATTTATTAAATGAATGCACTTGAATTGATTTCAACGCTTGGCTTATAACAGAGATAAACCACCATTAGCACCGCACCACCACCACCAGCAACAGCTGCCACAATTGATCGGGCGTTCATCCATGAAGCTTCTCAATATGTTTGCAAGATTACAGTTCAGCAAGTCTTCAACTTTGGCATTTGAAATTATTAAATGTCAAGACTATAGCTAAGTATTTGATATATAATTATTTAATGACAGGTGTTGAGAAGATTTTCATATTTTAATAATTATTTATTGTTTAGTGACCTCCATTTATAGTTTAAAAAAGTCTTTCGCTGGAATAATTCTCTAAACGGAATATAAAAATAAAAAGCCAGCGAAAAATATATTTAAATTTTCTAATCACGTAAATAATTAAGGAAATATAAAATTAAAATTCATGCTTTAAAAAATGAACTTTTTAATTCAGCAATTAATCAATAAAATATATGATTTTCCTTACATATTAATCTGTAATCTATCTGTAAATTGGCCTAAATTAAAGACGGCTTTAAATAGTTGAAAGAGCAAACTAAAAGTAAATCAATCGAAAATTAAACAATTCTTATAAATTAGTGTAATATATGAACAGAAGGTCATATATGTAGCTCCTGATCGTGTTCTTAAATCACTCAAATCCGAATCAGTTCTTTTCCGGGCAGTCTGACACAACATAAAAGAAACCGGCTTAAATTATATACCAATTATTTAAAAACAAAAAAAAAATAGAAACAAGGAAATATATTAGGCAAGAATACAGAATTGTAAACGTTTGGTTCTTGAGTTAGCCCCACTCACATACATATATAAATAATCGAAGTGAGAATAAACATAAGCAGGGAAAACCGCTGTTGCCATTATTCAGATAAAATACATTATATAATTTGGCAAATGCGAAAGGTTGATGAATAATCGTAAATTTCGCTAAAAATTCATAAATTTGCAAAAGCTGTATTCGCCTTTCGTCAGAACCAATGCGAATAATATTTGAATTTGAATTTAGTCGAAGGCCAATTGATTATTGCTTATATAACAGGGGGAAAAAAGCCAGATAGACAGTACCTGGAAATCCAAGTTCAATATTGGACAAACTACAAACGCTTTTCGCTGGAAAATGCCAAAATGCCGAAATGCCGAAACGCAATACGCGTGGCAGCAACTTGTTGTGAATATTTAATTGTTGATGTTGGTGCCCCAGCCTGCTTGTACTAGATACATTGTATATGAGAATGTATCTATCAGATATAACGACTACACTGTATGTGCTTGAGTGCTTGTGTGCTTGTTGGGGCCTGTTGGCTATTTGGGGGTTGTGGTCCATTTGGGACCTGTTGCCGCCTTTTGATGTTGATTAATGGCAAATGCTGTTGATTGATTTTTATTGCAAATATTGATAAAAAAAAAAAAAAACAACAAAAAAGTTTTCTATTAATTAACGTGAAAAACACGCGTTTTGTGTTAATTGGAAAATGGTTATTGAAACTAAACAGACCAACCGAGCCAAGTATGCGTACAAGCTACATACGCAAACAAACATAGCCAACACCAACAACAACAACAAACAAACAGACCGTGAGATACAAAGATACAAGTTGCATTTTTGTGGAGCGTACAAATTAACGCAGTCGAAAAATTTAAAGTTTTAAGAATCACAGCGGAATACAAGTAGTATCTGTAGTATCTTTGTATCTATGGCTGTATCTTTCTATCTATATATGTAGCTGTATCTCTAGCTGTACCTGCACCTGTAGCTGTACCTGTAGCTGTAGCTGTAGCTGTAGCTGTAGCTGTAGCTGTATCTGTATGTGGAATTTGATTTATGCTCAGCTTTGATATTTACCGCCTAATAAACAAAAAATTAACGCAAACGTAGAAACAACAACAAACAACAACTGTTGTACATACATGTATATAAGTAGCTGTATCTGTATCTGCATTTGTTGCTGCTACTTTCGGTATATCTGTATCTATTTGTGGGTCTAAGTTGCCGCCTGCAATTTTGCGCCTTTGATTTTATAGCACTCTCTGACGGACATGCGTGCGTCTGTCAGTGTGGCAATTAAACAACATCACCAAAGTGCCACACAGCAACCCCCACATCCCGCTCTCTCTCCCTCTCTCTCTCGCACTCAGATCAGCACAGGCCACTAGTCAAGATCCATAGATCAATAGATCTGTGACGACTTAGCGCCGGGCCAAGCGTTGCGTTGAAATGCCTTGCGTTAATATTTGGTATTTGTTTGGGCTTCCAGGCCCAAAACTCATTTCGAGAGGTTTGCCAGTGGCAGTGGCAGTTGCAGTGGCAACAACAGCCCACCGACGTTGTTTGCTGCCACACACACACACACACATACAGTGGTTGCTGAGCGAGTAGCAAGAGTCGCGTGCTAATTACAAAATTATTGAGAACTTTATATATAACGCCAACTATTTAAAATCAATTAATTGCTTCGAGGCAATTAACCCGAATCCAAATCGATTAGTTAAATATTATTGGGAACATTATTAAAATTAATTGAATGATTTTTATAGATTTAATATTTAAAGTTTACCTAGTTATTTAAATAAAGTAAACTCATTATGTTAATGACCAAGAAAGACAGATGCGGGAACGGAGCTGGGCAGAGACACCAGGACTCCGACAAGCCAGACAAACCAGACAAGCCAGACAAGCCAGTCTCCTAGGTGGTTATAATCAAAAGCGATTTAAACAAATGATATCCATGGGGAAGAATAGACTCAGAATACTCACAGGTCTATTGACAGGACACTGTAGACTGAGAAGTTACCTAACCAAATTAGGAGGAATCCTCGACGTACATCCTAACAGAATGCTTCGCCTTAACCAGGAAAAGATGCAGCATCCTAAGATAGCATATCATGAGGCCCAAGGAGATAGAAACCCTCAACACAACAAAGATCCTGGCATTCGTGCAGGAGTTGGTATTGATGGAAGAGCTGTGCCCCTTACTGGCACAAATGGACCTTATAGGTCGCAGTGCAAACTGTTCCCCAATCATAATAATATAATATTAACTAACCAAATATAGGTGGTATATACATACATACATATCATATCATAATCTAGGCCTGGCAGCCATTCTCTTCGCAGCTAATTTCTAAGCTTCAAACTTTAAGTTAGTCTCTGTAATTAAGAAATAATTTAAACCGATCAAAAGTCTATTAAATATTGATTAAAGTCCAAGACGAAAATAAAGTCGTCTTAAGCTAATATTACGCATTGATTTCAGTGTTTGCTGCATACAATTTGAAGACATTAAATAATAATAGTTGGGTTAACACTTGTATGATTAACTAAGACCCACTTTGTTCATAGATTACAACTAATATGTCGGTTTCATAAATTACATTAATTTCATTAAATTATGTAATTAGTCAATTGAAGTGCTGAAAAGCAGCACATCAGTCAGCGCTGACTAGCGGCACTCACAGATGTTCCCATTGTGGCAGTGTGTGTGTGTGTGTGTGGGTATGTGTGTGTGTGTGTCATGGCCAATAAATAGAAACATAGAGAAAGAGGGAGGCAGAGATCGAGAGAAAGAGAGAGAGAGAGGGAGAGAGACAATGTTCTTCTACGACGCCTGCAAGTCTCAGCGGAATCTGAATTTTGAGAAGACAAACATGCAACACTCATAAATCAACAGCTGAGTGGCAGTTGATGTGGCAGTGGCAGTGGCAGTGGTAGTGGCATTGCCAGCCAGTTGTTGGCCACACTCAATTGGCATGGCTAATGCGTTGGCAACTCATAAATTTATTAATTTTTAATTAAACTTACAATGATTTGTAATTCCAGTGCAGCAACAACGGCAGCAGCGCCTCAGCCATTTATGGCAACTGAGGCAACTAGTGAATGAAGCTGCTGCAGTTGCAGTTGCTATTGCTGCTGCTGCTGCTGCTGCTGCTGCTGCCGCCGCCCGGAAACAACTCATTATCCTAATTAAAACGTGCGCCATGCGCGCCCCGTTGCCATATATGTCCAATGCACGCGATCTGGCAATGAGGCGAAGCTGCGACTGCGCATGCGAAATTAGACGCATCAATGCACGGTGGCGCCACTGCTCCAAAAACTACAGCAAAAACATTATAAAAATGTCGAAATATAATTATAAATTATATATAAAATTATCTGCACAATATACTTCTACTATTTTTCTACTAAACTATTTCCAAAACTCAACAGGACTCTCAGAAAAGGCATTTGCCTCAAGCCAAATTCAAAAAATAAATAAAATAAATAAAAATAAATCAAATTAAATATAGAAATAAATAAATATGCTTTTTGACTTTAAATACCAATTAAAAAATGCAATTCATGGCAAAATTGAGGCTATGATTGTCGCCGTTTGCACCACTGTGCGGCGCTGACAGCGACAAACGCCTCTCGCCTGCCATTCATACGCACTGTGGCCACTTCGAGTTGGAGCCAAGAGCTAAGAGCCATGAGCCATTCACCAGTCAGTGAACAGTCAACAGGAGTCTGAAGGCAGCATGCAGCAAGCAGCACGAAGAGATTCTTCTGCTTGTGCTGCTGCTGCTGCTGCTGTTGCTGCTGCTGCTGCAACGGTTGAGGCGCGTCGTTCATTGTCATGCGTTGCATTACAAGATGCCAGCGGCAGCAGTGGCAGCAGATGGCAACATGACCACATTGCTGAAACACAACAAGAGGAGGAGGAGTTGGTTGCAACAATTGCCTAGAAGAGCGGAGCGTCGTTGTCGCATTGCATTGCGGCAAACATTGCGGCTGCTCAAGCATGTTGCATACTGATCAATCAGCGGCATCTTTAGCTGCCTCGTCTCGCTGCTCAATAGTCTGCGTTGGACATGAATGACTTTAACCATTTTTGGTCTACAGTTAAATGCTGCAAACATCTGCAACTGCAAACTGCAACGCAATTGATTGCATTCATAATGAGTGCATCAATTCACAATCGATGAATGAATGAAGCCAGTTTTCCAAGAGTTCATAAATTCTGCTCTCAAGATTATAAATTATTTTCAATGGCAAACATTCTCAGTTTATAAATAAACAACAATAAAATCTTGCACAAAAAGTCAACCGAAAATAGAGTGCAAATAAAGCGGAGAACATATCTCGTGCCTCTCCAAAGTATCTCAATCTTTTGGGTGCAACAACAGCAACAACAGCAACAACAACAACAACTGCAACTGCAACTGCAACCAAAACAAACAAACAAACGGCGGAGTGCAGTTGCTCTAATTGAATGTAAGTTTTGCGATTTGCACTTAATTTCAATTTTGTTTACAATTTACGATTGCAATGCAGAATTTAATGCGTTTTCCAGCTAACCCAATGAACTCTCGCTCTCTCTCTCTCTCTCTCTCTCTCTCGCTCTCTCTCTCTCTCTTTATCTCTATATCTCTATTAAGCTGTTTCTTTTTTTTTTTAATTTTTCCCATCTTTTGTGGAATTTATGGCTGTAAGTTGACAAGCTGCTCAACCAATTTTATCATCTTGGCAACAGGCAACAGGCAACAATGTTTCGCAGCTTTTGGCCAAAATGCAAATCGATGTGTTCTCCAATTTATTGCGTATGCTTTGCCGATTTGTTTTGCGAAACGATCGATCGTTGCACGCATAATATTCCCATATCTATATGCCAGTAAAGTGCCGGGAGCTATAGCATATGTACATACATGCAACATGGATTTGTGGCGCATTCATATAACTACTTACTTTATTGACTGCAAAACCAAAACCAAATGCTCTGGACAGATAATTGCATTTACTTCCGGACCAATTGGGGTCGGGAATGTGATCAACATTTTTATATATAATGATTGTGAGTTTCTGATTTTTTCATAGTTAGCTTATCAACTGAGGTCAACATTTAAAGAAAAATTAAATCTCAACTCTGGTTGGTTTTCTGTTGAACAAAAAAATAAATACCACCACATTTAATGAATTTTCGATTCAATTTAATAGTAAAAGTTATTTAAAAAACTTAAAGTTTAAATAATTATTATATAAATAAAAGTACATCACAAAATTTGAGAGCTGCAAACTAACATTTGCAACAATGCACAATTGCTCTCAATGCATATTAAGTTAAAGCGCATTTTAATGACTTTTACAGCCGTCTGCAATCGATTAAGACGCATATATAAATCGGCTAATTGAGGGAGGGTGGGGGGGGGGGGGGAAGAGGAAGCAGCAGCAGGGCAATTAAACTAATAAACTGAAAAATGTGGAAACGAGAATGCTAAAAGGCAATTCAACAATAAATATTGGGCAACATTTATGTAAGTGGCGATTATTGCGCCATTTGAATTAGTTTGAGAAGTACGAGTGTATAAACATATACTAGATATAGTATATATATACTATATGTATATATATATATATATATGTATTTTATTTACAACAACTGCAACCACATTGAAAAGTGTGTTTACGCTTGTGCGAAGACAAAGTAAATTAATGTGCTGTGTGTTGGAAAAGTTTGTATAAACAACATTGCAACATTTGCCTCAAATGGGCACCTTCGAAATGATGATGTTAATGATGATGATGATGTTGATGATGATGGTGGCAGCTCCTAAGCGCCCCCTTTTTTTTCTTCGTTCAGTTGTTGTTATGCCAAATATTTATGAAATCATAAAATTTGATGTTTCCTCCGGTGGCACTTGACACTTGAATGTGTATAGCCCGAAATCGCTTTGCCCAAATTACCATGCCACAAGTGTCGAGCTGCCGTGTTAATGATGATTTTGATGTGCAGTTAACGGATTGAAAACACCTCCCAACTGCACCATTCTCTCACTCTCACTCACACTAACACTCACACTCACACTCACTCTCACTCCTCTGCTCTGCTCTGCTCTCCTCTGTCTCCCTCCTTGAAGCGACTCCCATTCTGAGCGCCCATTCATTTGGGCGATTACATAAAGTGCTGTCTGCCGTCGCGTCGTTCCATTTCGATTTGTTTGTTTTATGCACGATTTGTTGTGTTGCCGTACAATTGCCGTAAATATAAATACGGGGCGAGTATACGTGCGAGTACTCGTGGTGCTGCCCTCAGATCAAAGGCCTATCAATTAGCACCCGTTTCGATTATGTTGCATGCTTCTTTAGCATGCACCACCGCACGAAATTGAGAGAAAAAAAAATATATATAACCATTTGCCGCCAATTCACACCCAATTAGTAATAAATTTGAATGCTGCATGCTGCAATTGCTGAATCTATACCTGAATCGCTATCACTATCTCTATATTCCAATCTGCATTTACACTTGGAAAAAAACTTGAACTTGGAATTTCAATTACAGTATGTAAGCTAAACTTGATTACTTTTTGATATATCTCAGTCAGTCAATTAGTTTAGGATTGTCAATTTTATATTTCAATAAAAAAAAGTAGGCTGCAAAATATTTCATATAACCTAACCTTTTTCGGATTTGAATAATTTGGCATAATTAATTTGGAATAATTAATAATTTTGTTCGGTTTTTAAGATCAAGAATTCGATTTGAAAGCTTTTTCAGATGAATTAATATTTTATGTTTAAGAGCAGCATTTAAGATTTCAAAATAAGTGTAATAAGAAAAATAAATTGGGTTTCGAAAACCAAACTTAATTCAAAGGATGTTTTCCGATTAAATATAAGATTTGAATATAAAACTGAAAGTTTTTTTTTAAATACTTTAAAACTTTCTCAAATGATCATAAATTTATTAGATGTAAAAAATGTTGCTTGTGGAATTGTGTACATATATTTCGCTGAGTGTATGCGTTTGTAACTCCAGTCGATTAGGACTAACAGTTATGGCGGCCATTAAGTTTTATCGATGGCGCTAAACGGCCAGCGATTTGATTTGTGACCACTTGAGTCTTTGGGGGCCGCATCTAAAATCCACCTTTGATATTTTCACACATAACAACTCGAACCGAACTGTGCAACTTGGGAACTTGGGAGAGAGAACTTTGCTGCCGAAATAAAACTTAATTGCAATTGACTTTTAATGCTCATGCGAGGCTGCCCGCTGTGTTAATTTGAATTCAAACTGTTTCCATGAATTGTTAAGTGGCCACATGGCCAACGAGTGTAGCAAAGACATCAACTTGGACTTGCACCGGGCACTGAGACTGCGGCTAAGAGCAGGGTAGCCACCCGCAGTTACGAACCGCTGCAAAGTCCAATAGAACAATTACCAAGTGGCGCTAATAAAACGCATACAATTTTTACAATTTATAGATATATATAGTATGTGGAAAAGGGGCTTATATTGATATTGATATTGTTATAGGACATATATCGTTTGGGTATTGGGTTACTCAATGGCTAAAACGCATAAATCAGGCAGTGCAGCGGGCCAAGCGGCTCTAATGGCTATCTGGGCATAAGCAAACAAAAACGGTTTCAACAGAACAATGACAACAACTACAACAATAAAAAACAACTACAACAACAACAACTACAACAACTGCAGACAGCATCAAATTACAAGCAGATCCGACCAGGCTAACAAAACGTTTTCTGTTTTCTATGTTTGTTTTTTTTTCGTTGGTTTTTTTTCAGCCAGGATCAGCTTTCACAAAACGCAACTTAGACTTTGAGTCCCCAGTTGCAGTTGCTGCCTGAGTCAGTCAGTCAGTCAGTCAATGCGTCAGTCTGTCAGTCTGTCAGTCAGTCAGTCAGTCAGTCAAACAGTCATTGAGCAACACAATAATAACGTTTTAATTGAACAACAGCCAAACAACATCCATCGATCCAGTCCAACAACATTTGCTCTTCAGCCTGGCAATCTTCAATCCTCAATCTCATTCTCATTCTCATTCTCAAACTCGAACATCATTTTCTTCCCCATCTTTGCAGCCCGCAGATTGACAATTGCCCTCCTCATTCTGCTCCTGCTCCTGCCCCTGCTCCCGCTCCTGCCCTTCTTCAACTGTCTCTTGACAGTTTTGCGGCTGCTTTGTGACGGCTTCTTCCCTGTTCTTCCCGGTTTTTTGTATTTTTTTCTGTTTTCTTCTTTCTCTCTCTCGCTCTCTTTCTCTCTGTCTGTGAAGTGACTCTGACTGTCACCTTTCCATCAAAGTGGCAGTGAAAGGTGCATTGAATGATATCCACGTGCCGCCAGGCATCGTTGCATTGTTTGCCAACTTTTTGTTTTGTTTAGCTGACTGTATATTACAGCCACCGAAACGGCCAAGAGCCCACAAAAATGATTCAATTGCTGCAACTTCGCCTTTAACAAGATTCCATTGAAAGACGAGTCTAACAGTTGCAACTATTATTTTATGCAACAGCTGTGAAATACGATTCGATTCTACACACATTTTAGTGAATTTCAAATATTAATTCTATGAGTCTGTTAAAGATCGATTTCAAAAGATATCCGCCTGTGTGTCTAGTCCCTCAGTTTTGAAACTTGGCATATATACTTTTCGCTGGCAGACTTTATAGATGTATATAGGAATCGGCAAAATCAAATAGATCCTATCGAAACTCAGCAGTTCTTATCATGCAGCGGTGCATCTACACTTTCCATTGCCATAACTTTGTCAAAAAATCAACCGATTTTCAAAATCAGTACCTCTTTATTCTTAGTTTGTTTTAACATATAAATTTGGTTACACGATTTCCACTCAAAACTCATTAACAAACGCTTCCCCCAAAAAGTCACATTCAATACGTGTTCTAAACTTTTCACAGCCATAACTTTGCCAAAACTTTTACTCATCTAGAATAATCCTGGATTAAACGTTGTAAACTCGATTTCCACTCGAATTTCATGTTAGAATTCTAGCTCAATCCACTTGGAGACGGTTTAAATCTTTCTATTTCTATAACTTTGGAAAGACTCAAACGATTTTCACAAGCATTGACTTTCCCATTATGTTTAAAACTATTATTTATATATATATATATATACATTATTTATTTAATAACAATCACTTCCTCTCAATTGCTGCTCGACTTCCTTTTGGTTCTTCAATGTTCTCATTCCCTTTTGACTAATTCCAATATCCTTGTCGCCTGTCTCATCGCTCTCATTCCCATTCCCATTCCCATTCCCGTTCCCTGTCTGGACAATTACCGCCCGCCCCCGTTGCGTTTGCCAACGCATAGAGGGCACAACAAAAAGGATCACGATCCGAATCATTGTCCTGCTGTGCGCCCGCATGTCCTGGAATAGAATAGTGCTCAAGGCAGCAAAAAGTCCTCTCATCTGGCTGTGGTCAGCAAATGAAAACTGTGTCAAGTCGTTTTCGCAGTGCTACATTTTTCCTTTTTTCCAACTCCTCCTGAGCACTTGTCCTGGGGTCCTTGCCAAGGATTTTATAAATGACACACGCGTTCGGGCCAACAGTTGATAAATGAAGGGCTGCCAAGCTGCGAAGCCGCCTGCAACTGATAATGGATTCTTTCAGTTGCCGCTCGTAATTCTCCTTCTTCTTCTTCTTCTTCTTCTTGTTGCTGTTGTTGTTGTTGTTGTTGTTGTTATTGTGAGTGAAAGTAGCGCCGGCGCTTCAATCCGTGTGGGCCTAAAAACAGGACTGTGCCAAATTTTTGATGGTAAGTGCCGATAGGGCCAAGGGTACGAAAAATGCTTAATGAGAATTTGACTGGGCCTCAATTTCTGGTGGTCCAATACCACGTAAGGGCGTTAAGATAAGCTACAAAAAAAATTAAAAATAAAATAAGAGAGAAGAAGAAGAAGTAGAAAAAATGCGAAAGGTAATTAAATGCCATTAAAGTTGAGAGGCCAGCAAAATGTGAGACAGCCGAATGCAGACAGTTGCAGATGCAGCAGGCCAAAAGAATCTCTGTTTATCTCTGCTAAATGTAGTAATAGTGGAGAAACACACACACACACACACACACACACACACACATGGACGTAGTTTGGATTATGGTCAGTGTGGGATACAAAAGCTTACAAGTTACAAATTTTAAGTTGATTTTCCTTTTCATATCCTTGTTAAGGTAATTATGATTGTGTCGTTAAGTTTGTAACGCATTGACTTGAATCGAAGCCATATATATATATATATATATATATATATGTTCTTGATCAGCATCAGTTAGCGCATCGATATAGCCATTTCTAACTGTTTTAAGGCCATCTTTCATGATACTTGGCATATTTTCGTTGTTTTTTTCTGCTGGCAGCACATATTTTGGGGGACAAACTTATCGGATCATTGTATAATATAACTTCTATGAGATAAGTACTTAAACTTAAACATGATTATTACTATTACATCAGTCAAAAGTTAAGTTCTTGTTTGAAGTACTTTTTTGTTTAATAAGATATCTGAGTCAAACTCATTAATTATTTATATTAATCCGCTCTTAACATTTTACCAAAAAATTAACCGATATTGGACTACTAAAGTATATACCTTTCATAGCAACAATCGGTTGATTTTTAATATTTATAATGTAATTTAGATAAAGGCAATTTCTACAAAACTATAAATATAATCTTCGGTTCATTCCGGTTTAACTTTTGGTTGATATTTTCACAAAAGATTATTATTGGATCAGCCTGCAAACAAATCTTAGAAATCATTACAAGCATTTTATTCCAGTAGAATCAAAAATGAGCTTTGAGTTCTTTTTATGAGTGGTGCAGTTTGCCCATAAACTACGCCCCTGCACACTCACACACACACACACACAAACAAATACAGCCAGAAACATAACAAGTTGAAAAAGAATAAAAGAGGAGGAGCAGACAAACCAAACACAGACTCCAACAAACACACACAATCACACAGACACACAATCACACACACACACAATCACGCACACACAAACACACACACACACAGACAAACAGAGAGTCACTCCATCTACATATACAGATGTAAAGTTTTTAATGCCCAGGGCGTCTCTACGTGTTGTGGCTGCGGCGATTAACATACAAAAGGATCTCTCGCGCGTCGTTTTTGGAGCCGCCTTCTTCTTCTTGTGCGCCAATCGGCATGAATCAGTACAACAACAACAACAACAACTGCAACAACAACAACAACTGGGCAGCACTTTAGCAGCCACAGCGACGACATTCTTAAATTCACAGCGTCGGCTTTTTTTTTATGTGTTTTGCTTTCTTTCATTTTACTTTTGATTGTTGTCTTGCTTTCTTCCGGTTTGGGTTTTTGGATTTTGGTTCTTGTCTTGAAATCTGATGCTCGACATATAGTTTTTGAGTTAACAAAAGATGGCAAAACTGACGGCGTCAAGTGTGCGCCGCAAAAGGACACACAACATGCGACCAGCGGCTACTTAAGCAGCATCGAGGCGCCACTAAAAAAAAAAAAATGAAAACTGCAGCAAAGCCAGAATGTCTGGCAACGCTTAAGTTGCCAGACGTCGCGACCATTGGTGTCGCCACACTGGACACTCAGCTTAGTCTGACAAAGAAGGAAATGTTACTTTACGCACAGCAGGCACAGACTGAAGATTTACAACACACAAGTGTATAAAGAGAAGATGCACTTCAACAACTAGATTCTTACCTTCTGCAATCAATTTCAAATAATATATTTAACATAAAACACAACTTTTATTTAATGATCCACAACTAACTTAACTTGTATAAGAGCAACTGAGAGCTGTTTGGCTAGGATTCAAAATCATTTGAGAAAGTTAACAATCAATATTTGAAGTTATTCTTACTTGAAGTCAAATTGGAGTCTTTGAATATTCGGAATTATTTATATTTATTTATTTATTCACTTTACATTTGATTGTTACTTAACTGACACTATTAAATATGCTTTTTTGGTTAATTTTTAACAATTTAAATTCAATTTATTACTATTATTTATATATACAAGTTTTTTTCTTCTTCATCTCGGATTCAGTAATAAGTTAGACCCTTATCCACCTCCCTTGTATCATCTTATAGATGTTCTTCTGAAGTCCATAAATCAAGCTATATTCAAAACTCATTCATAACTGCGTTTTTTGAAACATTCGATTAAGTAGCAATTATTTTTTTTCTCTTCTTCTTCTAAACAGTCGAATAGTCCTGAAAAAAAATAGAGTAAAACAATTAAATTTAATTCTTGTTGTTGCTTACACATAATTAAGTAATATTCGATTTCCCTAGTGGGCAATAGATCTCAAGTTTCAGAGATGCTGCCACGTTTGCAGTGCAACTGCACAGAACAAGATGAGCAGAGAAAAGAAGAGCAGAGAGCAGAAGAAGTGAAAATAAAGCCAACACACAAAAAATGTGACTTAACGTATAGTTCAAGGCAAAGGTAAAAACAAAGGCAAGACCAAAAGCAGAGGCAGAGGCAGAGGCAGAGATAGAGGCACAAGTTGAGGCGGCTCCACCTACCCAGGGCCAAGTGGCCAGCGTCGTTTTGGCTGGCTTGCAGCACCTGCTGGCAACTGCAACAGCAACAGCAACAACAACAACAACGACAAGAGGAGGTCTGGAGGTTTCTCTTTGTTGCAACCTTTTTGTGGCAGTCACTTTGGCTGTTGTGCCTGCAACGCTGGCTGGAAGCGCGGGTGTGTCAAGTCATCTCCACAAACAGCGGGGCAGTTGAAATGCATTTAACTGTTTGCATTTGTATTGGTTAAGTGTGCTCTGTGCGTGCAACAGAGATAGCAACTGTCATTCTTATGGCCGCCTTATATTCTTTTCGCCCCCTTCTTCTTCTTATTCTCCTTCTCCTTCTCCTTCTGGCTTACCTCTTGCCAACCAATAAAATTATACTAATTCTTGACTTTTTGATTTCATTTTGTTGTTGTTGTTGTTTGTGCAATGCTAAGGATTTCGTTACCTAAACACACTCAACAGTATTTCTTTCTGTATGTCTCTATGTGTGTGAGTGTGCGTGTGTGCGCTAGTGTGTGTGTGTGTGTTAACAGACACTCTAAAAAATAAACATTACCTCTCGCTCGCTCCTGTGGCATTTGTCGTCGGTTCTCAGCGATCACGATCTGACTGGGCCCTGGCTGGCTGGCTGACTGGATGGCTGACTATCTGGCTGGCTGGCTGGCTGGCTGGCTGGCTGGTTGTTTAGCTGTTGGCCCCAGGAATGCGTGCGCCGCACAAAAGGCGAGACAGTTTGGTTTTATACTTGGCTCATTGCGCGCGTGCAACTCCAACGTGAAAAAAGCGTTTCAACGATTCCGTTTGCTCGATTTTTTTTTCTTATTTTGTCTTTTCGTTTCTCGATGCGCTCAACTGTGCGAGAATTGATCGACTGATTGCAGTTGGCAAGCGTATTAGGAATTGGGTCGAGGGACTTAGTTTCTTGACTAGCCCCAAATTCAAGCAGAGTAAGTAATTGAATAATTCAAAAAACAAAAAACTATAAAAGTTATTTCAATAAATTGTGAAAACTGAATAAAAGGTGTTTGAAAAAATTGTGAAACAGTCATATAAATACAAACGTGAACTTATTTCGTATATTTACCACATTGTTGTTGATTTCGAATAAAAAAAACTATTTATTTATTATTTAAATCCGTTACTAAATTTAGGAAAAAAATCTATTACCAATAAAAATAAGCATTTTATTTAAACATATATTTTTTTATATGCACATTTACTCACAAAAGCCATAAAAAATATTGTCTTTCCGAAATCTTAATTTTTTAACAAAAAAGTTTTTGGTTTGATTTTAGTTTAAAAATTAACAAATATTTAAAGCGTACTACACTTCTTTATTTATTTGGATAATATTAAAAAAAAAAACTTACAATACTTATTTATTTATCTGGTTTAATATATCTTTGCATTTAATATGCTAAATAAGGCAAAGCTTCAAATCTGGAAGTACTTATTTAAATTATTTAAAAAAAACGTTACACAAAATGTGGGCTTAAATGCATTAAAATATTTATAAAATAAATGTATTTTTAGAAACACTTAGCTTGTTACATTCTTATAAACGGATGCAAAAAGCCTACCCCACAATTTTGTCTAGCAGCCACAAAAAATTGTAGAATACTGCTCAGCTTCTTAAAAGCCACCCTCAAGAAAAGCTCAATGGAAGCATATCAAAATCTGCGCTCAATAAACTGACTCAATTAGTGTGCACACTCACTCCAAAATTAAACTCAATTCTTCCTGTTGTTGTTATTGTTGTTGTTGGTGGTGCTGCTGCTTTGTCGTTTGAGTGGCTCAGTAGAAGCAAAAACTGACGACGCGCTGGCTGCCAGTGGCTAAGGGAACTTCAGACGAGATGGATGCGTGATCATATCACACACAATGATGATCATCATCAACAACAACAGTTAAACTTTCAGACAGACGTAGAGCGCGAGCGAGAGAGAGAGAGTGAGAGCGCGAGAGCGCAAAACGAGAGAGCGAGAGTTGCTCAGCTCATCGGTTTCACTCAGAAGCGAAGCTAACGACGACAACGACGACGAGAGCCGAATGCATTCGTTCGTTTCGTTTGGTGATCGTTCGTGTGTATGCGTGCATGTGTGTGTGTGTGTTTTGGCTTACCTGTAACTCAATCAGGTAGAGGTAGACATGAAGGCGTTAGTCGTTCCACAGCGCTGATCGAGTTGAAAACTATTTGCTGGCGCCCGTTTGCCGACGACAAACGACAAACAACTACAACAAACAGCAACAACCAGCAACAACAACAACAACCAAAAGTGAGCCCTGCGTTTTGGCGTAAATGAAAACTTAATTGAAGCACATCTTTAAATTGCAAACTTGACGGGTGTGTTACAAAATAAAAAAAAAATTGTTGGTTGTGCGTTTGTGTGCGAGTGTGCGAGTGTGAATGTGTGTGTGCGGCTGGAATGTCAACTAACAAGTTGAAGGAAAAAAAAATAGTTAAACATCAATATAAATGTTAAGCAAAATCAAAACAAAAGATACAGCTGCAAGCTACAGATACAGATACACAAAGAGCATATAAATATATACGTATATATATAAATCTATGTAAAGTGCGCGCGGTATTTGCATAGCAACAACAACAACAACAACTAAAACAACAACAACAAAAAGAAATCGTCGAAAATTAAACGTTTCGTGCGGCGACTCACTTTGCATTTTATATTTTGGCATTTGGTTTGTTGTCACTTTGGAAAATATGTGGATTACTGTGCCGTCAGCAGAAACTCCAACAACAACAACAACAGCAACACCAGCAACAACAACAACAACAACAACGGCAACCACAACAACAACAACAACAACAACGACACGAGCACGCTGCAAAAGCGAGCGCGTGAACAAATCGCAAATTGAATATCAAAAACAAGAACAACTAAGTGCAAATGCTTAAAGTATCTGACAGATACGTAACTGGTGTGTCATGTGTCCTGACAACAACAACAACAACAACAACAACAGCAATTGCAACACACAATCAGTGCCAGCGGCTCAAACTGCGCCTCGAGTGCGGCAATAAAATTTTTAACAAGAATTTCATCTATTTCATATACAATTATCGCAAGCGAAAAACGCCGCAGCGCAGCGCAGCCGAGATTTGATTTATCAATCACGATTTATCAGAGATACACACTACATATTGACAAAAAGAGCGTGATTTTTTGTGAACGTGCAACACAAGCTGCAACACACGGTAGCCGCTTAAGACCACTTAAAACAGCTGTAAATTGTGCAAATATATCTAACGCTCAACGGGCAGTGAAAAAAAACACACACCAAAGCAACAACAACAACAACAACAACAACAAGGGAGATAACAGAACTGAGCAACTGAAAAAAAAGAAAGTAGAGTAAACGTCATAAATTCATAAAGTGTCAGCTGAAGTTACTTTTTTTCTCCTCTTGAGGGTAATCGATCAAAATACGCGGCTTACAAATTAATAACTAAAGAAATAAACAAGAAGCAGCAGCACAAGAAATAAACGATATATATACATATATATATATATATATACAAGTCGAGATCCCGAGATACCGACCAACATAGGAAACTTTATAAGACTGAGGTGAGTTCTTGTCACTGACTGAGTGTGCAGTTGTGTGTGTGTGTGTGTGTTATGTGTGTGTTTGTTTGAACTTCAACTCAACCCCCGCCAAAAACAAGTAAAAAAGTATCTCAGTTGCAGCTAAGCTTATGTAAATTATTATGCCTGTGAGAACCGTACACACACATACATATATATATATATATATATATGTATATATATTTATTATGATTATTATTTATATCAACTCCGACACTGATCCAATGCCAATATGCATAATCGCTCTGTTCACAACTTGATATGATATAATTTTACCTGATATTTGGAAAATTGAGCAAAACATTTGCTTTACTTAATTCTTTGGTTTTACATAAGTCTTTGGCGGGTCAAATGTCTTTTGTGGTATGCACCAGGTAATCGAATTAATTTGAAATTTAATAGCTATAAAGTTCATAATGTGCAAATCATGTATACTCTCTCTATACATATATTTATATAGATGCACTTAAATGGGAGTATATATATATTCATATAGATACATTTTATGTGGATATATTTTATAAAAACAGCAAAAATTATACAGAAGGTAGAATAAGTAAATTGCAACTTGCCATATTTTCAAGCTAGCAACAACTATAAATCTTAAAGAAAACAAATATTTTTTTTAAGGAAAAGATAAACTTATTCATTAAAAAATTATTATATTTCTCTTAATTTTATTTAACGTCGTAATCGACTTTAGAACTTAAAAAACCCAAAACTTTTTCCCCATCAAGAAAAATTCTTATATTCATATTATAATTATTTAATTTTGAATTTTAATTTAATAATCTTCCATCAATAATTTTTCCTCTCAAGAACAATTTTTACGTTATTATTTCTTTAGAAAGAAAAATACTTGTAATATTTAGTTTAGAGATCGTCTTTGAAACAGCATAACTGTTCCTAAGAGAAAACTCTTGTCGTATTATTATTATTATTCTGAAAATAAAAAACTGAAACTTTTACCATAAGGACAATTACCCTCTCATACAAATTGATGGAGAAATACTTGAGAATCTTTTACATGTATTTGTTTTAAGGCTTTTTTGCTGCACAACTAAAACTGCAATTAAATCGATAATCCAATAAGTACAATACCAACAAATACTGTACTCCTTTTCCAATTCCACTTTGAATTTGTTGCCACAAAACGGGGCGTGTTGTTCCCATCGTTAGAGCAACGCAATAACTTAACTAAACCAAATCAAAATATTTTCACGCGTTCGAGAACGAGTGTATCTCATAATATATCATAATCGTCATAGATGCCCGGGGAAGATTCCCCGAAATGGTCATTGTTGGCTCACAATAAAGTACCGTTTTGGGCCGGTGGTTGTTGCAACCTGAAGTGTTCGTCGGCATCGGCACAAAGCCACAAAAGATGTCAATGTCCTGCCACATAAATTACAAAAAAAAAATCTTTATATAATATGAATTGTATTCGTATTAGTAGTATTGTAACTATGTATCTATGTATCTATATGTATCTATGCATTTTTGTATCTTTGTATCTTTGAGTGCGTGCTGTGTGCATTCGTTGTGCTCGTTTCTCACACAGGTGTGTGTGTGTGTGTGTGTCGGTTGTGTGTTGTGCATTGTGCTGACTGTGTGTGACACACATTAGTATTTCACTATATAGTATCTAGTATCTATTGCCCAATTGAAATCAAAACGTTAACGCAAAAAAAAAAAATGTGTCACTTTGCGCAACAAACTTTTTTTGGCATTCAAAAAAAAAAACGGAAAACCTCGCTGAAATTCGAACTTCAGTCAGTGTTAGCGGTTTTTCAGAGTTATGCGTTGAACTCTTTAGAACTGAATGGAAATTGGAAATTCCACACAAAAATACGACTGGCATTGGTTGCCAGGGGAAACCCCCGTTCAGACAACTCAGGTAGTCCTGCTGGGGCATCTGTATATATTTTCAAAAAGAAAAAACAACAAATTATGAAAATTATGAAAACTCATAAGGAAATTGATCGATCGATAACAAGACGAAAAAAAACCCAAAGCATAATTATGAAAATTTCATTCACCCTTTCGAAAAATGCTTTCAAAATTGGTTTTCTTATCACAAGCGAAAGATCTTTTTCCATCTCTCTCTCTCCCTCTCTCTGTCTCTCTCTCGTGAAACCCCCGTCGTTGGCACCCCCCAGCGTGTGCCATCTTTTTTTTTAATTTTTTTGTTTCGATTATAACGAAAATACCGAATTTCCTTTGGCGCCTTGCGCCTTGTCATATAACAAATTTTTACTACTAGATAAGATTTTAATCTTTATGTGAAAAACAACATGTAATTTGTTGTGCCAGCGACGGTGTGTATGCGTTTCCGTGTGTGTGTGTGTGTGTGTGTGTGTGTGGAGGCACGTAGCTGCCTGCACCTATTACAAGTGTGTTGTTCTTGTTGTTGGGCTCATCTTGAGATAGCATCTCACAAATTTATTGCCTATAACCAACCACAATATATATATATATATATATATATATATATAAGTCTAAGTAGAATACTTTTAATAATTTTCATAAATTTTCTTCAGTTCTCAAGATAAACATTTTTTTTTTTATGCTTTATTCTTTGGTTAAGTTTTTTGTTTTAGAAAAATGCCGCCTGTGTATAAATCAAAGTGCGAAGCGGCGATAAGTTTCGAACATGAAATATTGAACAATAATAAAACAAGTTAAGAGCGTGATGGGTGTGCCGAGTGCGCGACTAGAAGATACCCTATGAATAACTACTTGTAAGAAATGAAAAAGAGTCACATTCTTTGTGTTGGCTCAGCACAACTTTGTGATACCCTATTTTTGATTGAAAATATGGTAATATGAAAATATGAGAAATGATGACGAGCCTTGTTGGCTTCTCTAATTTCTACTCTAACACACATATTATTGAACCCACTTGCTGTGTGTATTTTGTATTTTGTTGTTGATTGTATTGAATTTCTAAACGTAGACACAAATCGCTGCTGCATACCACAGATCGTGTGTCACTCAGTCAGCGGCCCAAAAGGTGCAATGTCCGCGATTGCAACACCAAACAGCCAAAAAAATACATTTGAAAGAAAAAAAAATTGAGTTAAGCTCAAATGAGTTGAGCCAAGCTAAGCTAAGCTAAGCCAAGCTGGCTGCTGCTGCTGCTAGTGGGGTGGTGTTAGGGCGTCGGAAGGGAGTGTTAAGGTTTTTGGGCCAACAGCCACACACACAGCTCAATTTGTGTTGCGCTCAGGACGCACCTTTCGCCGGAGCCATAAAACTTGGGTCTAAATGGGCCAGGCGCTTAAGGAAGCTGCTGCTGCTGCTGCTGCTGCGACTGCGACTGCTGCTGCTGCTACCTGGCTGCGCTCGCTCTCCTCTCTCTATCTCAGTCTCTCACTCAACACTTGAGAACTCACTCTCGCATGTTCTCCCACACTGGCGCGCTCTCCCGCACTCCCGCACTCTCTCGCTCTCTCAGTCTGTCGAGCAACAACGCACGCAAACGCATTTGTGCGCTGTAGTCATCTCGCTCTGGCACATGCGCATGCCCAGCCGTTGTGCTCAGCACTTGAGTGTGCGCTCTTTGAGTGGAATTTGGTTTTTTTTTTTTTATTTTTTTTTGTGTTGGATTTGACAGTGTGTTCTGTTTGGCTGACAGCGTCCGGCACAACTAGCGACGCCGGCTGCGTCGTGTCAGCAGCGACGCCGACGTCGACGCGAACGTCGACGTCCGTGTTTTAACCCTATCGACAAATGCTAAACAATTTCCTATGTTTTTGTATCGTTTCAGAGTTGCAAGCGACCATGCGCGCATGGCTTCTACTCCTCGCAGTGCTGGCGACTTTTCAAACGATCGTTCAAGTTGCTAGCACCGAGGATATATCAACGAGATTTATCGCAGCGATAGCACCAACAACAACAACAACTAAGGCCATAATCAATAATAATACAACAACTAAAAGAGCAGCAGCAGCAGCAGCAACAACAACAACAGAAACAGCGACTACAGCATTAGCAAAAGCATTTAAGCCATTTAACGAGTTACATCTCAACAACAGCAACAACAGCAACAACAACAACAACAACAGCAGTGATAGTGATATTAAAAACAACAAAAAAAGCAAACATAGCAAAAGTGCCCCGTTCAAACAGTTTAACGAAGTGCATAAAACAAGAACAGACCAATTAGAAAATTCCAAAAATTCCAAAAATAAGCATAATAATAAACATCATAAGCATAATAAATTAACTAATAATAAAAGCAAACACAATAACAGTAAAATGGCTATCAAGGAGCTGCAACAGCATAAAACAGAATCTCAAGCACAGACCGCCATTGCGAATGTGTTTGCATTGGAGGCGTCACACGCTGCTTCCGTTTCCGCATCCGCCTCCATTTCCAGATTCAACACGGATACGGATGCGGATACGGATACGGATTCGTATGCGAATAAGGATAGTGTGCTGGGGGAATTCGAAGTGCCGGGCATTGCGGATGCCATCATCATTGAGGATGAGCCGGCAACGTATAGCAGCAAGGAGATCATCAAGGACAAAGTGAAACCAGATCCATCAACTCTAGTCGAAATCGAGAACAGTCTCCTCTCGCTGTTCAACATGAAGAGGCCGCCAAAAATTGATAGATCCAAAATCATCATACCGGAGGCAATGAAGAAGCTCTATGCCCAAATTATGGGGCACGAGCTCGATTCCGTCAATATACCCAAGCCGGGACTATTAACTAAATCAGCGAATACAGTCCGAAGTTTTACACATAAAGGTGAGTCTCGATTTAACTATGTAAAACATATATATCAATATAATAAACTATATAATCGGGGACAAATAAGTTGGTTAAGGCTAAGGAAAATCTTCAATATAATATGATATTTAACAAGATTTTAGTTGAAAATTTATTTAAGAAAAATTACTAATTATTCCGATTTTATTCACTCTTAATAATTCAAATCATGCAGAAATTCTGAAGATTGTCAATTGGCAAATCTATAGATATTAAGATAATATTCCTAAATAATCCAAAAGAAAAATATACGTGTAACATTCACAGGCTTAAAATCCGAAGATTTTCGAATGAAAAACCAAAATTTTTTAGAAATTCACAAGTTAAAATTTGAATTGAAAATCAAATATTTATTAGTATCACTTTCAAAATGTTTATAAATACTTGATAAAAATAATTGTAGCTTTTGTGAAGATGGAAAAAATGAAAACTGATTCTTTTTTAAAAGTTTGAAGTATAACTTTTTTATATCAAGTATATTCTGCTTCTCACAGTCCTAGCTAAAGTTGCTAAGCAATTGAAAAAGTCTCAAATTAATAGCAAAATTTTTCGTATTGCCTTTTAAAATGATCAAAAATATAGCTTAATTATGTTTTTCAAATTTGCAATACTTTAATAAACATATGCAGTAGCAAAGTTTGTAAGGAACATCAAAATGATTATTTTGAGCACAGCTGTATTCCAATTTTTAGCTCTTTTTGTTAAAATATAGTATTTTTAGAAATTAATCTTTTACTTATTGAAGCAACTTTTTAGACAGAGTTGAGTTTTAGATTTCATAATTAATTATTACAGTGTATTCAGTAGATTTACCTATTCCATGCCTCAGCTAGATTGCATGACCTATTTTTGCACCTGCTCGCCGTGTGGCAGTTGCAACAGCATCTCTCTACCACCACTCGCAGCCATGCTGCCACGCTGCTCACTCTGTAGTGCTGCTGTGCAACGCTTGCGAATGAAGAGCTAGCCAGGATTTTCCCTGAAATTGTAGTTCATCTAAAGCGATTTGCATACCTGCTGACCGTATAACCGAAAAGATCATTCGATTTCCATATTTTATTTTCTGGTCATCATTCACGCAAGCGTTGTGAAATCACGCGGAAATTCCGCAGCTTCAAATGAAAGGACGCAGGCTAAAGGGACGGCACGTAGCACGTTGCACGTTGCACGCAGTGTCCTTTTACCTGAGACGCCGCACTCTTAACCCAAATGTGACCTTGAAATTTTTCAACCGAATTACACCCGGAACGTTTAGCGCATGCGCCAAATGGCTTTTATGCATTTTATGTGTGTTTGTAAAAATAACAATTATTATTAAAGCGTATTTTCGCATTATTTTCCACTGGATTAGAGAGCATGAACAATAAAGCAGTTAGGCCAGGCTCACACA
Organism: Drosophila kokeensis; assembly: GCA_035042145.1. Taxonomy (NCBI): domain Eukaryota; kingdom Metazoa; phylum Arthropoda; class Insecta; order Diptera; family Drosophilidae; genus Drosophila; species Drosophila kokeensis. Next base: position 4,940,107 of record JAWNLT010000124.1, on the reverse strand, counting down.
GATACACAAACACACACGCACACATAGATACATACATACATAGTTGAACAGGTAGCATCACTTGGCCAAGTGTCTAAAGCCAAGTGTCTAAGCCGAGTAGTTCGAGTTCGTCTCGGTTTCGGTTTCGGTTTCGGTTTCTCGTCCTGTTCGACTCCAGAGAATTTACGACTCTTATTTTTGCTGTCTTGTTTTGAGGTACTTGAGTTTCTTGGTTCTGGCTGCATTTGGTTTGCTGATTCAAATTAAGATTTCGCCGTGCCACCTTTGCACCTTGCGGCAGCAGCAGCAGCAGCAGCAGCGGAACGAACCCTATGTGGGTGGGTCAGGTCCTTTGCAACAGGCGCCAGTCGTAAAAGTCGGCTCGACAAACGTGACAAGACCACCAGACACAACTGGAACGTGTGATTCTCGCCTCCCTCTCTCTCTCTCTCTTTCTCTCTTTACATCTCTCTCTGTCTTTATTTTCATATGGCCCTCGAATAGCCTTCGTATATTGTCAGATCATTTTTTATGTTATTTATTTTATCATTAAAAAAGCGAAAAATGTTGCTCGAAAATTAGAAATTTTGCTTATGAGAATATTTCAGAAACTAAAATCAGAAACAAATTTATAACTATCTGAGTTATACTATGCAGAAATATATCTTTAATTTATTTATTAAATTAAATTTATTATATTTAATTTTAAATATTTGAAGTCCATTAATTGTGTATTTATTTTACGGAATAATTCTCTCGTTTTTTATTATTTATAATTATTTTTCGAAAATCCGAAAATCCGGAAAAAAATAACTTTTTGATATAGGCATATTATAGGCACAAAAATATCGATTTTTAGATGCCTTAAAATTAAATATTTGTTAAGAATTTTCCCAAAAAAATCATAGAATTTGAATCAGGTTAAATTATTTCTAAACTTGATTTTCAGCTTTTTCTTCACTTATTTTTAAGACAAATTTAATTTGGAAATATTTAACAACCTATTCAAAAACTATAAACCGCGATTCTATAAAATATATAAATATAAAAATGAATAAATTAAATATTATTTTATACTAAAATCGATATATTTTTTTGTTTTTGTTATCGATTGCAGATAGTAAAATCGACGATCGGTTTCCGCATCATCATCGGTTTCGTCTGCACTTCGATGTGAAGAGCATTCCTGCCGATGAGAAGCTGAAGGCCGCCGAGCTGCAGTTGACGCGGGACGCATTGAGCGTTAGTCCGTCCGTGAATCGGAGTCGCTACCAGGTGCTCGTCTACGATATAACGCGAGTGGGTGTGCGGGGCAAGCGGGAGCCGAGCTATCTGCTGTTGGACACGAAGACAGTGCGTCTGAATAGCACCGAGACGGTCAGCCTGGATGTGCAGCCCGCCGTGGATCGGTGGCTGGCGACACCGCACAAAAACTACGGCCTGCTCATCGAGGTGCGAACGATGAGATCGCTGAAGCCGGCACCACATCATCATGTACGCTTGCGCCGCAGTGCGGACGAAGCGCACGACGACTGGCAGCACAAGCAGCCGCTGCTCTTCACCTACACGGATGATGGCCGGCACAAGTCACGCTCCATCCGGGATGTGGGCAATCGGGAGGGGGCGGCGGGCAATGGTAATGGCAATGGCGGTGGGGGTGGGAATGGCGGTGGTGGTGGTGGAGGTGGTCGGAATCGGCGACATCAGCGCAGACCACGACGAAAGAATCATGAGGAGATATGTCGACGGCATTCGTTATATGTGGACTTTCAGGATGTGGGCTGGAGTGATTGGATTGTGGCGCCACCGGGCTATGATGCATTCTATTGTCATGGGAAGTGCCCGTTTCCGTTGGCCGATCATCTCAATTCCACAAACCATGCGGTTGTGCAAACCTTAGTCAATAATCTCAATCCAGGGAAGGTACCAAAGGCGTGCTGTGTCCCAACACAGCTGGAGGGCATCTCGATGCTCTATCTCAATGACCAAAGGACGGTTGTGCTCAAGAACTATCCCGATATGACGGTAGTTGGCTGTGGCTGTCGATAAAGACAGCGCTAGATCAGAGAAAGAGAAAGAGAGAGAGAGCGTTAGAGAGAGAGAGAGAGAGAGAGAAGAGAGAGCAAGAGCGAGAGCATCAAATGCTGTTTGGTTCCAAGCCGTCAATGCTTTAAACACAACGCAAACAAAATGGACTGAATATTTGAATTTTAAGTGTAAATCGTAGACTTTAATTGTATGTAGAGCGAAATGCACCGCACCATCCCCTAAAAACAAAAACACACCCCCACCAACCCCCCACTCCACACCACTCAGCAGCAGCAGCAGCAGCAGCCGCAGCAGCAGCGCCGCCTCTGTCACTTTCCACAGCCAGGCTTTGGAAATGTTGCACAGAGCCCGTGTGACGAAGAGACGCCGTTATCGAAATGAAAACTGTATATAGCCGAAAGTAATCCTCAAATCCACAAAACAACTTACAACACGCACATCCCCGCCCGCCCCGCCCCGCCCACCTAAGTGACGTCGTCTCCTGCCGCCCTAGTAGCAGTCAAACAATCTAAATGCCATAGACCGCACTTTGAGATACTTTTGTATCTTGAAGCTCGCACTGCTAAAAACAAACAAAAAATATTGAACAAATTGTATAAAAAAAGCTAATGCTAAGCTATATATATTGATATATATAACTAGAGGAAAGCGCACACAGCTTTTCCAACACTTGTAAAAAGAAAACGAAAAACAAAAAAATGGAAATGAACTTGAAATTATGTAGCTCCTAACTACAAATACATATATGCATATATATTACACATAAAATATATATATATATATATATATATACTGCGTATGTAACTCTCTTGTATATGTACTAAATTTATATACTTACCCTACACATATACATACATACATACTACACACATACATATCGACGCAACGGTATTCAACTTCGTTCCCCCGAAAAAAACTAAATGTAAACTGTAAATTAAAAACAATTCTTAACTAAAATTTAGAGCTAAGCAACAAAACTAAAAACTAAACTAAAATAATTATTAAAAATATATAAAAACAAAAAAATGAATTGAAAATGGAAAAATCAAAAATGTAAAACTATCGTTTATTGTTATGCGTTTTAAGCTAAACTCGAATATAATCATTGCGTATGTTAAATATATAAAATTAATCTAGCATTTAGTCTTAAACGTTAAGAGCATGTTGACAAATAATAATTAGTGCAAGAAAACAAAACTATAAACTATATATATATATATATACAAAAACAAAAACAAAAAAAAAAATGAAAAAAAAACAATTATAAACTCGAAAATATCGAATTGTAAAACGTGCCTGAAGTTGCAGAGCGCGTCAATGTATTTTGTAATTTTCTTATACATTTTATTATTTTATTTATTTAAAAAAACAAAAAACAAAACATTTTTTGATGAATGTTGAGCAAATGCTGAAGATGATGATGATGATGGTGATGATGATGATAGTGATCATGATGAAGAAAGTTGAAAAAATATAAAAGAAAAAATTTTATTAAAAAAAAAATACACAAAAACAATTTAATTGCCAAGTCTTTTTATTCAACCAAACGAGAAACAAGCGCATACAAATGAATAAAACATGAATGCCGATAAAGTATTCACATATTCGAAACGAACACACTGTGAATAGCTTAAGATTGAACAAAATTCCCCCCTCGCTATATACCTTCGATAGCTCAGTTGGTAGAGCGGTGGACTGTAGCGGTCGCATACAAAACATAGACATCCATAGGTCGCTGGTTCAAATCCGGCTCGAAGGATTCTCTTTTTTTGTATTTATTTTTATATTTAAATGTTTGTATAATAAATGAAATGTTCCTGGAAAGCTTTATGGTGCTTTTTGGAATTTATAAATACATGCGAAATAGTATAAAAATATATTATGCAAGGAAACCGATGTAGGAAGACAAGTATAAGAAATACATGTGCAAGTCTGTTATGCTGGTGATTTGTACATATTCAGATTATTAATTAAACAGATTGAGCATTATAAACAAATACATATATATATATATATATATATATATATATATATATAGAGTAAATACTTTTAAATTTTCTTTTGCTTATCATTACGAATAACTGCCACTGGGTGCTCTTTAAGAAATTTTAACAACTACAATAATTATTAAAAAATTATGAAAAATAAAGTAATGGCCATTTGGGATCCTTCGAGCCGGATTTGAACCAGCGACCTATGGATGTCTACAATTACATTGCACTCTCTACAGTCCACCGCTCTACCAACTGAGCTATCGAAGGTCTATATATGGGCTCGCCCCAAATGTGCACAAAAGCTGCCTGCTATAAAACGTATTGGGCATTGACATAAAAGCAACAACAATTCAGATCGCATTGAAAACAAAGCCGAATGCGTTCGCCAATGCTTACCACAGCATAAAAAAATGACCAGCAGGTGTTGCCATAATGGAGAGCGGTGAGAGGAGCATGTTACGTGTTAAGCGCTGCTGGCGCTAAGCTGATAACAAGCACTAGTGAACTTAATTTTTTTTTTCCAGAGAAAATGTATAGCAAAAAAAAAAGAAATTATAAATAAATACACATGTGCGTATAAAGAAGCCGTTTGTATTTTTCTCTGCGATACGAATTCCCATGAAAAAAAAACACACACAAAGCGTGTCAGTTCAGCAGTATTTATATGCATATATATATATATATATATACCGCATAAACAAAGCTAGTAACAAATCGCGTATCTCACTGCGGGGTAAAACTGTAAAGTCGGACATAAACAATGCCTCAACAGGCAAATTGTTGACGAGCCAATTAGAATGGCATAAGGCAGCCAAGTGAAAACGAAAACAAAACAAATAAAAATAAAAATAATACATGATTATAATCTACAATGAGTTTTTAATCAATGAACTTGCTAGCAGCTCAACTAATTAGTAACGGCACATAAATTAGCTTCGAATTAAATATGCCATAAATTGAATACTTACAGTTTTTTAGCACTTAACACCGTTACAAATTGTGTGTAAATAATCAAAATGTAGTAAAAAAATCGTTGAAGGCTAATTTTAGTCATAGAAAATAAAAGTCGATCTAAAAAATATGTATATATATACATATATATATATATGAATTTAGAGCACCTTCTTAAAGTCTAAGCTCAAGCATATTGCATGACAAAAGTTTTCACCTAAATAAATATTTAACAGATTTACTCATCAACCGATTGTTATGGCAGTTAGATAGACCTAGCTGATCGGAAATATATGTGCTATTTGAGGTTGGAGACGAATCTCTTAATGGGTTACATACTTCACGACGAAATTATAATACCATCTGTAAGGGTAAGCAGTCATTGAACGATCTAAATATGATGCAACTTTGACATATGTGTATACATATGTATTAAAAACATATATAATAATATAAGTATGTTAATAATTATACAATTTGTATGTTTGCATGGTACTGATAAGACAGAGGATTGCCCCAGACTCGCAATTGAGGTTCTTGTTACAGAAAAAAATTGAAATTGACTTGATGTTATTTATAGAAACACACACACACAAAGACAAATTACAAAAACGTTGCAATGCCACTTCAAGTTCGACTGTGCAACAGAACAACTACAGAGAGAGACAGAAAGAGAGAAGTGGTAGTGAGAGATAGAGCTGGACTCAAGAGAGACTCAGTAGTCCAAGTGAGAGATGTGAGTCACGCGGGGATTTTATTTTATTTTATTTTTCTTTATCAACGGTCTGTAAATTAATTTATCCACTACAAAGTCAATTTTCGGCTCAATTAAATGACTCATCAGGCAGCCAGAAGATGCTGCAAACTAGTTGATGTTGCCACACAGGATGAAAAGAGACACAGCCACAGACAGCCAGAAGACAGACTGCAAAACAATAATCTGTTGCTAAAAACCGAAAACGAAAAAGAAAATGTAAAAATTACGAAGAGAAACTCAGAAAAATATTGTCAAAAAATGTATAGAAAATTTTCTTGGAACCTTGGCAATTTTGTAGATCTTGTCCGGGCGATAAGACGCCCACATAAGTGGAGAGGTAAACTGAAGATTCATTCAATCATAGCTGGAAATTGATACCAACATCAAGAGAGCAACACCGAAAAGTCAGAAAAGATCGTTTGGCTTTGATAAGGCGAATGGAAAAACTATTTGAGTCATTCTTAAAAATTATGAACATTTGTTGTAAGATACCTGAGCAAATTACAGCCTCACCGCGGGGCACTCACCCTCTGCCCTTGCCTCTCTCTCTTCCTCCATAACTCTCTCTATCCCGTTCTCTATGAGAAGGGGGCAATCATTTTCTTATCTAACAAGACAGCTTGGCAATCGATCCAACAACACACAGCAGTTTCCAGAGGGCTCTTTTACCTTACTCAATGGATCACACAAATTGCCGCAACGGCGCTTACCTCTCCTCTACCCCCCTCTCTACACCACAACTCGCCTCTGAGTTTAGAGAGCTCTATCCCTGCCCCGACCTCGACCTCAAACTCTTCGTGTGTTTTTGTCAGTAATTATCCGTAAGCTGTCAGTTTTTTCGCTCCGCTTGCTGCTCTTCGACCCTTGGCTTCTTTAACCTTTGAGCTATATGGACTACAGTGAACACTTGTCTATTAGAACTTTTGGAATTTTACAGATTTTAGAGTAGTCATTTCAGATGCACTTAAATTTTGTAACTCCTTTGACACACTCTATCAACATTAAAAAATTATTGGAATTGTCATTATTTAAAAAAATTGTTTCTTACTTTACGAAAATTATTAATAAAAATTAATTTAATTAATTATTAATAATTTTATTAATAATATATATATTTAAAATTAATAAATATGTGTAAAAATAAAATTATATATTTTTCACTCTTTTGATTAACAATTCCAAGTGGAAATCAGCTCTAAAAAACAGCTGTGCTTTGCTTAGAGTGCTCACTGTACATATACAATATATGGATTAACTGATATTGCCGCACGCTGCTCTCGTTGGGTTTTATTTTTATGGCTTGTTGCCTTCTTTTTTCATGTTATTTTTCTGTTTTTTTTTTTTTTTGGCATCCTAATTGGTTTGTTAAGTATCTCTCGCTCTGGCGAGTGTCTAAATGTGTGTGTGTGTGTGTGTGTTTGCATCTCTCGCTTATCAGCAACACTTTGCGAGGCGCCGCCGCTGCGGTAGTTTGTTCTAGGACGGGCCAAGAAGCCAAGTGCTCAGCCGCCACCTGCCTCTCTGATAAGGCCAATATGCCCAAAGATTTCCATTGTGGCTCGCTTTGCGCGCTTGCAGCATGATTCACTCACTTGTTGTTGTTGTTGTTGGCCACAGGCGAAGGAAGGCGCAAGCGTCTCCTGTAGTTTTGGATGACTCACGCTGGCATTTTGCTGTATAACATTTCCTACTAGGTGGCCAACTTTGTTTTTTTTTTGTCGCATTGCCTTTTTATTTATTTCTAAGCGCCGAAAAAACAAACGCCGAAAAAAGCAAAGTCAAAACGAAAGCAAAGGCAAAAGCAAAACAAAAGCAAAGCTAACAACAACAACGAAAACGGCACAGCGAAAAAAAAGTTAATTGCTGTCGCTGCAGAAAGCGCGCATGTAAAGCTACTTCGCGCACATCCACCTCTATTTCCCTCTCTGTCACGCTCACTGCAGCTTTCGCTCGTGAATGCCGTTTTGTTTTATTCACTACTTTCGCTCACTGATAACTCAGCGAATTCGGTTCGTTTGCTTATGTACGCGTTTTGGCACGCTAATCGTATCGACCTTCGATAGCTCAGTTGGTAGAGCGGTGGACTGTAGTGAGAAATTGCAATGTGTAGATATCCATAGGTCGCTGGTTCAAATCCGGCTCGAAGGATCTCAATTTTTTTTGTTTTTTCTTATTTTTTCTTGTAATTTAGTGCATTGTAAATATATTATAAGCATTTATTGTGGCTGGCCACTTAGTTAAATAATTTTAAAATGCAGAGAAAGAGTACAATTTGTGTTTTCGCTCTAAAAATAAGTTGTGTATATAAATAAAGTTTTTTTTAGTTATATTTATGTGATTGTGTTGAAATATTTTGGGAAGCAATGGTTAAATTTATAAATCTTGTATTTAGTTTTACATTTATTGTTTAATATACAACAATCTTAGAGTTATTTAAGTCACAAAAATGTTGTAGATTCTTTTTAAGATTAATTTAAAATGGGAGCAATAAATTCCGAAAGTAAAAATTATTTGAAACACAATTTATAAGGAGTTAAGCTAGACATTATTAAAAGACCAATAAATGATTAACTATGAAAATAAACTATGCAGCTAGAGGGTCTATAAAAAGAGCATTAAATCGCACAAAAAATGAGTCAAAAGGGAAAAGTTACTCATAAATTATATGCTGCCTGTGGAATTCAATTTAACATGGACAACTCAAAGAGACGCCACAATTGCTGGCTGCTCAGTTTGCATGGTCTGCTTACAAGGGTCGGCATTTTTACACAAGAGGCAATAACAACAACTGTGCAACAAAAGGCAACAAAAAGTCTGTCAAAAGTTGCAGACGTCGTGCCGCTGAGACTGATGCTGTGGCCGCTGACTGGTTGGCTGCTTCTGCTTCTGCTTCTGCTTTCTGCTTCTGCTTTCGGCTTCTGCTCCCAAAACAGATGCTATCAATACATCATTTGCCTTTGTGCTGCTGTCACAAATTCATTCACCTGTTCTCGGGCCACGACTTCATCATCATCATCATCATCAGCAACATCGTCATCATGCCAGCAGCAGACAATTATATTGCGTTGATCTCCAATTAGGCTGTCGAAACTCCATTTACACTGCAACGGGCGTCTCATAAAACATATATATAAAAAATATATATGTACAATAATAATAACAAAAAAAAGTCGAAAAAAACTCTTGCTGTGCCGCCAGAAGTTGCAGAGTCATCATCGCATCTCCAGAGGCAACAACAGCATCATCATCACCATCATCATCATCATGTTCATCAACATCGGCAAGTTAAGTAAATACAAATATGAATGAATTGCTGCTCGGATGTGGATATATGAATGTGAAGATCCAGATCTTGGCAAATCATCGCCATTGTATCTTCTGAGTGGAGTTTGGGGGCAGGGGGCTGTAAGTTGAAGTTGGAGCTGGAATTGGAGTGTCCGGAGGCACAGCTTGAGTGCCACGTAGCCTGCCAACAGTTGCAGTTTTTTTGTTATTGAAATTTTGGGTGCTTGCTTGGCTTTCAACAAACTGTTTTTCACTTATGCATATATATAAATGAAATAAATGTCAGTCGGTAAAGTGGTTAGTATTATGGCAAGTCGAAGCCCTATAGAATCACGTCTCGAGTTGCGCATTAATTAGTTTAGCACTGGATCGTTAGATCTGTATTATTATTATCGCAGCCACAGGAATGCCTCTGTGCGGCATATTTCTCGTATTTGTGTCTCTCAGTTGACACTTTTATCATTATGCAGAACTTAATACCTCCAACTCGAACTCCAATTTCTTTACACTCAGAATTCTTGGAATTTCAATCAGCATCGAGTAAGTTGAAGCTACACTGAAAGCATTAATACTCTAGATACCACAAATGATCAACTTATTGATTTAAATGTAAATATTCAATGAATAAATATATGTATGTGTTTCCAGACTTATAAATCGGTAACATGATGGTTCTTGCATATATGCCAAATGTCGGCTCTTTTCGCTTCACTTTCAGATCTGCGTTCCAATCGCTAACTTTAAGATTTCAATTCCAGTTCTAAATCTATTCATTTTTTCAATTATCAAAAAATATTCTTTTTTTCGATTTTATTAAATTTTTCAATTTTTTTTTTCATCTTAAATTGTATAATGGGATAGATGGAAATATACCCTCAGTTTCAGGGTATTGACCAGATATGGTATTTTTAACAAGCACACACACACACACACATATACGTATATACACAGATGTGCGAATGCAAATATGGGGCGCCACAGATAGGCAGCAAGTCGAAAGACGCGACGCTTTGTCTGCTTCAGCTGCCTCAGTTTCAGTCTCAGCCTCAGCTTAAGCTGCAAGGTTTGCTTTCGCCAGCAGCAAGAAAAAACAAATCTTATTAAAGCGTAACTAAATGCCACACGGATTAATGTCTAACATGCAACGAGCAGCAGCGGCAGCAGCAGTAGCAGCTACGAGCACCTGCCACTTAATCGAGTAACGAGCAGCTAGAAGGAGTAGAAAGAGTATTCAGACCCCACAGGCCCACAGTCAGTGGCATTAACATATAAGCCGACTCCATCTAATGAGGCAAGTTTGTTGGCTAAGTCTTTTGCACAGCAAACGGAAGCGAATGTCGGCAAAAATAGCTGCCTCGAGCGAGCTGCTATTGCAAATGTAAATTGAATTGAATAAAATCAAAATCAAAACAAAAACAAAAACAAAAACAAAAACAAAAACAAAACAATTAATCAGCTTTATAACAAATGCAGAAAAGTCAACTTTAGATCGTTTGCAATTAAGATTTGTCTCCGCTGCAATTAATAAACGTTATTGATAATCCCATTTAAGACTGATTGAAGGGTTGTGCCTTTGCCACAGGGTGGACACATTTAAAGTAGCTACAATTAAATGAGAACATTGTATGTGCATAGCCGACTGTGAAATACTCTAATAACAGTCTAATGCCAGCAGTTGCGTGTGGCAGATGTGGCTGGGGCAACGGCAGTGAAAGAAGACGAAAAATATTGTTACCAATCTTTGGAGGAAGTTTCTAAAAATCTACCTATATAAGCCGATATTTGAAGGAAGTTCCCAGCAATCTGACTTTCAAAATTTGATGAAATGGAAATGTGATTTGAACTTAACTTCCCAAGACGTGTAAAACCTCAAATTTTAATTTATATTTATTTATGCCAAGCTTTAAGTCTGCAATTACAATAGAGTCGAAAAAAGATGAGAAAAAAATATCCAATTATTTAATTTGATAAAACTAAACTAAAATAAACAAACATGAATAAAAACAACACGAATTATGTTAAAGATTCAATAATTTTTTACATTTCTTTTAAGTTTCAATTATTTTGCATGAGAAAACAAAATGTCCCCAAGGCAAAATCTTATTTAAACTTTTTTAATGTGCTGTTGCATTAATAATCATCATTATGACACTCGTTCAATCAACTTACAACATTGTAGATTTTCTGGTTCACAGAGAAGTCTATTAAATTGTTATTTGTAAGAGTATTTTTTACAAATAAACAAAAATCGATTTTTTTATATTTTTTTTTTAGCTAAATGCGTAATTATGAATGCAACTTTGATTGCCTCAGCCAGCGTGCAATTAATGCAAACTAAAGGCTGAATTGAAAATCGCAATATTGTTGCAAGTGACTGGGCTGAGTAGTAGATGTTGGGTCTAGATGGGGTGTTAGTTTGATTTATCATTTGCTAATTGAAAAATTATACTGCCTGCTGCACTTGTCAGGCAGTTAGTTAAAGTGTTGTCATGACCAAGTACTACGGTGAGTAATAACCGATGGGCGGGATTGTGGGTAAAGGGTTGGGGGTGTTTGGGCCTGGAGTGGCTGACAGTGCCAATTTATTGAATGATCGGGCGCAAGTGCTGGCAACTTGTAAATGATACAACTCTGGAATTTTTTCCTAGGAATTTTGATTGAGTTGAATAAACAATTGAAGCTCAATGATTTTTTTTGCATTGTTGTTGTTTTTTTTTGTATTTAATATGTAAACGAATTGTGTAAGTGGCGAGGGCGCTAAAAATAGCGCAATGAATGCGAAAATCGAATGCGAATTGTGAATTGCGAATTTTGTTGTGCTGCTTCGGCAAGACTTTGAGCGCCTTTCGCAAATAAAGCAATGCAAACAAACGAAAGACTTAGGCAACGAACTGACCAACATCAGCAACAACAACAGCAACAATAACTGCTGCAACAACAACAACAACAACAACAACTGCTGTTCATTGTTTGGCCAACGAAAATTTATAAGCTACCAGGCAAATCAATGCACATAAATAAACAAAATGTGACGTTGAGCGAAAGACAAGCACTTGAAGTATTTTAATTGTCTAAATGCCAGCACTGATGATCGCCTCCGATCGAACCCATCTACCGATCTACCGATCGACCAATCTACCGTTCTACCCATCTCCGGTTCCCCATCCGCCTCCCCACCCATTGCCCCCACACTTGGACAAGAGCAGCAACAGCAAAGAACAGCAATAACAATTGCACTCCATCTGTTTTGCACTCGACTGCAAAATTTCGTCAACTAAGCAAATAAATTTCAAGTTTAAAATTGGAGAGAATATTAGAATAAATATTTAACATTATTTATTTTTTTATTTTTATTATTTATTCATTATTATTATTAATTTCTAAAAGAGGTAAATATAAGCAATCCGAATAGAATAATTAAATTTATAAATAAACAATATCTTTTTAGCTGCAAATTTTCAAAAATTCTTGTAGCCAATTTAGAAATACTTTTCTTCCACATTTAATGTTTACGTTTTCGAAAAATAATTTATTTAATTGAAATAAATAAAAACTTTAAGTTGAATTTATGGCTAAAGTCCTTAATAGTCAGCTTATGCTTGTAGCACTTTTAAAAAAAAAAATATGTATATAAACTAAATAATAAAAAAAATTATTTATATTTAAAAAAAAAAACTTACTACATGCCAAATCAAATACAATATTTTATTTCAAAGCATCAAAGCTGCTGTTGCATAGTGTTGACAGTGAAGTGCTGCAAAAGCTGGCGCGATTTTTCGGGGGAGAACTGAAAGTTGTTGTGTGGAGCTGGAGCTGGAGCTGGTGGTGCAGTTGGAGCTGATGTTGGAGTCCGCTTGCGCCTACGACAATTTATGTGTTGGCTGGAAATTTCTCACAGAAAACAAAGGAAATTCCAGGCGACTCGTGGAATGTTAAGGCGAGTAGCGTGGCAAAGCTATCGAAAGCAAGACGAAATCGGAATCGTAGTTGGAGCTGGACTTGGACTTGGACTTGGATTTGGAGTTGGAGTTGAAGTCCTGCCGACTTGCAGTCGATTGGGCCATTTGCCGTTTGCCGTTGCTGACATTTTGCATTTCGTGCAACGCATTCCTTGGGGCGCTGCTGGGCGCATGCGTACCACACACCAAGGAGGAGGCGACGACGGAGCAGACATCGACTGGTTGTTTGCCCAAGCATTGACACTGATGAGCCTCAGCCAGAAAGTTGACTCTGTGTGTGTGTGTGTGTGTGTGTGTGTTTTGCCCACAGGCTCTCTCTTTCTCAGTGTGTGTGTGTGCCTGCAACTGGCAGTCAAGGTGGTCACCCCAAATGCAACACGCAACAGCAAACAGCAACAACAACAACAACAACAACTGCGGCGTGATTGTTATGGCTGCGTTGCCAAGTTTGCCTTGTTCCCCAGTTGCATTGTAAATTCGTAAAACAATAAAGAAATAAATTACTTTCGGTCCAACTTCAACTCCCCAACTCGCAGCTCGCAACTCGCAGCTCCGACTCCAAGTCCAAGTCCAAGCTCAAGAACGCTTGTACTTGATCTCGTGTGAGACTACACTCAAAACAATTGCTTATATTGCCTTAGAATTTTGAAAATTGAGTTTTCTTACATGATTTCTCACGATCCTGCTTAGCATTCCTTTTCTGCATCACTATTATCAAAAATGTTGATATGCTATATCTGAGAATAAGCAGAATATGTAAGATGTTAGGAAGCTTCTAAATATAATAATAATAAATTTAAGATTTCAAAAAAGCGCAGTTACAAAAGTTCAAGAATTTCTTTTGTTTCAGTAATTGTTTGCTAAAAATATCAAAAAGGTATTTAAAAATCTCAAAATAATATTTTTTTTGCAATTAAAGTTTATTTCCAAGAATTAAGTAAGTAAGAAGAAATTATTTGGATATTTCCTCGATTTTGTATAGTTAACTTCTAATATTAAATAAGTACCACGACTGGCCTTCAATATAAGTATAATTTTGTATAAATGCATTATAACTAATATTGAAAAATTAACAACTGAAATCGGAATTATATATTCTAAATAAAGTTACTTAAAAAACTACTTCTAAGGAAGCACAAAACATCGCTTAAGGCTAAGTCGACATAGATTTTCCGATTAGATTTTCGAAATTCTAGAACATATGTTTTTCTAAGTGCAACAGCCAAAGGACAGTATGTACGGCCGGACGGACTGGAGGGGGGGAAGAAGACACACGGACAGACAATAGCACAAAGAACACGACAAAGCATTGAAATCGTCGTGCCTTTTGTCTGCCACGGCACAACCAAAATGGCCGTCACATGGCTCCTCAATTGAGCCGGGCCAGCCAACGCGGCAACTGCAACCGCAACAACAGCAACAACAGCAACAACAACCACAACAACAACAATAACAATAACACAACGACAACAACAACAACAGAAGAACAAGAACGAGAAGGCCCCCAAAAAGCCAAACGTGTACCTCCTACAATTCTGTGGCCCAACATAATGTCTGACATGAACTTTGCGCGCTGCCTGAAAATTGCAATTTTAATGCAATTCGTGAGCAGCAACCGGCCAAAGCAAACCAAAAGCAAAGCCAAAGCCAGCCAATCGTTCAAGTCCAAGTACAATTGGACCACCCCGACAGCAAAGCTGCAACTGCCACATTGAGACTGCGACTGCGACTGCGACAGCGACTTCGATTGCCATAGGGGCAATCTGGGGCTGGCCAAAGAGTTACATGAGCACACAAATAATACATACATATATGCACATATATATATGTAGATGAGAAAAACAAAAAAAAAAAAAAAACACCCGCGCAGCTGGCAGAAGATACAGTGTGTAATATAACTAGCATAGTGGGTGGCTCGATAAGTATTGAGCTGTGAATTTGACTTATAATAAATGAGGTTAGAAAGTATATATATGTGTATATATATATATAGATTCATTACTAGTCACAGCAACCGATATTATAGTTACATTAATCTAAGTTTTAAGAATATTTCTATATTCTAAATAAATATTACTCTCTAATTGCATTTTCATCATTTTCTAGAGTAAACAAACAGAAACCTGAACAAACCTCCATTTTTACAAAACAATTTCAATTTTATTCTTCAATATGTTAACCCTCTTTTCCAAAATTATCGTTATTTCTATAATTACGAAACACTTAAACATTTTAACATTTTTTTATTAAAGTAATATTCATTTTGTTTGTTTTAAGAACTTTGCGCTCTAATCACATTATGCTCAGTAACAATGTGTAATTACGTACAGTTGTAGTTGCAATTTGAACATTTTAATTTAAAGAAATCTATATAATTATTGATAAATCACAGCAATTTAATAGTAACAAAACTGAACAGATGAATACAGGCATACAAAGCATACATATGTATATGCGGACTTATAATTGCCCACACAGCGCTCAGTTATCGCTGATCATCATAATTTTTATAGACAAACACACACACACACACTCATATGTGTGTGTAAAGACAATAGCTCTTCGATCGTACCTCGTGTACATCTTTATATGCCTGATTTTGCTCGAGGCGAGGCTGAAAAACATTTGGCGTTGCCAACATGTCTGCCATGACAAAAGCCAAAGCCAAAGCCAAAAGCAAAAAAAAAACAAAAAAAAAGGCCAAAAGCAAAGCCAGGCCAAGCACACAGACTCGATGCTCGATTCTCGAGTCTTCGGCGTCTTCGAGACTTCAGTCTGGCTATCGACTTGAGCTGTGGCGAGACTGACAATGAGACTCTCATGAAATGCCAAAATGTCTAGCTGCGAATGCTACACGGACAGCAGCCAAAAAAAATACAACAACAACAACAAAAAAACATATACACAAAAAAAAACAACGATTTCAATAATGAACTGTAGTTTTTTCATGTGTGTATGTGTGTGTGTGTGTGTGTGCCTTGCCGCGAGGGTTTAATCTAGATAAACAGACAAGCCACAAAAAAAAAGTGCTTCAACATGAGCCCAAGCGGGGCTTGAAAACTCGTTGCTGTTGTTGTTGTTGTTGTTGTTTTTTTTGTGCCAAGACATCGTGTGTTGTTCATTTGGGCTGACACGCCCCTAACCCCTAGCGCCTTAGCGCACGCCCGCCCCTACCTCCCCCCCCACCTGGTTGTGCGAGCGACCACCAGGCGACAGCTCAATACATTTTGCGCCTTTAATGGAATTCAATTCAATTCTTATCGTGCTGCAAATTATTGTTATTAATTATTTGAAAATGAGCGAGAGCGAGCACAAAGCGGCTGGGGCACAGAGGGGGAAGTTGTGTGTACGGGGGTTGTACGGGGTAAAGTACGGAGGCAAAGCGGCAAGCAACAACAACAATTGCTCAAGGGCTGGGAGCGACACGCTGTCTGCGACTGACTGACTAACTGACTGACTGACTGACTGACTGACTGACGGACTGACTGACTGACTGACTGACGATCGTTTTGAGTTGCCTGATTGAAGCATAAATAATTTCATTATTATTGTTATTATTTATTAGTTGTTGTTGTTGTTGTTGTTAGTGCGGGGCGCACCTTTGGCAAATTAGAAATCGCCGCATTCGCGTTGATTGCAGATTAGCCCACAAGTTGACTGACTGAATGACTGACTGACTGACAGCGAGTGAACAGATTGTACAAACTGAACTCACCATTGAACTTCAAATCAGCACTCATATTTCATCAGCTTTTTACACATGATTTCATTGTTTTTGCTTATTATTGATAACTATGCATTAAAGTTCTTAAGACTGAATTAATTGAAATTTGGTAACAATTGACGCTGACAGACAGCTTCAAATTTTATTGATTCAACTTTTGTTGCAAGAGTGCGTCATGTGGTAGTGCTTAAGTTAAGTTTCTAATTCTCCGAGTTTTATTATTAATTATTAAATAATTAATGAGCATTTGTCCAAACTTGTGTCAGTTAAAAAAGTCAAATTAGAGATGATTGCATAGTTGGAAGAAATAGTTAAAAATCGATTTAATAAATACATAAAGCGATATCCATTTTGGGTATGAATTTAGTACATATATAGAAAAAATAATTAAAAAGAAGATTATATAAAAATAATTGATAAGTCCTGTTTAAGCTAATAAATGAACTCTCAAAATACGCAGAGTAAAAAAATGCTCATATTTATAATGTTTGCTAAGTTTATTTTATTATTCAATTTTAAGCATTGATTAGTTACACAAAAATTCTAATTACTTGGAAAATACTTGGTAATTATTCTAAAATTATCTTGATTTAATAATTTTATTTTTATTAGTTACTAAAACACATTAAATCATTTAATATTAATTAAAAATCATCGCACAAAATAATGCTTAAAATTGGGCCGGCAAATAAACTCAGATACATCAGTTGTGCTTTGTTTTGAAATTCGCAAAAATTACGAAAACCAAATACTCGAGAATAAACGCTGAAGTGGCGATCTTTAACGAAATGTGCCACAAAATCGATCACCTTATCGACACTGCTCATGCTGTTTGAACTCGTTACGAGCACCAGAAGAGGGAGCTGACAGGCATTACAAATCATTATAATTCATATGAGCATCATTTTCATATTTCGTATGGCACATTTTGTGGCAGCTTTCTGTCTGTCTGTCTCTCTGAGAGAGGGACAAGGTGAAATACAAACATTTTTATTTGTTTTTTGCTGGGCACCCAATGAAAACTGCGCACAATGTATGCATATGATGAATGATCATTATGATCAAGTGTGCCTGCTGTGCTGTGCTGTGATGTGTGTGCGATCACTTTATCTTCATCTGCTCAACTCGACTGCCTCTGTTGGCTTTTCCAATTTGTTTTAAGCCATTTACTAACAACCGACAACTGACAACGCACATCTGCGATCTGCGAGAACTGAGATCTGAGATCTGAGATCGCCACACGCTTCGATACTTTTTGGCACGCCGCGGCGCAAATGTCAAAAAGCTGACAGCGTCGCAACAATGAATAGATCACATTGTTATTGCGGAGCTACACATAAAAAGTAAAAAAGAAACAAATTGCAAAAAATATATAGTTGTATGTGAGATTATATTTGAACAAGTACACATATTGTCTTAGGGGGCAGCGCAAATCAGCTAAACTAGCTGCGACATTGAACTACTTTATTGGTTTAGTCTCTGTATTTAATGAAATATTTAAGTAAATATCAAATAATGTCAATATTTTAAAAACATATGTATAAACATTTGTATTGAAAGTTAGATGAAAATCATAAAAGCAGATTTAAAATTGTTAAAAATAAGTGTAAAAAAAGTTAACTTCTGCTTAAGCAAAAGTTAATTTAAGTTTGTTTAAAAATATATATGTATATAAATATAATTTAGAGTTTTTCTAATATATTTGTCAATGCAATTGCTTACCGAACTTGCTTGTTTCAAATTGAAGAATTTTGTGCAATTTAGATTGCACTTATATTTGCGCAAATTGAAGCAATTAGTGTCCATCAAGTTTGTGGCCTAAGTCTTTCGATTTGAGTAAACTTATTTGGCTTTCAACGGCAACTAAATAAATTGATGAATGTTGATTTCCGCATGTGTGTGGTCCACATCCTGACCACAAATTGCTAATCAGCCCGTCAACCACACACCAACATCAACACACACACACACACACACAACAAATTTATGCGGCTTATTAGCGCGTCTCAAATATTTTCGCAGCAAACAAATTAGCTCCACTTAGGCGGCAGGCCTTTCATGGAGCCCAATTGGCAAAAATTATTTCATCAAATATGAAGACTGACAAGAAAAAACAATAAAAGCCGAAACGTTTCTTTTTTTTCTGCTGCTGCTGCTGCTGCTAGCCAACACCCAAAGTGTCTATGCGCACACCTTGACTATGAGAAAAAAAAAAAAATAAAACAAAAACAAAAACAAAAATCAAAAACCAAAAATGAACCCAAACCGAAATGAGACATAAACCAAAATAAAAATAAAAAAAAAAATCATATAAAAAATCGTTAATAAATTTCACATACACACACAGCAAGCGTTATAGGAGAAGGAGGAGCAGCAGCTGCTACAGATTGGCGGCCAGTTGGGATCGTCACAGCTGCAGTTATGCGAAGGGAGCCAACCTTTTATGTGGCCTGGGCTTGTGAACGATCGAACGTAGAAACGAACGAACGAACGAACGCTCCGAGAGATAATCTAAAGTAAAACTCGTGGAGCATAAATAAAAAAGAAATTACTTAATTTCTTAATAATGTTGCCGTTGTTGTTGTTGCTGTTATTGTTGTTGTTGTTGTTGTTGTTGTTTGCTGTGTTTCTGTTTCTGTTTGCCAATGGCTTGTTTCGACAACTTTTTTATAATCCTTTTAGGCCCCGCGGCTGCTGATGTTGCCAACGCTGCTGCTGCACTGTGAGAAATGCTGCAGTGCTTCATCAATCGTTGTTGTTGTGGATGTTGTTGCTGTTGTTGCTGTAGTTGTTGTAGCTGTAGTCAGCCTGTGCGGGCCTTTGCATTCTGTTGAAATGAAATCTTTATTTCCTTTCGTGACTATAATTAATAATTTTCGGTTTGCTTGTTTTTTGTGTATTCGTTTGTGTTCCCTTCTGTCCCGCATACATATGTGTGCGTGTGTGAGTGTGTGTGAGTGTGTGTGGCTAGTAGAGTTGATCTCAAGGAGCAGCAGCCGCAGCAGCAGGAGCAGCCAACTGGCCACTGATCACACCACACACGCAGCAAGCTAATAATGACCATAATAATAATCATGATGATGTTGATGATGTGGCCAAGCTAAATGTGCTGCCTTCAGCCTTATCACCAAAATGTACAAAAACTAAAGAAAAAAGTAAGAACGACGTAAACGACTAAGTTGTACACTGTGATCATCGAAAATAATTATTTGGTGTTTTTAGTTTAATTAAAATAAAAGAATTAATTAAAATTAAGAATTTAATTATTTATTTATTTTATGGTTAAATTAAAGTCAATCAAATAATTTAAATCATTTTTAAAATATTTTTTATTATAACTAAATATTATTATTATTATTTGAACAAATATTATTGTTATTGAGTTAAGTTGCTATTTTTGTGCTGCAGCTTTAATTATTTAAACTGTATGTTTTTTATCGTTCCATTAAATGATATACCCACATTATGTCTGAGGCACATATACATATATAATTATTATTTCAAGTTTCAAGTATTCTTCAAATCTAAAACAAATACACTTTTCCACCGTTCCCAAGAGTAGAGTATAAGAAAAAAAAAACAGCAAAGCAGCAACAACAAAATGTTTTATGTCTGAAAATTGTTGGTTGTTCTTTGCTGTTTTTCGTATGGCTGTTGTTGTTGTTGTTGTTGGCATTGTTATTGCCTTGTGCCTCATTTTGGCCGCCTTTTTGCATGGTGGCCAACATGTCTCCCGTGGTTTGTTTTCGGCCTTTTCAGACTTTTTGGGTGGTTACTGGCACTTATACTCCTTCAAATCGCTCTCTCCCTCTCTCTCCATCTCTCTCTCTTTCACTCTCTTGCTCGCTGTTTCTTTCTCTGCGTTGTTGTGTGTGTGTGTGTGTGTTTGGCTGTGGCATAAAGCAAATGTCCGCGTAGTAAATCATTTCCTAATTAGCGGGCAGTCGAAGCTTTTTGAAATGCTTGCCACGGTCGCCACAAGACGAAATGGACCTCGAAATTGAGGCTGGACTCTGTGGTTCTGTGGCTCTGTGGCATGGGGCATATGGTATGTGGCATGATTTTGTGGCACGCCATGGCAAATGGGTGGGCAGATACCGCTAATTTGAATATAATTGCAGGCCTATTTGCATGTAAGAAAAACCCTTTAAAAAAATATATATTCATATGTGCATTCCTCATGTAGCAAATGCCTCAAGATGCAAGTGGTTTAAGTGGCAGCTGCAGCTATTAAGTCATAAGCACTACATTTCCATATTTTTAACAATTCATTTATCCGTTATTAATGAGTTTATGGACTAGGGCAGATAAGATACGATTAATGGCCAAGAAGAACTATCGAACTATATTTATCAAGTAATGCGTGCTGCAGAAAAATCCAATAGTTAATGGCACTATTTGTTGTTAATAGCAAGAACTATCTTTAATTGATTGCAACTGGACAAGGTCAGCCAGAAATGAGCAATTTTCCAATTCGAAATCACGACGGTATGCCGCGATGCAGTCGGATGCGGCATGTCCATGATGAGGCTGAGCCCACGCTGCGTATGCGCATTTCCAGAGATTGGCAGCTTAATTAACGAAAGTCTGCGATCCGGCTGCCAAGTTGAATGTTAAAAAATTAAGTGCAAATGGGCAATTAAGTGAGTAATTTATGAAACAGAAATTTCAGCAGTTAACTGCTTATGGGCAAGGATCATTCGACCGGTTAAACAAATTGAGTGCGGGGATACTTTTATATATCTATATACATATATCTATATATGTAGTTATATATATGCGAGTAATCTCTGATATTTACTTTGAGTGCGTGAGTATTTTTGTATTCTCTTGCATTGTATTAACTCATAAATTCGAGGTTCGTTAAGAATGTCGAAATAATAAATGCCGCTGCCACATTAAGCCCCCACCGAAAAGCAACAACAGCCACAACAACAATAACAATAACAACAACTACTGCGAGCCATCAACAAAACAATGAACAATCGATTAAACACAAAAAGCAACAGCAGCCAACAGCAGAACAAAGACAAAAATGCCGACAAAATGCCGAAGACCTCAACGCATCCCATTGGACAACAGTTGCAGCTAACAACAACAACAACAACAACAAACGCAAACAACAACAACAACAACAGAAGCAGGAGCAACAACAGCAACAAAAAAAAAAATGTTCCACACCAAGCGAAAATGAAAATTTATTAAAAATCAACTCACAGTGATATGCAAGAAACCAGTATGCATGCGAAAAAGCGAATTAGCACGACTAACAAATACCCAGTATTTAGGTATATTAAATATGGATAAATATATCTGAGTAGATGAATTTTAAATGTTTAGAATTCAATTATATATACCTTTTAAATCATTTGGTTTGGATAATCAGGGCTCTGAAAATAAATAAAATGATCTGAATATCACTTATGCTTGAGATTGTAGGATATATAACAGTAAAACAAAAAAAATAACAAGAAATTTAGACCAGGTCCTGGGGAAGCAGTATGATATAGAAGTCCGATAATTATGCTCTTTTGTTCAAATGTAATTAGCTTTATATTTAAGTTATTGTTATTTTTCAACAAAAATTTATTATACAGGAAATCATTTTTCATTCGGCTGATTGTTCCAATCGCAGTTATATGATAGAGTATCTGATCACGATAGTTTCTTAGTTATAAATAAAAAACCTATTCATACTAAAGCTCATATTTCGGATATAGTAATCCGATCCAGCACCAACCCTCTGCAAATTTATAAAAATCATATCTGAACTAGTCTAGCTTAATACAAATATTTGGTATAATGCATTCAGATGTTGAATATTATATATTTCAGCTTAAGCCAATAAAAACGTTGCACAATTGAATACATATTTGATCAATCGCCTTGCACTTAAACCCTAAATACTCTTCGAAGGCATACATTGTACGTGGTATCAAAAGTCAACAGAAGACACAAAAGGGCATTGCAATTTGTAGCGGAGCGTCCATTAACATAAATTAAGGGAAATGCTTGGGCGACAATGTCGCTCTGGCAGTATTTGCCAACTCCAAAGAGAGAGGGAAAGAGAGAGAGAGAGAGGGAGCAAAATGGATGCAGTGCAGCAAGTGGCAAACTGAGGATCAACGCGGGGCAATTTCATGTGGAATTTATTAAGAGATGGGCTAACAAAACAATTTATGCCTTTTTAATGGCTTATTAGCCATTATTAGTCGCGCTTATCGCGCCCGTCTTCAAAACACACACACCAGCACACTCCACACACACACACACACACACACACACACACACACTCACTTCGGCAGGGTCTCCGTCTCTGTCACAGTGTCAATTTCAGTTTGCCTTTGCTGCCAGCTGCGTCCTCGAACTTGGCCAGCGCTCAAATTTCAGCAACGAGTTCGACTGCTGCTGCTGCTTTTGTTGTTGTTGTTGTTGTTGCCGTTGACAAAAATGAAAAATTATCGTAATAAATTAAATTTGCTATCGCAAAGCATTAATTCTGGTCACAATACCAACAACAACAGTAACAACAGCAACAACAGGCCAATGAAAGGAATTTCTGTTCTGAGTGTTTGTTAATTTTTGCTCATTTTGTTCTTTTTTGCATTTTGTTTATTTATTTCTTTATTGTGTGCTTCCCATTTTAGAAAACAGTTGAAAGTGAAGCTTAGCGGGGCTTAGTGACAGTTGCTGTTGTTGTTGTTGCTATTGTTATTGCTATTGTTTGCTGTTGTTTGCTGTGCTTGTGGCAGCTGTTAATGATGATGGCATACAAACGACTTAGGCAACGAACTTGATGCTTGGCGCAAGCTTTGAATGTTGAATCAAATGCAGTGCATAAAATCTCCGTTTGCAAATCATTTTTGTGCAATAAGTTTTTACTTTAAACCAGATTCATATTTTTATTTTAACACATATTTATCCCATTTCAGGCATGCAGTTCCTGTTTGTAAATAATATTAACTTCGTCTTTCTTAAGCTAAAAGTATTCACTCCAAATTTACAGCTTTCAATATCGATTACAATTATTTTTACATAAATCATAAATTTTAAATTTTTATTACTTTGTTTTGCATTGCTTAATAATATTTATACGTGCAATTTATTATGGATTAAATTCACAGTTCAATATTATATTTATTAGTATATTATGATAATAAAATTAATTTCGGTTTTTAAAAAAACCACAATTTTGGAAACTAGCAGCACGTATATATTTGAAAATAGGCAAACAGAGTCCGATGGGCCTATCCGTCTGTCTGCCTGTCTGTCTGTCCGATGGGTCGGACTGATGGATGTTGGCGATGTGGTGCCAGTTTGGCTGTTTTGGTTGCGGACAAACCTGTATGGAATTTTTTGACAAATGTTTAACATGCGACAGCTGTTTACCTAATAAATCCATTAGCTGTACAAACAGCAACAACAACAACAACAGCAACAGCAACAGCAACAACAACAACAATAAATTGTACTATTGACAAAACAATGCGGTTCTGGGTGTGACAGTAATCACTAATTGTGGCTTTTAATATATCATTAACCAAATTGAGAAAAAGTCAAATGGAAAACAACAAAAAATGTTGACCGAGAGAGTTTAAATATAGCGCATTGATTCATCATGAAAGTTGTTTACTATTTAATGTTTACTATTTGAACTATGCCAAGCGATTGACGGGGCAGACAGCGCAGCGCCAGCTTCGTTGCCAACACACAACAGTTTTTATATATTTATATATATATTTTTTTGTGCCAAAAGACTACAAGCTTGTCAAGCCCGAGAAAAGAAGCCTACTCTGGCACATTTCTTTGATAAGCTTAGCTGGCGTGTGTGTGTGTGAGTGTGTTTGTGTGTGTGTGTGTATTGGTTTAGCCTGTATCTTATCTGGCCAATCAATCTTTGTTGTTTGTTTAAACACGTTTCATAAAAATTAATTTTTTTATTTATTAAGCAAAAGCATTTTATGGCATGCTGTGAACAGCGCTTCGAACTGGAAAAGAGCCCAAAAACCTAAAACCCAAGTCTCAAGTCTCAAGTCTCGAGAGTCAAGTCCCAAGTCTCAGAGAGAAACACCTGCTGCGATGGTTAAGCAAATGTTTTTCTCTCTCTCTCTCTCTCTCTCACACACACTTTTTGAATGCTGCTCAGCGCATTGTTATTATTGTTTGTTGTTGTTGTTGTTGTTGCGTTATTATCATATGATATCATCACCCGAAATTCCTCGCTCGCAAATAAATCCAACAACTAAATGAATTTCAAATTCTTCTTGTCCCGCTGCTTTGTTTGCAGAGCGTCAGCAGCGGCATCATAAAATATTAATTAATTAGCCAAGACTCGGTTAGAAAGCGTGCTTCGATATATACACACACTTGCACACACACACACACTTGCACACACACACTCTTGCACACACACACTCGCAGTCAGTTTGACAGGGAGCTTGATAATCGCTTTGATAGTAAAATTAGATAAGCTTGACCATCAATTTCTATTGTATTTGCTTAACAAATCCAATCAAGTTCAAGTTTATGGCATCACTCAAGCTATCTGGCTCTATCCTTGGCTCTCCCTCTCTCTCGCTCACACACACACACACACACACACACATGCATATCTGCTCTTGATGTTGAAGAAGTTGTTAAAGTTCAGTTATTGTGCGAGCAAACGATGAGAAAAGCATCCAAAAAAGAATTCAGACTGATTTGTGCGATAAGCAATTTTATTTTTATGCCATGATTTAATGACAAAAATGTTAAACTTGTTTCCAAATACACACACACACACACACACACTCACACACGCGCACACTAAACATTTAGCCCATTAAGTTATAATTAAGCATTGAGTCTGGGTCAAAACGCAAGACATCTGGAAAACGGTGAAAAAGTCGAAATGCCTCAAAGAAAGAATTTTCAAGCAGGATATCAAATAAATTGAGGAAATAATTAGAGAAATATTTATTTATTAATCAAGATTTTGAGATAGCTTTGCTGTTGATGCTGATCAAGAATATATATACTTAATGGGAACGATGTACTTCAATGTTAAATATTGATTTTGCTGATTTCAGATTAAGCGATTTTTTTCAACTCTTTATTTTTGTATAGACTCCGATATATTTAGAATGCTGTCGGCACGCGCTTTCAGCGCTGACGCAAAAATGTGTCATTGAATAATTTATTTATATTACATATTTTAATATAGTAATGCTCCATAAATTTAATAATAACTGTTTTATTATGCTCTTTTTATTTACTCCAATCATATTTACTGTTTTAACAGAAATAAAATGTATTAATAATTGACGATTGTATGCAGATGACGATTTGTGTATCAATTGAAGTATATATATATACATATATATATGTATATTCAAGATTTGTAGTTTTGTTGTCGATTGCATTTGTAAATTACACAAAACGAGCTTGTACTACATGGCGTATGAGCAATAAGGAAATGCGCACAAAGTCGTTGACGACGCCCACGCGTTGCAATTTGAAGTGCATTACAGAAATGCATAAGATTTTATGAGGCAGCGTGAACACTAAATCAATGTGCGACAATTAATGTTAATGTGTAATGTTAAATAAAATACTGAATATACGGCCATTGCTGAGACACACTCAGACTCGCACTCGCATTCGCACTCGCATTCGCACTCGCATTCGCACTCGCATTCGCACTCGCATTCGCACTCGCATTCGCACTCGCACTCGCATTCGCACTCGCACTCATAGTCGTATTCATATTCGTAGTCGTACTTGGACCTGTTCCTATTAAGATTTGCGTGCCGCGTTTTATAGCGTGCACGTTTTAGTAATATGTCAAAATCAAAATACGCGCGCGCCTCGCTGCATTTGCAATTAGTCAACGTCAACGTCAACGTCGAAGTCAACGTTTACGTTAACGTTAACATTAACAGCACCAGCAGCAGCACCAGCAACAACAACAACAACAACAACCACAAATAGTTTGCAATGCAGTCGCCAATTAATTGGTTAACAAATTACAAAACAATTAGAAGGCATTCCTTAAATGGCATCCAGCCCCCCACACACAAAACGAAACAAACTACGCAAGATGCGCCCAGGCATTTCAACTATGCAATTGAGTTGCATTTCAAAATAATCAACCAAAAAAGTCGTCAACATGAATACCCTAACTTAATGCATATATGTATATAGGCTTATGATAAATTTGGTTACTCCATGAATGGAAATTATATATATTTTTTTAATTTTTTTAATTAAACATTTCTCAATAAAATTTCTGTCAACTTTTCATTTTCAACATTAAGTTAAAAAAAATATAATTTTTCTTTATTATCTAAAATTTAGTTAAAGATCACAAAATGTTATATATTAAATATATTACAATTTCTAATTATTTTATCAAAGCTTTCACTTTATTTGCCAGATATATATAACATCATCAAATTTTCGATTCAACCCGTTTCACATAGTTCATATGCCCGCATTTACACTGCCCGCAAAACTCATATAGAAATATTTGCGGTATTTGCTAACAAGATTTCGATATTGTAAACAATTTTGATTTGACAGACGAGATTTCAATTGCCACAAAATATGCAAAAGGCGCCGGCAATTTAAACAGTTAACTCACAAACGCAACAACAAGTGTTGCTCATTTTGATGGGCTGGCGCTACCAAAATTGGCCTCCCCAAATGGCTAAAAACAACAACAACAACAACAGCAAAAAATCAAACACCAACGAATAATTCAAACTGGTTAGCTTGGAGCTCAGAGCACGGCTCACCTTGGTGGTCTGTCTGGCAATTGTTGGCTCACGATTCTTACAACTAACATAGATCCGAGCCAAGAGCTCGGTCTTTGAGTTTGGTGCGCCGACTGCTCTTGCCTGGGAATATTTCAAATACTTTTCTAATAGCTCTCCGCTTGCATGAATGAATTGGTTTTTTTTTTCGTTTTCTGAAGCTAATGAAAATGCATTTCATGTCATGAGTAATTATGGCAGCAATGGGCAATTTAATAGAGTCAGAAATGAAGTTGATTGGCAGCTATTTATTTATATATATGTATATATTCTGAAATAATTGCTTATTATGAAAAATAAATTTTCTTATATATTAATCATGTAATATTCTAAGTTTGGGTTGATTGGTTTCTAAGCTCACTTATAAGTCATCTAAGTTCCTATTCCTGCAAGCTTAAAAACAATTTCGGAGTAATTCACCAAGTGACAAATCAATATTTGTATATTTTGGTCAAGTTCCGACTGAACAAATTCACTGGAATCAAACACAATTAAATATGTGTATTGTAATTCAATATCAAATCAAAACCAGACCAATTTGTTTGGTCTGACACAAAATGAACTTCCTCAGCAAAATCAAAGTCAAAGTGTCCAGACATTATTTACAGTTATTCAAGTGTCGAAAGCATCGACAAGTGCCCCCCCACACTCAAGCATAACCCTTTGATGCAGCGCCGATATGCCCGATATTCACGCACATAAACAAAAGTCACTCGAAATACGAGCAGAAATTGCAGACAAATTGTCGCCAAAAAAAAAAGAAGCAAAATTTCCAAAGCGAAAAACAACACACACACAGAAGTGATGTTGTTGTTTGTTGTTTCAGTGTGTGTGGCAGAAAAAATATTGATTACAATTGCACTCAATTGTTTATACAATTGATGTTTTTGGGAACGGGTTCGCTTGAAAGGCGTCTATCATAAATTTTCAAATGTCAAAACAACAAAAGCTCACGAATAAATTTAGCACATGGCAACGTTGATATATAAACAAAAAGGGTGTGCCACAGCCAGTTGTGGGTGTGCAGGGGGTGTAGGAGCTGGAGGAGCAGATCGTATCTGCTTAATATTTCTTTTGATTAATAATAAATAAAGCTTACTTTTGTTGTTGTTGTTGTTGGTGTTGTTGCTGTTGTTGTTATTGTGTTCTGGCTGCTGCCGCTCGGTCTGCTTATATTTTATTTTATGACGCCTTGTTGTTGTTGATTCTGCTGCTGTTAAATAAACAAAAGGCGTGTGTCGACGCTGGCAGCGACGTCGCAGCTAATAACGCCATCCCAAGGCTTTGACTTTGAAAAGCATTTAAGCTGCTTAAGCGTTTGCCAAACTGTCAGCAATCGCGATCTGGACAGCAGCCCCGATTCTAGCATTAGCTTCAGCCTTAGCTCTGACTCTGACTCTGACTCTGACTTTGACTCTAGCAATTACTTTAACTTCGCGTCTGGGTCTGGGTCTGGGCCTAGGTCTGGGTCTAGGTCTGGGTCTAGGGTGCCACTGGGGCGTTCATTGCTGCTGTCATCGCACAACAATTTCGTCAGCTTTTTTTTTAGAATACCTTATAAAAATCATCAGTCGATGGGTATGTAACGGGCAGTATTTTCTGCGCGAGATGGATTTATGACTTTTAGAACATCCAGCATCATCATCAAAAATATCTGCTATTAGTTTGAATACATTATTGCCTCGCTTTTCCTTTTGACAGTTATAAATACTTACTAGAAACTCAACTTTAATCAAATGTCTGCTCATCAATACACCCCAAAATACGGCTTGCTGCAGGGTATCTGCCAGCCGTACACTATCAAGGTTCACAGTTTTTGCAGTTGCTTTGTATTTATTGTTTTTATTATTATTAACTTTTTGGCTGCTGCAGGGTGTGACAAATGATCAGCAGTCGCAACCAAAACAACAGCAACAACAACAACAAGAAAAACAACAACAATAAAAAATCGACGACGACGCGCAAAAAAAGCATGTGGAGCCAAATTGTCTGGTTGGTTGTTTGTTTAAGTTGATTTGTTGTTAGTGCTGCTTATGTTGTTGCACATATGTGTGTGAGTGTGTGTGTGTGTATTTTCGTTGTTATCATGCACATCAATTTGTATGCATAGAAAGCTAACAAAAACAAAACTTATAAAAAAAAACCTTAAAACTTAATGCGCTGTGCTTTATAAGTCGCAACATTTAAATATTAACATTTTCCTTTGAATTTTGCACTTGTCTGAACACATCTATATAGGCGAATACTATGGAATATGCTGTACTGTTTGTAGACGCAATCCATATATGGCACAATCGGACTGTCATTGCATTTACTGACAGCTATTCTATAAGGCAAAGTACAGTTATAGTTCCTGGAATCTAAATAATTGCAGAACATGCCGAGAATTTAATGAGGCTAACTGAGAACCTTATTTGAATAACGCGGTTTACATTGTTAGAATAAATGGCATTCCATCTAGTAATTTATTTTTATCGATATGAAATTAAAAGAAAAGTTGCTTAATTTAAACTGCATTTTTTGATTTTCTTAATTTCTTACCTTTTTTCTTAATACAAGACTTGATTATATATACCATATATAAAATATTAAATAGTAGTTTGAAGTAAAAATTGTTAGTAGTTAAATTGAAGTACTGAAGGGGAAGCTCTAACAGATGCAGTTCACTTTAGTTTTTTAGTGTTGACCTGAAAGTACAATCGATTACAAAGTTAGAATTTTACAGAAGAAGGTTTTTAAGGTTGCTCCTCGACAGTGGAAGCTAGCTCGTAGCTCTAAAAAGTTACCTAAAATATTGCTTATATTTTCCATTGTAGCTGTCATTCAGCTACCCATTTCTCTGCTTGAGATATTTTGAGAGAGCAAAATAGAAGTCACTTTAACAAGTTCATCCCTTTTGGGCTGTGACAACACCAAAAATAACATTGGAAGACGTCATAACTATTTAGTCAAGAGGCTATAAAGAATCACCGGTTAGGGTAAGAAGTTCAACAATTCGAGTGTGCAAATGTGTGTTTATTTTTACGATCTTGCCATAAATATTGCTAGAGTATGCGAGGTGTGTGTGTGTGCGTGTGTGTGTGTGTGTTGCTGAGCATAGCCAAAGAGCCGTTTAAAGCAAGTCAAAGTCAAGTTTTACGAGATGCGCAAACATAAATTACGAACTGCTTATGGCTTATGGGTTTTCGATTTTTAGAAATGCTCGCTATATGCCCCTTTTGTCTATAGACTAATTTATCGAATTTTTATTTATAAATGCGCAATTTAATGTCGAGCTTAGCGAACAGAACGAGCCGCGAGCTGCCAAAATGGGTCACTAAGCGTGACAGTTATGGAGCAATATTGCGGTCAAAGAGTCTGTTGCCAATTTGATTGAGATAACAAAAGACTTAGGCGACAAACTTGGCACTCGCCATCTAATGCGAGGCTGTGTGGGCGTTTGAGTGGGCGTATTGCCTTGTGGGCGTGGGCGTTGGCAACTGTTCACAATTACGCATGCTAATCGTATTGTCAACGTAATTAAAATGTAATCGCCGTCGGGCCAACTAATGAGCGACTTGTCATAAACCATATTCAGTGCATTGGCGAAGTACGGCAGAGGGGTGAACGGGGCGGGGTGGGGCGGGTATTTACGTAGAGGCGAAACGGGCGCAGTTACAGTAAATAATATCTTAATGGTAAATTAAAGCCACAAACGCGTTTAGCTACGGTTTATAAATGTATATACATTTAAATATTTTTTTTTTCCTATGTCAACAAAAAAAAAAAACTTAAAATCTATTTTAGTATTTTGATTTTTTTTTTTTTTTTGCCAAGTGTTTTTTTTATTTATAGTCTTATTTATGGCACAGTATGCTTGTGCGAAAGTGTGAATATATTTGTGTGAATCGGTGTGTGTGAACTGTGAATAGCGCGTGGGCAATAAGTGAATGCTTGTGTGGCCACTTCAAGTGGCAGTTGAATGGTAGCCGTTTAAAGTTGAAAGGCTCTCGCCACAACTCCAAAGGCCAAACTAATCACAACGGATCACAATAAATGCGCTAATCGACCGATCAAAACTGTGAAGCATACCAGAAATAATAAGTTGTTGCAATGATTTATCACTGCTTAATCTGCCAGCTGTCCATTTTGATCAGAAATATAAAGTGAAATTTGAACTTTAGCTTAAGTGATACTTATATTAAAGTTTAACTTAGTTACAGTTCCTAGCTCTGTCGATACTGAACTGATTTTCACTCTTGATTTCCATTTAAAGGTCATTGATCTAGCTAAGATCATAATTTCTTAAAATTAACATATTTAAATATTCTGTCAAAATTTCAGAATAAATAATAAACAACTTTGAAAATATTTCGCTTTAAATATTTAGTAGAGAAATTGTTGTGCTGTCCAGTTAACAACTCTCAGAAATAAATCTTAGAAAGAAATCAAAGCATCATTATCTTATATAGGCAACCCGGATTCAGGCAGAGTGGTTCTTAGTAATAAATCCCAACATTGCATCATCTTGCACATATTCGGCTGGATTCTCAAAATTAAATGTTATTCGTTGATTAATCTATACTCAATGCAGCCTGATATCTCCACATATTTGCCTCATCTAAAGTGTACTTAGAGTAATCAATTTCCCCCACCAAACGAAGCCTCCTCCTCCCCTTCCCCCCACCTCTTCACATATTTCCCCCAAATTTATTTGCATATAAATAACAAGATTTGGCTTCTGCAATGCGAGACAGTTTGAAGTTGTTGTTGTTGTTGTCGATGTTGGCTCAATTCATTAGAGCGTGTACATTTTGGGGCAATAAGCGACAATTTTTCATTATTACGAATGAAAAGTGTTGGCATTAAGTGGAAACCAAGCCGAATATAACTCATACGCAGCGTTGCACCTGTTCAGCGAGCGTGTCGGCACAAACTTAATCACTAAGCAGGAAATATTAGCGCACATCGGCTAAAGCAAATACAACTAATGAACAAGAAATATTAATTTGCCAAAATAGCAAAAACGCAAAAACGAAAAAAAAAAAAAACCAAAGGCAAAGCCAAAATGAAACGCCATGCAACTTTCAAGTGAGGTGCCCCAGCGGACACTTTGCCACGAAAAACTTGAACATGCATTTTAATTGCAGCCCAGCAACTCTCAGTGCCGAATGTAATGCAAACAAAACTCCAGCCACAATTTGTACAAGCACACCACACAAACACAGACAAAGATACACACACACACACACATACACACACACTCACACAGCACCACAACACAAGAAAGCAAAAGTTGTGGGTAAATGAAATTGGCTGAGAAGCGTTTAATACACTAACTAAAAGTGAGCGAGCTGAAGGCAAAGTTGAAGTAAATGCTTTGATATTGAACTAAGTTTAGACCAGCATTATATAAAAGAGTTAAGAAATTTAGAGAGACATGACAAGGAAGTAATAACCATTAGTATATTTGCGAAATCTTAAAGCTGGCTGGCTTTGAAGTCTCCCACTTCTCACGATTTGTATAACAATGTCTTCTGAATTTCTAAAATTATTGCTAACAATATTAATAATATCTATGTATAAATTATTGTAAGAACAATTAATTAAAATGGAAATCTCAACAGCTTAGAATATTGTAAAAAGTTCAAACTACAACTACGTATATAATATACCAATTAATGCAGCTACAAAAAATAAATCAAGTAAAAAAATAATAATTTAAGTTGATTTTACAACTTAACGTAAACCTTTCATTTGAGCTGATGTTTAGTAGACAACTCAAATGAGATCAAATTTTAATTATGAAAGACTTAAATTAAGTTCAGTTACTATTGCCTTTAAGCTTTAAGCTGAATGAAACCCATTACAATAAAATATCTAATAGTAAAGATTAAGCCTCCTTTAAGCTAAATGGCATATTGCATGTACCCCCATTTGTGGCAAGAGTAACAATAATTGCACAAGCAATTGTCTGCAACATGTCTGGTTGCAAGTCGTCATCGACTGCTGTTTGTTGTTGTTTTTGTTGCATTTGCTGTGTGCTGTTGCTGCTGTTGCTGTTGTTGCAGTTCAAGTTGCAATCGTCTCGCACGAAGCTTCAAGTTGAAAGCTCTGATGCTAACGATGTTGTTGGCTCGTTGAAGTCTGCGCCGGCTGTTGTTGCAGTTGCAGTTGCTGCTGCTGCAACCAGCCAAATGTTGAGCAATCAAATCAAAAAATACAAAAACAAAAAAAAAATCAACGAAATCTAAAAAAAAAAAAC
Source organism: Drosophila kokeensis (assembly GCA_035042145.1). Classification (NCBI taxonomy): domain Eukaryota; kingdom Metazoa; phylum Arthropoda; class Insecta; order Diptera; family Drosophilidae; genus Drosophila; species Drosophila kokeensis. The sequence continues at coordinate 4,906,372 of JAWNLT010000124.1, read as the reverse complement.
ATTGTCACGTCAAATTCATGTCATTTAATTAATTTTGTTTACTTGCCACAACGTTAATTTGTTTTTGCTGCTGTTGCCGGCGACTTGTTGTCTTTGAACAAAATTTCCACCGCTTCAGCTTTATCATATTATGCATATGTATATATTATATATATATATATATAATATGCAGTTGGTTATTTATCGTATCGGCAAATTCACATAAAATGCCAAAAAAACCAAAAAAAAAATATGCAAAATATTTTCCCACATGGCTGCACTTTAAGCCAAGGCGCTCAATTCGCCTGAAATCAAACAAAGTTGTTCTTGTCTTTATTTAATTTTTTTTTTTTTTGCCTTTATTTTTTAGCATCGCTTTTTTTTATAGTTTGCCGACAGACTCTTGACGGCCTGTCAAATAAATGTCGCTTTATTCAAATTTCGCTTCGCACTAATTGTCTACGGTTTTTGTGTATTTTTTCATTTTATTTTTACTTATTTTTTTTGTGATTTAAGACAAAGGCAGCAAAAAGTTGATGCGGCTGCTGCTGCTGCTGCTGATGCTGCTTTGTTGCTAACAAGCCTCCAAGTGCAGATTAGCCGTGTTGGACCACGGCTTGAGCAGACTTTGTGTCGCAGACTTTTCAGACTGAGTCTGAGAGAGGCTGCCTCCTCAATCAACTTTCGATCAAAACGCGCCGCGTCCGCAAAACGCTTTTGTCTTTTGCTGTTTGGAATTGAAAAGATGCTTTAGTTGAACCTTTTGGCGGCATTTTGCATGGCTCATTTGATTCTTGTTTAAGATGCGTTACGATAGATCACAAGAAATAAAACAAGAAACCCTTGCAAATAAATTAAGGCACAGTGGTGCAACATGATTGATGGATGCAGCTGTAAAATCAGCCCAAATTTGTCATTACTTTTTTAGTTAAATTTATACTTAATTTATACTTATACTTATAATCCAAGTCAGATTTACAAAAGAAGATAGTTCATATTGTCCTTCGTTTAGAATCTTAGAATAAATAGAAAAATATAATATATTTGTACGATTTAAGATTCGTCTCTTAATACATCTTATTTGATCAGCTAGGCTCCCAAGAATAATGTGGAATGATGATAAAGTTGCCTGATTATCTTCTCACAATGCTAGAATCAAAATTACGCACTTAACTAAAAAGTTTGGATCGCCTAAGCTATAGTCTTTTGATATCCGATATATGTTTTAAGGGTTCTTCAGTTAAGATCTGTAACAGAGCTTCATCAACTTTCGCCAACTACTATTATATACTTATTGAAAATGATATTTTCTTTATTTTCTTGATGATCATCAGTGTGCAGCGGCATCTATGCGCTGGTTTATTCAAGTTGAAAAACGGAAATTATCAAACGAAAGAGATACGAGTGCGAGCAACATACGACACCGGATGTCTGTCTGTCTGTGTGTCTCTCTGCCTGTCTGTCTGTCTGTCTGTCTGTCTGTCTGTCTGTCGGACAATAAGGAGCAACAAACAGGCGAAAGGATAACCGACTACAAAATGTCTGCTTAAGCTGCGGATGAGTTAATTAAATCTGTCAATACTCCAATACACACACACACACTCGCACACACACTCGCACACACATCACATTTAAGGGACAGGACAGAGCCATCAAATGACTGTGTCCATGTCGTCGTCCATTCAAGCGCCCATCATCAACAGCAGAAGCAGAAGCAGCAGCAGCAGCAGCAGCAGCAGCAGCAGCGGCAATAAAAAATGTACCGCAGCATGTGCGGGCTCCATAAGCGGGGAGTGAAGTGAGGAGCAGGGGGGGAAAGCTGCTTGCCTGGAATGTAACTCGATTCCTATTAACTCATCAAGTTAGGCGCTGGGGCGTCGTTTTTGACTATAGACCGAGCCAACGGATTGAAAACCGAGGCAAAAATTAAATCAGTTTCGGTTAAGCAAAGGCAACAAAAACAACAACAACAACAAAAAAAATAAAATAAAAGCCAAAACAGCCAACAGCTCAAGGCAATTTGTAGCCCTGTGCGGTCCTTTTGCCTCTGTTCCTGTGTGTGTGTGTGTGTGTGTGTCTCTGTAAGAGTGTGTGGCCTTATAGAAGCAAATATGTTCACACACTTTACTAATAGCTTCATAAATAATAACCAAAGCGGTCAAAATGTTGGCCAAAATGCACAGTGAGAAAAAAATGCGGAAACAAGCTAAATATTAAAGAAATTTAAATAAATAAATTTAAATAAATAAATTTAAATAAATTTAAATAAATTTAAATAAATTTGAGATAAAGTCTAATATGAAATTAAGGCTAAGAACAAAAACAAATAAATTGATACAAATCGATTTTCGGACAAAGATAAATTCGATTTGTTACATCGAGTATTAAAATATCTCATTTTAAGGTTGGTTAAAAGAATTTAGTCTAATTTTATTTCTTTATAAATAAATCTACCCTAAAATAATGTCATAATTATGTTAATAAATATTTTTTTAATTTAGGTGATTACATTTTTTATGCAATCAAATCAAATTATATGTACCAGCAAAAGCTGCTAAAAAGTTTCAACTGTAAATATTAGCAACGAAGCAACAGGCAGCAAGTCCGTCCTGCCACATGCCCCGGGCCCCGTGCCCCATGCCACTACACCACCAAACGAACCCAGCTCTGCTCTGCTTTGCCCCACACAGTGAGCCGTAGATGAAGATGTGTGTGGTGATTCTTGTTGTTGTCGTTATGTGTGCGCGAGTGTGTGTGCGTGTGTGTGTGCGTGTGTGTGTGCGTGTGCGTTATTGTGTGTCTCAAGTTTTCAACAACAAGCTATAAGCCAATAAAGAAGAAACAAGACCAACACCAACAAAAGGCAGCAGGCAGCAGGCCCAGCAACAAAGGATGGGGCAAAGACAGACAAAAAGAAAGCGCAGCCAAAAAAAAAAAACAAAAAAAAAAATGCCTTAATTACGGTTAATGGAGCGTTCGAAAAACCCGCTCCAATCTCCTCTCTCTCTATCTTACTGTATATATGTGTGTGTGTGTGTGTGTCTGTTTGTGTGTGTGTGTGTGTATGCGAAAGCCGCAAAATTACTTAATCACATTTCAGGGACCACGAAAAATTTGCGGGCCATGTTCGTAATTTTGTATATAAATGAGCGGCCACCTAATGAGCCTGATTAACCATAGAGACCAACACACAAAGAGAGAGAGAGAGAGATAGGAAGAGAGAGAGAGAGAGATGGAACACCGACTCGGGCGGTCGACAATTTAGCGGTGTTTCATTTAACTGCTTTCATGCCACAGATCGCGTCGAATGGGACGCGTCCTTTTGACCTCGAGACGCCGAGTCCCAAAGTCAGATTTTGCCTGTTTTTTTTTTGTTGTTGTTTTTTTTGTTGTATTTTTTTGTCTCTCCTTTTTTTTATGATGCGAGACGGAGATGCTTTTAATTTGCGTACGATGTGTCAATGATCGTGGATCGTGGACCGTGCAACGTGCAACTTGGACCGTGGACCGTGGACGGTGGACCGTGCACCATGTCGTCGCGTGTGGCTTTCATTATTATTGTTGTTGCTGTTGCTGTTTGCTGTTGGTAATAAAAATCAGCTTTGCCTTAAATGCCATAAACAAAACGCCTGAACATTTTCGCTGACAGATGTCTTCATTGAAAATTATGCAGGCCGAGCGTCGACAATCTGAACTTAAAAGTTTTTGGTCCGCAATCTGGCATGGACTTGGCTGGATTGGGATTCAGACTCTGGCTGAGACTCAAACTCAGCTCAAGCGTCAGGTGGCATGAACCGTGAGAAAGTTTGCAGCTCGCTCAGCTTGATATGATGTTGCCGTTTTTTTTATAAGCTGTACTTGTTACTGTATCTTCAGCGTCTTCTTCTTCTTCTTCGCTATGATCTTTGATTTTGCACAAAAATATTTATTGTTGCAGCCAACTTGCTGAAACTATTAAGCAATACATATTTGGGTCTTGCAACAAATTGTATTTTAGTCGGAGGATTTATCTGGCTAAAAAGAGCGAAAATGTCAAGCAAGGTATTAATTTTATTAATTTTACCTGTTGGCGATTAACTTGGATTTGGCATTTAAACGGAATTGGCCAAAACAAGTTGGAAACAACTTCATTATTCCCTTTTCCCAATGGTTTCTATTTGAAGTTGAGTGTCTTGTATGTATTTGCACATTTGAAGCCAAATCGTTATTATTTATTTATTTGCCAATGATATAAATCAGTTTGTTTGGCTACTTAGACAACTAGTTAGCCACCCAATCGAAATGTTGATCAAAATTCAAAGAATCCTTTGTGCTACGAGCATTGTTGCCGCTGCTGCTGCAGCAATCAAATTCCCAGTATTGCATCCAGCCAGACCAACTGACCAAACCAAACCAGCCAAGAACAACAATCACAAACGGCCTATTATGTGGCAAATCGAGACTGTTTGCTTATTTTCTTTTCTTTTTTTTGGCTGCTCTCTCGCTTGGTGGTCAGCAAATGAAGTCATAAAATTTTCAGCGTGCCAAAGCCAAAGTCAAAGTCAAAGCCAAAAAAAAAAAAAGCAAAACAAAACAAAAAACAAGACGCCCAAAAAGAGGCAGCGAGCAAGTTTTGTACGGTAGGCCCAAAGCTGCCATTGATGATGGAGATGATGATGGGCCTCAACTGGCTGCTGTTGCCCCTGCCACAGAACAGGCAACTGAGTCCAATTCTTAGTCTCAACACACACACACACACACACACAAACATCACGTTGCTATGTCGGCGGCTCCTTGAGATACAATGATACAATATTATTATGCTGCGCCAGGCGCTCAGTTTCAGATTGAAATCAAAGTTCGCTGTGTGTGTGCGAGTGCTGTGTGTGTGTGTGTGTGTGTGTGTGTTGTGTGTGTGTGTGTTGTGTGTTTCTGTTTGTGGTAGGAGAACAATTCAGCATTGTTTTGGCCATTGGCGGGGCCACCCAAAAAGTTATGATTAAGTTATGCTGTTGTTGTTGGCCGGCTATCTTCGCAAATAGCCAAAACATGACTAAGCACAACCAAGGGAAAAAACCAAAACCAAAATCAAAATATAATGGGGATGAGTAGAAAACTAACAGCATTTCAGTTTTGACTTTGCTTTAAGCTCAGACATTATTTACTTTAACTTAAACGCGATTTGATATTTGCTTTTTGAATTATCTTTTTTTTCCCAAATTGCAGAAAGGTCAAAAAATATCGAAAAGTTATTGGTTTTAAAATACGACTCAATTTCGTCAAAGTTTTTGCTGTGAACACTTTTTTAGAGTGTAATATTAACAAGTATATTGAGTGAGAGTAGCGTTTTTGATTTTTATATATATCGGTCAATCCATGACTAAAAAGTACTGATTTTTGGTAAACCCGTTGAGTTTGGAACCCGTTTATACACTTTTTAACCAAACCATGATCAAAACGACTGCGTTTTTCAAAAGTGCAGCTTAGAAGGATAGTTTTGAAATGAATTTCGAATCAGAATCGTATACCCCACTCTGAATGTACGATTAGTCAATTTTTCTACTTTTCTATTGCCTTTTCTAAATCGGATCACTTTTGGTAGAGTAATGGCTATTGTAAGTTTTGGAAAGTGTAATGCAGATATTGCTTGATACAGACATTTCTTGACTTATACATATATCTCTATCTCCATCTCTCTCACAATAAATTCTCCCCTTCCCTCTATATTTCTCTCCATCTATCTCTCTCTTTCTAATTCGCTCTTTCAGAGGGAGACTATGTCCATCTGTATCTCAATTTAGGCTGCTATCTTTATCTTTATCCTAACTGTCTCTGTTTATATTTCTACTCAATCTCTCTCCCTCTCTCTATCTCGCTTTCTCTCTAGTCTCTTCCTCTTTCATATTTACTCTCTCGTTCTACTCTCGCTTTTTTATTTCGCGCTGCGCCAACTGGAGAATCGCAAATCACACGTTACGTTGTTATCTGTAATTTATGCACTTGTACTTTGAATCACTTAGTTGATCTCGTTTCTCTGTTCATGCTCTGACTTCTTTTTGTTGTGCCTGTTGTCACACACACACACACACACACACACACACACACATATATATAGAGACGACAATAAGGCGAAGCGATGATTTCGATCTTATCAACAATGCGCAACGATCAACGGCAAGCAAAACAACAACAAGAACAAAACTCGGGACACACACGCAGCAGCAAAGGGTAACAACAGGATAAGGGATAAAGTGTTGTAGATAGGAGGAAGGATGATCGGATGAGGTGAAGGGGAACTTTAACAAGTCACAGTGCTGGATGCGTGCGTAGAACAGCTTCATAAATGTAAATTAGAGCTCGTTTAGCATTGACTATGGGCTCGTAAATAAATGCCAAATGACATCATTATCAACGTGCTTTGTTAAAACGGAGTAGCTGCAACAGCCAGTTGCAGCGACTAACCACTGCCACAAAACACACACTCCTCCTTGCCACAACACACAGAGTTGCCGGCCACAGGTTGTGGTGCTCCCGTTTTCGAATGTGTCTTTTGCTCGTTATCGTTTTTATGCTGCTGCTGCTTGCTGCCTGCCTTTGATGTTGTCGATGGCAGCGCTGATAGCAGCTACACTCAGCGAAAATTCAGTTTTATTTTGAGTTTATATTAATTATATATCCTATATACTTATCTACTACAATTCTGACTGAAAATACAACTAGAACTTCTTTGTAAAACTTGTCAAAATCCTCTTTAGTCCTCTTTAACTATTCAATAGTGTTCCGTATATCGATTTATATCGATATGCATGAAATGGGATCAACTAATGAAAGTAAATCAATATATTTATTATAAGTATGATATACGAGCAGATATATTCAATTAAAAATTCAACATTTAAAGTAACTACCTCTTATAGTCGATCGGAAATCGATTCGTATCCAAATTATCGATAAAATTAAAGAAACTTGATCTTATGGTTATTGGAAAACTTAATTTGCAAACCTAGACAATACAGCACTTATAGTCTCTGGCAACGGCTTGTTCATACAGAGTGACAGACGGACATGGCTAAGTCAACTCGTCTGCTGCTACTGCTGATCAAGATTATATATACTATATACTTTCCACAACAATTTTATACAATTTTTTACACTATTTTTTAAATGGGTAAATGGATTTTAACAGTTTGTTTAAATTTCTTTTAGTGTAAAGTAGTGACAAAAAGGCTGAGGCAGCCAGGCCGTGGCAGTGGCAGAGATCTACTGCTGCTGCTGCTGTTGTTGTTGTTGTTGTTGTTGGACCCTTTGGCGTCTGTTATCCTTATCAGCGAGTTGCGATCGCCTGCGGCTGGTGATAATGACTTGTAAGTACAAAATGCCTTGTCAGCGACTGCCGAGCGGATGTTTTGGATTTAGTTGTTGTTGTTGTCGTTGTTGTTGTTGATGTTGTTGTTGCTGTTGCTGTTGTTGCTGCTGTTGCTGCTGCTGTCGATTTTGTTGCAACTATGCTGTTGCTGTTCCTGTTGTTGTTGAGTGATTTTGAATGGCGCATCGCGCATCACTTCAATTAATTTCGCTGGCTTAATTTGCGTTTTGTTTGCGTCTTTTGCGCCAGTGTTGGCAATGTTGCAAATGTTGCAAATGTTGAAAATGTTGCCTGTGTTTGCCTTACAAGCAAATCGTGCGACACGGCGTCCGTTTGTCTAAGCCAGGAGGCTTCATTATTTTCCATTTTCAATTTTGCTGCAGCTTCGACAACAACAACAGCAAAATCATGAGCACAAGTTCTCTAGTCGAGCATGCACGAGCAGAAAATACCCTGTAATGCATAAGTATTTATATAAATTTGAAATTGTTTATACATTTTTTATAGTGGAAAAATACAATTTCTTCCTTCACCGATCAAACCTTGAAGTTAACTGAGTGATGTCTGTCCACGCCTCCAAAAGGAATTTGCGGCTTCCCTTAAAATTCTCTCAGCTTATCAATGCTATATTTATTTTTTCTCTCTTTCTCTCTCCCTTTCATGATTTCTATATATTTTTTATATACTTTGCTATATGGTAAATGACATAATAAAGTATACCAATTGGAATGGCTTTAACTTAAATTAATTGAAATATTTATTAAATTGTGGCTTTTGTTGACTAGTTTTTAAAGCTATAGCTAAAACTGAACTATGAATATATATATATTTAAAGCGTACACATTTCGATTAATTTAAAATAGTTTTTCTAATTTGAATTACAAAATTTAAATCAACATTTTTCTTCATAATATCGTAATACGCAATTCGCTGTAACATACAGTAACTTGGCTTCATAATGCCCATTTTACACATATTTACTGGGTACAGGGTATCAAAATGCATTTTCAATTCGAAACGACAACATTGTGGTTGTGGTCTCTGATCATGAGGACGACAACAACAACAACAAGAACAACAACAACAACCACTGCAACAACAACGACAAGCAAACACTGCAGACTGTCAGACGCGCTTGCTTGCTGCTTCTTCTTGCTGCTTGTTGTTGTTGCAGTTGTTTTTGTTGTTGTTGCTGTTTCACAACCGCAGCTCACTTAAAATTCTTGTGCCTTGTATCGGGTAGCTGGAAACTCGGATCTGGCATCTGGCATCTGGGATCTGTGATCGGGGACTTGGCAACTGGCAACTGGCAACTGGGACTGCAAACTGGGACTGCAACTGGGACTGGGATCTAGTACTGCACTTACAACGACTACGGCTGCAAAACTTTTGTCAAGTATTGTAAAATTGTTTTGGCAGGCAGGCAGTAGAAGAAGAAGAAGAAGCAGCAACAGCAACAGCAGCCAGCAGCCAGCAACTTTTGCCAGGCGGCGCTTGCACATAAAAACAAAAGACGCTGATGAGTCTTAGGATGCGACAACGAATAAGAACACTAGACAACCAAATGACACTAGACAACACGCATAAGGATATTGTATATAATAAAAATGGGTATTCAATAATAAATGAATAAGCGAAATCTAAAAATTTGTATTTAATTATTTTTTTGATTTTGTAAGTTTCATTTTCAGTATCCTTGTCATCAATTTTCAGTCGCCTTTTTTATTCGGACTTAAAGAATTTATGTAAAATAGTTGAAGGAAATTTGGATTATATTTATTGCGAATTTATTAGGCTTAAGTTTGAATTTTGTATTTCATTTTTCACATCTCTTCAACTAGTTTGAATTTTTTTTAATTTTTTAATTACTGCAATCAAATCGAAATACTTTTTTCCCATATTTTAATTACAAAATTAAAGTCTTCAATCTACAATCGTTGCCTCAATTTTTCACATTTGCCTTGTTATGCAGTGTAATCGAAGTTCCAAGTTAATGGCTTTGACTTGGCCCCATGCTCAACAACATGGTCAAGAGTCAAGAGAGTTTTTTTTATTCATTTTTTTTTTGTGTGTTTTGTGCGTGTTTTTTCCTGGAAAAACGTCGCCCACATAATTTTCAATTTTGAGTTAGTGGCTGACCGGATGTTGCCGATTGTCGATTGTTGCGCTGTGCCTTCTAATTGTACCCCTCCCCCCCACCCCCCACTTTGGGAAGTAGAAGACGCAGGTGGTTGTTGTTAAGGGGTGGAGGGAGTCGGGTTCAAAGTGCACTCAAGTGCGGCGCTAGAAGCAGCTGTTGCAGCAGCAACAAATAATTTTCAGGCAATTAGTGAAAATGTTTCAATTTACAAAAACAGCCAAATGATAAGCGGGAAATTAGTAAATAAAGACATCAAAAATTTCCCAAAGAGAAGCCGGCGCTAATGGCGCTACGCAGAGAGAGAGAGAGAGAGCGAGAGGGCGAGAGAGTGCGGGAGAGAGGGTCGAGAGCTGAATGCATACAACAGGTGATTAATTATAAACACTGACAAAACATAAAAATACAATTTTTACCACGTACACAAATAAAGAAAGCAACGTTGAAGCAGAAGGAGAAAATAAGAGAGAGGGAAGAGGGGAGTGGGAAGAGGAGCGAGAGGAGAGAGAGGAGAAGAAGGTTAACAAATTGGTTAGAACATTTTTATGAGTGCAATAGGCAATACTATTATGAGGGGTCACTCTGCAACTGTGTGTGTGTGTGTGTGCGTGTGTGTGTGTGCGTGAGTGTGTGTGTGTGTGTGTGTGCGTGAGTGTGTGTGTGTGTGCCTGCCCATTAATCGCAGGTTAATTGCCTACAAAGCGGTGAGCTAATTGCCCATAGGCAAAAAGGTACACACATAGGTAAGGGGGACAGCAGCAAGAGAGGGATGGAGAAAGAGAGAGAAAGGGAGGAAGAAAGAGTGTGAGGGAGCCGTGGTGGGGGGCGCGACATTCGAAGAGACATCAAATCGAAAAGTAGGCGTTTTCATTCCAGATCTTGTTCGTATGGAATTCGAACATTCGAGCATTAATTGTGATGGCAATTTTTATGTTAGTGTTTTTTATATAGCAACAATGGCTTGGAAGGTCCTAAAGATTTTTTTCAGAGAGAGAGAGAGAGAGAGAGAGAGAGGGAGAGAGAACAAAATATACTTTCAAGCCTGGGAAATTATTCGTAGGCTAAGCTTAACTTTTTCAAAATTCTTCTGTACTTTAGAACAGCAAAAAAGGAATTTAAATAAATAAATAAAAACATAATAAAAAATAAATAAAAAAATAGAATTTAACAGTTTGATTTAAACATAATATATAATATAATATAATATATATATATAAGTGAATAAATTCATAATTTGAACATGTAATTTTGAACACAAACTTAGTTAAGTTTGTAATTGAGAACACGAATTGATTACAAAAACAAATGTTGTGTTTATTATTGACCTGAGACCTTTGACTGAGGCAACTTGATGCTAAAATGGACTTGCTTTAACGACACAAAATGACTGACCAATAAAGTTGAGCTATCAATAAGTGCACGAGTCTTGAGTTGAGTCTTACATGATTACAGACAGAGCTACATTGGAGGCTCTTAAGATTGTAACCCAATTACCAAAAGCCAGCTCACAACCTAATGGCAATTACATAAATGTAAGCTGCTTATGTATGTGTGTGTGTGTGTGTTTGTGTGTGTGTGTTGAGTTAACTGCATGTAAGTTCAACTTTATTATGCACGAAAATGAAACGAACGAGAAATCGAGGCAGCAAAATTACTTATGTCCAATGCAAGGTTGGAGATGATGATGGGTGGATGAGGAATGGCAAATGGGGGATGGAGGATGGAGGATGCAGCCTGGTTGCCAGTTGTGCGTTAGCAAGTTGCCTCTTTGCGGGTCCCAGGCTCTGTTTGAGTGTGTGTGTGTGTGTGTGTGTGTGTGAGTCCGGGACCTGCAAATGTGAATGCGAATGCGAATGCGAATGTATCTTCCAGAGACGACGACGACGACGACGGCAGACAAAGCGGTGCGTGCAATCGTAGCCAGAACAGCGTCAGCGTTTATCGTTCAGCATTCAGCTTGGCCCCAAAAACCGGGCTAAGACAGAGAGAGATAGAGAGAACGGTGGATGGGATGGGACCACGCGGCATAAATTGCGCATAAAACATGGAAAATGAAGCGATAAACTTGAGATACGCGATCGTAAAGCAAAGCAACTTCGTCGTCATCATCATCGTCGTTGTGGGTTTCGCTGCAGTTGATCCCCACCATGCACAGTGGTGAAAGATTAACACAAATCTAACTAACTTACTAATATACAACTTGCTAAATAATTTATTTTAATTGGTTAAAAACTGTATTCATTAGTGATTAGTAGTTTAAATATTGCTAAAATATGAATAAATAACATAAAAATTAGCTTGAGCCTAGCTACAAATATTAAAAAATTATAATTTTGGCACAACAGAAACTTTACTTTTTGTATTAATATTTATTACAATAAATTTAATCGCTTATCAATTAATCAATCAATCTATAAATATAAATATTTTTCTTCTTTCTTTCTTTCGTTGAAACTTGTTGAAACTTTCGCTTAAGAACTCCTCAAAGTATGCAATGTAAAATTTAGCAACTTATTTTAATACTTTAGATAACCATAATCAGAATACGCTGATTATTCCAAAAATATTAGTATAATAGCAGAGGGCACTAAAGTTAAAGCTACTTTTAGTTACCTGAGATATTATTCTTCAAAAATAAATATTTGAAATTTTTAATTCTAAGTTTTAAAAACATTTCATTTCCAAAATAGTGAATATTTTATATACCTTCAGGTATATGCCCGTCTAACTTTTAACTGAATAAAATTAAAATAATTTTATTTAATCATATAATATAGCTTAATTCTTGAAAATACAAATTTACTTAAAAACTATATACTTCATTATTATATATAAAACAAAGAATCGAAACTGGAACCGAAAGCCGAGAAATATTTGGAAGTAATTCATAGTCTTTTTGGAAACGTGTGCAATTTGCGTAGAAATGTTATAAGTTATTTGTTGTTTGATTATTTGGATGTATTTGCACCACTGTGCGTGTGTAAGCTGTGTGTTGGTGAGTTGCTGGGGCAGCATTGGTCAGTCTGTCGACGTACAATGTCCGCGTGTGTTTGTTTATGTTTGATGAAGCTGTTCAGAGGGAGCGGCTGTCGCTGCTGCTGCTGTACACTGTCTCAGTGTCCGCTGCTGTTGCACGTTGCTGCCCGCATGCTGCTGTTGGTGGCCATTAGGCGCGGCCTGTGGAAAGCCGGCGGGCTGCAGGATAATGACACCCCGGCAGCGAACTGATCCAGCACAGTTATTTCTGCTGCATTTTAATGAAGCATTTGGCTTTCGGTTTTGATGGGCGTGGCTTTTTGTGGATGCGTCACGCAACTTTTTATTCAGCGCAATTTTTTATGATTTCAGGAAATGGCCAAAAGCCATGAAGCATCATCTTTTCAATTTTGAAATATATATGTATATATATATATATGTGTGTATATGTATGTGTATATTGTGTACATATGAATTTGTTTTTTGTTTGGTAGTTTGAGTGGCTAACAAGCTGCTAACAAAGGCAAACAAGGCTGCAGCGAGCGCTCCTTCTTCAGCTTCTGATCCGTAAACGTCGCAACGAACGCCTTTTGCTCTTTTTGATTGTCGGCAAATATTTGGCCTGCTTCTTTTTCGGCTCGTTTGCTTTTTTTTTGGGGTGCTCTGTTATTATTTGGTTGATTAATTAACATGCCACACACTGGACCACCGAAGGTGGCAACAACGCCAGCGGCAGCGGCAGCGGCAGCAACAGCAAAATGCTGACAAGGATAACACACAGTGCAACAATAAAAAACAGCAGCAGCAGCAAATAACAAACAAAATACTAAGCAGCTACAGCTGACCCGTTTGACAGTTTGAGAGCCACACAGTTTGAGCAGCATTGCTTGACTTGTAGTCCAAAATAATTGAAGTTGCATTATTTATATTGATTGCTTGTCTACCTTGGATATGAATGATAGAGTAAACTTTAACTCTTGGAAATATTCAAAAGTAAAGTTTTGTAATTTATTTAAAGTTTTTTTAAAATTTGTATATATTTTTATATACTTAATTATTATAATAAGAAAACGATATTTATATATAATACATAAAATTATATATTTAAAATATTTTAGTGAATCGACAAATTAAATAAAATCATTAATCAATACAGCATTGATTCAACCAATTTAAATCGAACTAATTTTTTACAATTTATGAAAACCTATATAGATGTTGAAAATCTCTTCGGATCTTGTCCATACTCTAAGCTAACAAATTTATTGCCAATAGGCTTTCCTGGTTACACCGTCTATTTAGTCTACTTATCTTTAAGATTTTTGAAGATTTCTAAGATTTGTTTAGGTCTTCCTGATGAGTTTACGGCTCAAATGTAAACCGACTTTTAAGCACTGAATTCTCAGCTTCAAAATAAATGCTAGAAGAGTTCAAATTCTAAAATTTATTTATTAATCCTATAAATAAATGCGTGAGTTAAGTAAAATAATTAACAAAAAAAAAAAGCTTGAACGGCCATTGTAACACACTTGAAGAAGAACAATAAAAGAATAAGCGATCAACTGCTACCGATATCAACTCTCTCAGCGGACACGACCCCCAAAAAAAAAATAAATAAAAAAAGCTAAAAAACAAAAAAAAAACAGAAAAAAAATTGAGTTCGTTTCAGAAGAGAGCAAAATCGAAGCCAAAGACCAAAGTGGAAGCCAAAGGTTTATGGCTGCTGCACTGGCTCCCAAACTTGGACTCCATTCATGTGCCTCTCGCGTGTGTGTTATGGGTGTGTACGTGTGTGTGTGTGTGAGTGTGTGAATGTGTGTATGTGTGTGTTAGTGAATCCACTTCATTTTGTTGTCTTTGTCCGATGTTCTGTGGCCGTCTGACTGGCTGTGCTTTTTTTTTCTTGTTGTTCTTGCGTTGGAGCTCTTCGAATTTTGGAATTTGTTCAGTCTTGTTAAGAGTTGTTAAGATTATGATATATGTATGCCTGTATATATATATATATATATATAAGTAATGTATATATATATACATATGTAGACGATGAAGACGACGACAGCGGCAGCCATTATGTTTCGCAGCAGGAATGTGGGAAACGGCTGCCTCAGACCATTTTTCAGCTACCTTTGCCGCTCACTGTGTGTGTGTGCTTCAATACAATACTTACACACACACACACACACCAACACACATAGCATACAGTGGCCACATAATCGATTCATGGCTGGTACGAGTAGCATTTCTTTCATGTTGCGTTGTTAGTTTCTTCTCTCTTTTTTTTAGTTTTTTTTTTTTTTGGTCCATCCGATTTTATGATTTGTTTGAGCGCATCTTTTTGGACCACCCGTGAAATCACTTTGGGTTTGCTTTCGGGGGCTTGGGATTTGGGGCCGGGGCTTTTGTTAAATTGCTCTTGTTTATGTTAACATTTAAATTGTAGCCACGGGTAGCCACATAAACAGACTCACAGACTCACACAGCCTCTCCACCAGTAACCCAAAAAAGCAACTGAAAAAATCCAGAAAGAAAAAGAAAAAAAAAAAAGTATTCAAACCGAACACAAGTAAAAACCAATATTTAAACGTAGCGCTCCATGAATAATCATCACCCGTCATCATCGTCATCATCACGTTGCTCATATTTTTTTTTTTTTTTTTGGTCCGCTTTTCAACATGGCCATCAATTCTGATTTACGAAAAGTGTTAATTAGCCAACTCAACTTTAATGCTCGTTGTGTGATATATATATATATATATATATATATTTTTCTTTTTAACAAACTGCTGTCGTCTAAGCCATAACTCTTCAGCCAAACCTGAACCACATTTGAATTTACGCATACAAATTAATTGGCCTTTTGCATGACTCAAACTCAGACTGAAACACGTAATCCAATGGGAGTAGTTGGTAGCTTGGAAAATCCTTGGGAACGAACAGGGGTTTCATTTATTAAACTATTATTAATCATATTTTCTATCTATAGGAAATTATTCTTAAATAAATTCAGGGCAAAAATCTAGTTTATCCCTACTCGAATTATGTTGCAAAAAATTTGTTTTTATTGCAGATGTAAACCGGTGATTTTTATACCCAGAATCCATTATTCTTATATATGTATATATATTTTTTTTTTGACTATAGTGAAATATATATATATATATATTTTCAATTTATGAATTTTATAGTTGGCAGATATAAAACTTACTCCCAAATTATGGTTTTTAAATCTACTTTAAAACAGAGCTTTTGGAAATTTTAATCATATCTTTATACCCCTTAACTAGGTATTATATCTCCGATATAAAGTGTATATATATCCTTGATCAGCATCAGAAGCCGCGCTGCTTCATCCATATCCGTCTGGCTCTCTTTCTATATCTTAATATCCAAATCCAACTTACCCAATATGCATATCATTATGTTTCCCGCATTTGCGACAATAGATCATTAAGATCGGACTACTGTATCATAGATATAGATTTCATAGCAACAATCGCTTTGGTGTTTTGTTTTTATTATAGTGAAATTTAGATGTCGAGAGGTGGACTCCGGTTCGCAAGGTTACGTAAACTTCTTTGTACAATGTTTATTAGTTATGCCATAAAGTTCGTCTGGCTCTCAAGCTTTTATTATACTTTTATCGTTTTAGCCATAAAAAATAAAATTATAGCTGTAATATGATATTTATTAATGACAAAAAATCTACATGAGACTTAAAAAGCTCTATTTTAAGACAGTAAGTGAATTAAGACAGTTATGATTTAATTTTAGACTTCCTGCATGGGTTGAATTTTAATAAAAATTAAGTGAATTAAATTTTCAAAAAATGTGGCAAGCTTGACAAATACTTCAAATTATCTATTAACATATATAAATATAACAAATTACCATTATCCAAAAGAATTAAATTTATTTTTTAAAATAAATAAAGTTATTAATATATTATTAATTTTGCATACAAAACTGATGAAAGTTGATTTAAAAATATATTTTTAATATTTATTAATTTGTATTCCTAGTGCTTCAAGCTTAATAAATAAAACTAATTATTTGATTTTCTAAGAATTCTTTCAAGTAGTTTTCAAAACTTTTCGAAACACTTGGCCAAACCAAAGTGCTACCACTTCAAACTGCACTTGCTGTAAGCCAAAAGTTGTGTTTGGTATGAAGTAGTTTTGGAGCCACTGTTGGCCCATTCATAGTTGGCTGTTGTGGCAGTTGCGAGTGTTAATTGCAACTGCTCCCAGTGCCCCAAGTGCCGCGCATAGTTGTCGCCCCATAATTGTCGCCGTCGCCTTTTCTTGCTGTTGACTGCTCTTGACTGCTGTTGACTGCTGTCTGTCAGCTGTCCATCAAAAGCGTTGCCAAGTTGGTGTTAATGGGCGCCTAGAATGCGAGCGCAGTTTGCGGCACTCGTTCTTGTTATCCCCTCACTCCCCCCATCACGCACACACGCACACACACACACACACACACGCGCACACACCCATCTTGTTGTACATGGAGGCTACGCATGTTTTTGCTTGTCGTCCTCCATCGGGGATTACGCGTCAGCTTCGAGTAATTGCCCACGTCCACTTTTTGTTTTTTACTTGTTGCCTTGCATTTCATTTATTTTTGGATATGCTTAAAATATAAGAAAAAGCCACACACACACTTACACACACACACTCAAACACACACATTTAACTTGTTGTTTCTGCTGTTGTTGTTGTTGTTGTTGCACCCAAAAAATGTCGTCGTCCGATCAGCAGCAGTGAAAGTGAATGAGTCGCTCCTAACTCGCTGCTGGCTGTTGAATCTCGCCACCCAACGCCGACAGCTCCTTGAGGAACTGTTTGGCATTGGTGAGCGTGGAGCCGCCATAGATGATCCTTCTGTGCACATTGGAAGTCTGCTTCTGCTTGATAAAATCCACCAGATTCTGGTACTCAATGTAATTGCCGCCGCCAACCATGAAGACGACTGCATCCTGGAATGGTGCACGATTCTTGGGCAGCACATCGCCACCTTTTAGCAACTTGGGATCCAAGTAGAGATAATCATCCGTTTCCGCATTGCTGCGGCATTCCATCACCTGTTCCGTTATCTTTGTCACCGGCAGATTCTGTGGAAGACAAAGAAATATTAATTGAAAGCAAAACTTAAGTTAAAAAATGTTTGGTTTTAAATTGGAAAACGCTTTTTTTATCAATAGTAATTTTCCATTTGACAACTGTATTTGAAATTGTTCTAAAGATTTATTCAACTTAATTTAAGTCTAGTTAGTATTTTGTTTGAAGAACCAAGAAAATAATATTTGTTTCTCTGCTTTATCTTTTTGCATTCTCAATTGATAAGATAAGATACGATAAACAAATAAATAATTTGACGAAAGATAGCAGAATTTAAATTTTGAATTGTTCGAGCAACTTCAAACAAAATTGTTCATTATTTCCAAAAGACAAAAAAAACTTTCAGATTTAACAGTTATTTGCGAATTCAAATGAGCTTTTTTAATTTTTTTTTATTTTTTTTTTACTCACATGCCGCTTGACGACCAAATTCTTGACACCCTCCATGACAAAGGAGCTGCCCTGGGAGACGAGCTTGGTGAACATGGAGACGGTTCGAGTGCCGCCGCCCTCGTACTGTGTGGCCTGGCTAATGCCGGGCGAGCGATTCATGATCGATTTCCAGCGTTGCACATAGGCCAATGAGGTCAGATCACAGCCGGCGGCTTGCAGTGCCTCGCGAAGACGTTCCATTTCCGGTTCGGGCAGCTGCTGTCCGCAAATGTAGTAGATGATGTAGAGACGCAACTTATCCTCCGGCTGGCCAAAGTCAGCATCGCGCAGCAGTTCCAGCAGCGGCTTATCCAACGTCTGCTTGGACATGATCTTCTCCTCGATCTCGAAATAGGAGTCGAGGCGACGCGCCTTGATGTAGTTCAGTATCGCTGTGGCAATCTTGGTGTGCATGTCAATCAGACGCTTCTTCTCCATTAGCTGGGGCAGCGAATTGACTGCACTCGTCAGCATCGCCGTCGTATCGTTGACCAGCGAGAAGGCAATATCCGATTCACCCTCAATGCCCATTGTCGTCTTTAGCCGTTTGATTTCCTCCTCGGAGCTGCGATACGATTCCAGCTCCTCTTGAATCGCCTCGGCCACTGTGGGAAATGGACTGCCCTTGTGCGTCACCCAGAAGCGATCGGTACGATCCAAATCGCACGCCTTTGGCTTTTTTCGTGCACCTAAAATAGGATTGGGCAAATTTTAATTGTTGTTTTTAGATCTGGGATCATACAGATATAATAGATAATAGATAGACGAACACTATATAAATTCAGTTCCCCAATTCGGACTATATAGAAGCTATAAATTCTACGGCTCAACTAAACTGTACCCTTTTTACACCCACATAGGGTATATAAACAGGTCATTTCCCTCATCATTCGATTACTTGCCCGCACTGACAGCCGTCGCCTCGTCCTCCACATAGACGAGATTCAGACCCAGATCGAGCACATCGTGCACCAGGGCCTGATATGACCAGGTGTGATGCAGTGGCGTTGCCAGATCCATATTGCGATCCAGCAGCAACAGGACGGGACGTTGAAAACTGAAGACGCCGCCACCCGCCTGGGTGGCATCCATGTGAAAGAGATTGGCGCGTGCATCCCACAGATTCTCGCGCAGCTTCTTCTCTAACTTGCGGGCGACCATCTCCGCTGCACTGTTCCGGGGACACCGGATAATCGGCACATTGCCCAGCGTCACAAACAGCGCGAACAGCGAGTCGACAATTGAATCCATTAGTGCCTCCATTTCCTCATCGCGGGTATTCGCCCGATTGATGGCATAATAGGAGAGCTGATCGCTCTGCTGATGCTTCAGTATGAAAAAGTCATCCTCCAGGCTGATGAAGTTCACATACTGATCGTACACCCGATGAATGTTTGCCACGCAGCCAGCGTGCAACGCGGCCGCCGCCAGATTCTCGATCTTGTTGCGTGAGATGGGCGCCAGGAAGTTCAGATGATAAATGTCGTATAATCCGTTCGAGAAATCCTGCTGGATGCGATCGAGATTCTCGTCGGTTGGCAGGCAAAAGTAAACAGCTGGCACATCCGGTATTGAGTCCCGATCCGAGTGCAATTGCCTGAAATTACAGGGGATCAGATTGTGTTTGTATATAAAATATATAAATAAGTGAGGCTCACATGTATCTATTGCTCGATATTTACAATTTGCATACCTGTTTTTTTAATCTATTCACTTGTCTTGGGGCCTGCCCCAAAATTCCCCACACCTCTATTCACCTCATTACTTAGACTGGCAGGGTATCTCTATCGTCTCGCAAAAATTGACTATTCTTATTCTCTTCAACCCAAACTAAACTCAAATCGGCTTTATTTACCTCTCTATTGGCGTTTTTCACTTAGCTTTATAGAGCATCTACCATTCTCCTTTCCAAAAATAACTTTTCTTCTTTTCACAGACCTATATTCACCTCTCCTTATACTTACACCACACCTATATTCACCTCTCCTCATACTTACACCACACCTATATTCACCTCTCCTTATACTTACACCACACCTATATTCACCCAGTCACTTAAAATATTCCCCTTCCAATTTGAATCCCGATCCTCACCACACCACAAACTCGCCACACTCCCTAGACACCTGAATTCACCATGCCTTTCCACTTTCTCCCTTTCAAACCATCCATCTCGCTTACTCACACATGCAACGTCACGCTTAATTCGCGCAATTCCTTGATAGAAATGATGGGCGAGATGATATCCTGGCCGACGCGATCGTAGATGAGAATCTTCCATACTGGCTCCGCTGCCAGCGCTTTGGGTTGCTGCGAATTCAAATTAAGCATTTGCTTAATTGCATCTGAAACACGACAGCAGAAATAGAAAACAAAAAAATCTTTTATAGTTTTTCTCCATTCGAAATAATTCTGATTTACGTACTTATTTGTCGCTCTCGCAATGTTAGCATCGTGTGTGTTTTGTGTTTTGTTATTGCAGTGACAGCGAACGAATTTCTAGTTAATTGTTGAAATTATGCTAAAAACAACATAATTTACAAAATGTATAAAATAAAACACGTCACAAGCGCTTGGAATGCGTTATGGTTTAATTTAGCACATTATGCAGAGCAACAGCTGTTTGCTGATAATTTAACCGGAATGTGTGGTGGTTGAGCGATATATGGACAGTGCAACGCTGCAGTAAGTAATTGTATGCGACAGCTGTTTTGCAATTGATGAGCATGTAACAATGAGCATAGCTCTGTTAGTTAAAAGCTGCTGACTAGACGAGAATGTGGAAAGTGTAGTCACATCTTGATTAATTTAGTTATTTAATTTAATTAAGTAGTTGGGTATTTTATCAACTAATTATTACTCAACATTTTTGAATGTTTGGTTCAGTTAAATAAAAACAGCTAGATTTGCCAGCACTGATGTTAACAGTCCAACACTGATTCCGCTCATAAGCGGAACTGCTCACAGCTCTCTCTTTCTCTTTGTCGACGACAATTCTGTTGACATTTTGCGTCAAACTTTCAAAGCGAGCAGATGTGCGTCGCGAACGCAGCACAACAAGTTCGACGCGTATTTTTCCCCCCAAACGCAAAACACAAAAAGTGCATCGAAAGCCAAAGCGAGTGTTAATTTGTGTAAAGTGCATCGCAATGATTGTAAACGAGCAAGAGCAAAGAATTCGGCAATCAACAAAATCGTGTTATACAATTCAACGCAATTTGTTAAACAATTGCCGCCGCATGGCGAAATGCCGACGACATTTTTCGGTTAGTTCCTGTTATCTTTATTTACAACAGAGTCGCGTTTTTCTGTTGTTCATCGTCTGCAATTTGTTGCTGCTGACTTCAAACTGCGATGCGCAGCTGTTGATAAATGTACAAAATCAGGTATGAAAATATGAAAAATAAAAAATAAGAAAAACAAAACCCAAAAAAATAAAAAATGAACAAAATAAATCATGGTTCGAGACGCTGGCAGCGCAGCTGACGTAGCTGCTTCTTTTCGAACATTCATTTCGAAATTGAGCGCATCAAAACAAGAGAGCAAGTGACAAAGAGTGTGAATGAGAGAGAGCGCGTGCTAAAATAAAAAAAAAAACATTTGTTGTTATTCGTCAGCTGCTGCTTGGTTTTCTTATTTGATTAATTACTGCAATTGTTCAGCTGACCTTGAAATCAGTTTCGATTTGATTATTTTTATTATTTTGTGTGCTTTCCTTTTCGAAATCATAATATTGACATATTTTTAACTTTTCTATTCTATAAATTTTAAATTACACTTGCTTAAAATCACAATATAAAACAAACCAACAAAGAAAGCGATTTTCTTGCCTTTTATGTTTACATTTAACATCCTTTGCTGCTGCCTCTGGTGCTGCTTCTTCTTCAGCTGCGGCTTTTTTCATTTGCTGTCCCTGGCCCCAAAATGTTTGTCTGATGCTGTCGACGTCGCCGTCGCTGTCGCTGTCGCCTTTGCTCCGCTTGCGCTTTGTTTACATTCGCTTTGTTCAAACTTACACACACACACATGCAATGTGCATACACAAATAGGCAACATTACACACAGATGCACATTTATGCACGTGTGCATTTCCCAGCTGCAACTTTTCGGTAGTTGACATTGAGTTCGATGCTTAAATAAAGTTTTCCATCGAATCGTCCTCGGATGGCAAAATATAGTAATGTTAATATTGACAGATTGACAAAATGACAGTCTGACATTTAGCCTTGAAAGTTCGCTTTGATAGCTGTCAAAGTTATTGGCAGCCATTTTAGAGCGAAACAAATACTAAGTGCTTTGCTTAGGGTTGCCATATTGTGAAATTTATTGCATATCTAATGGGGATTACTATATAGATGTCAAATCATGACATTTATTGCATATCGAATGGTGAATTTATTATGCTTTAATTAAGGAATATAAATTTCACCAAATTGTTTAGTGTAACAAACATAATAATCAAATGTCAATAAATCAAATAATCGATTATTTGTATTCAAAAGTTTTCTAATTCGTGAATAAGTGTTTTTGAGAATGAAAAACGTAATATATATCATTTAAAATAATATAAAATGAAATTTCGTGGCAAAAGTTGTTGTGCTGCAAATGCATGTGATTTTGCTTTACATATTTCACGCCAAAAACCACCACTGGGTAGGTGCGAGCATATGAATAAAATACTTGTGAACATATTCTTCTTCTTCTTTCTTTTTTCATCTTGTTGTTGTTATGAATCTGCTTGTCATGTTGTTGAACTACATTTGGTGACAGAGGAGCCAACGAGTCGCGACGAGTTCAACTCTGAGCCCCTCCGGCTCCCACCTCTTGTTTTTGCCTTGTTTTTGCCTTGTTTTTAGTTTTCGCAATTTCACTATTTCCGCTATTTCTTATTTTTATTTTTGCGTTCAACTCTCTTGACTCTCATTTGGTTCATGGTCGCTCCGCTGCTGCTGCTGCTGTCTGCGTCAAATCTAGTTAATTTACTTGTGCTGTCAGCAGAGGCGGCGGCAGATGCAGAGGGCAGCAGCAGCGTCGTCGTCTTATATTCCCTTTTTGTTTGTACGCATCTCTATTAATATTCTAGTGCGTGTGTTTGTGTGCGTGTTAGGGGTGGGCTTGGTAATGGAATAGAGAATGAAAGCAACTCCGCCGAGTGTAGTTTTGAAACTGCTTCAACTTGTTGCTTCCATCTGTATTTGTCAAATTTCTGTTTGCCTTTTGCAGGGAGGCGAGGTGATACAGGAGACCATCACGTCGAACATTGGCGAGGATTTGATTACGCTGGAGTTCCAGAAGACCGACGGCACTCTCATCACCCAACTCATCGACTTTCGCAATGTAAGTATAATCAGAGTAAGAGGGGGTAAGAAATAACTAGAAACAGATATTTGAAAAACGGGAAAACTCTTTTAATTTGTTGTAAACATTATGAAAAATTTAATTAAAATTTGAAACATTTTTTGTCTGAGATGTTTTTTTTTTTTTTTTTTTACTTTGATCATTGGTATTTTGAGCCAGAACTATTCTTCATTTATTATTTATTATTTTTGATATTTGCATATCATATATATAAGCCATATAGCCTAGAAGCTAGTTTCGTTTAAAGAAATTTAGAAAATGCACTCTAAAAAATAGTTTGCATCGCAAATTAGCTTTTCTTTCAGTGAATTG
This sequence comes from Drosophila kokeensis, assembly GCA_035042145.1. Taxonomy (NCBI): domain Eukaryota; kingdom Metazoa; phylum Arthropoda; class Insecta; order Diptera; family Drosophilidae; genus Drosophila; species Drosophila kokeensis. The sequence goes on along the minus strand of JAWNLT010000124.1, from coordinate 4,882,719 downwards.
TCTAACAAGGCAAACACATTTTAAATGAAATTTAAACCAAGACAACTTTCCTCCTTTCTCCATTTCTTGCAGGAGGTGCAAATCCTGAAGGCTCTGGTGCTTGGCGAGGAGGAGCGCGGCCAGAGTCAGTATCAGGTGATGTGCTTTGCGACCAAATTCAACAAGGGCGACTTCATCTCGTCCGATGCGATGGCCAAACTGCGCCAGAAGAATCCGCACACGATACGCACCCCCGAGGAGGACAAGGGACGCGAAACGTACACGATGAGCAGCTGGGTCCAGTTGAATCGCTCGTTGCCCATCACCCGCCATCTGCAATCCCTTTGCGCGGAGGCCATCGAGGCCACCTATGTCCGGGATGTGGACCTTAAGGCGTGGGCGGAACTGCCAGGTGAGTTCAAGTCTAATTAATTTTGACAGGCCCCGCTCCACTTAAAAGCAATTGAATTAATTGTTGCTTTTGATTTCAACTGACTTATCACAAGAACCAAATACTTAATTTCAAGTACAGTAAATAATCGATAAGCTGTCTAGCTAGCCTAGCAGCAGTAATAACAGCATAGCAAATGACAAATTATTTATAGCATTTTTTGAAGCATTACTTTTTAACCCTATAAAAATGGGTAAAGAAATTTCATGAGACAGATCCAAAGTTTCTACTGCGATAACTTTCTCAAAACTTAACTGATTTTTTTTAAGTATCTAGAATAGTCACTTCACTGAAAGTTGGCTTGAAATTGATGTGAAAATGCTGACCTAGAAAATAGTATGCAAAGGAGGGTCGCAACTTTCTCCAAAGTGAATATTAGTTAAACCCTGAATCCTGAGTAAGTATGAGAAAGAAGCAAACATGTCCGCTACCATAAAGTATATAATTATATATTGTATATCTTGTATACTCTTGATTAGTAGCAATAGTCGAGTCTATTAAGTCAAATTTCAATAACTCGCAATATCGATTCAAATCGATTATCGATAACAATAAATGACAAGTGTAATGATACCAGAATAAAAGAATGTATTTCACAGCTGGCTTCAGCATATTTTACTTCTGGATATATTGTTTCTCTATTAATGGGATTTTAATGTTTAATTCATTTCTCTAACCCAAAATTCCGAGTGTTATTCCTCCTCCTTTATTCCTCAGTTATGCACAAATTAGTCTTATTACTTTCAATCGCTTTAGTTGAAATTTTACACAAACAGTTGCTGAATAATTATTGGGATAATTTCATAAATAAAGTTTTGTTTTGGTTATATTTAACTATGCTGTGCACTGCATAGCTGCATGGTTCAACATAGGCAGGCATTACTGCATAATTTTACATATTTAAGGGTCAAATGGTTTCCCCACTTTAGCCCCGCCTTTCTTGTGATGAGTTTTGCTGAAATCGAATATAAATTTCACTATTTATTTTGGGTTGATCAACTTTATCCAAAAATGTTTGCTTCCCTTTATTTTTTATGTTATTTGATTTATTTATTTATTTATGTTGCAACGCCACGTCGCTGTTTTTTTTTTATATGTGCGACGCTAGGTTCGTCGATTTCGAGCCTGGAGGCAGCCACCGAAAAGTTTCCCGACGCGCTGTCGACACGTTGCAACGAGGTGAGCAGCCTTTGGGCGCCGTGCCTCTGCACGCTGGAGACCTGCATTGGTTGGTATCCCTGCGGCCTGAAGTACTGCAAGGGCAAGAGCAATGCTGGTGATACATCCGCAGCGGGTGGCGGACAACAGGGGCAGTTGCAACAGCAGCAGCAGACGAATTATCGTTGCGGGATCAAGACGTGCCGCAAGTGTACACAGTTCACCTATTATGTGCGGCAGAAACAGCAGTGCCTCTGGGATGAATGACGACGCGGCGACTGGCAGCGACTGCGACAGTTGCACATGCTGCAGATGCGCTGCGTCAAGCAGCTGACGCCATGCAAAACTCAAATACGAGCGACGACAATAACAACAAGAACAACTGCAACAACAACAACAACAAATACAAAAACAACGACCAACAAATTACGCCAACTGCTTTTGTTGGTGCAACAGCAGATGCCTTTTGCACTGTGGAGCTTTCCGGTCCATCACATTTCCCATCAGCAACAACAAGAACAAACTGTCGCTCAATCCCATGTTGATGCTCATCATCATCAGCAGCAGCAGCAACAACCTCATCATCATCAACCGCAGCAGCAGCAACCTCATTATCATCATCATCATCAGCAGCAGCAGAAGCAGCAGCCATCAACAATGGCCGCCATCCTGGCGTGATAATGCCTCTGAAAATCGGACTCAGACACATACACACACATACAACGCTCTTTTTTTTCTGTACATAATGTATATATACTACTGTTTAGTATATAGCCAAGCTAAACTTACGCTTATGCCGTTTAGGTTAGTCAACAAAAAGTGAACAAATCACATTTTAATTATGCCTAAATCATTGCTCCTTATACAAATTGTTCACATTTCTATAGTAATTATTATTGCTTTTGTTAAGTAATTAACAATGTTTTTCAATTACTTTTAAACTTATATATTTTATATTTAATATTTGATTATACTCATAATTTTATGCCATGTTGAAGTCGTATTACAACAACTTTTGTTCCTACCTAAGTTACACTCATTTTTTAATCTTTAAATCTTATTAAATCTTTAAATTTGATTACTTTCTTGCTGTTGTTCAGAAACTCTTCTTTAATTATTTAGGGCTCAAATTCGATACTTTTACTAGACTCTCTTTTTAACACTTTTTACTCTTCCGCTTGAACTCTTTTTAACATTTTGCGTACACAATTTAATTCTTGTTTATTTTTTTGACCCACTTAAACTGCTGCTGTTCCTTGCGAACTCGTCTCTAATGTTAATTTACTTATTTAAGTCCTTTTCTATTCAAAATTCATTTTGTTTAAACTCATTTCACGTTTACTCATAAAACAGCAACTTTTAAGCTTTACTTCGTCATTTTCCTACTTATAAATTTCGGAGAACATTTTCTTATTATATTTTCTAGTTTGTTTATCATCGCCGACTGCATTTAATAATGGCTCATTAAGTTTATTTACCGAGTTCGAAACGTTTCTTTGCTCATTTGCCGTAATTAATGTGTACATAATACAAATGTTTATCGCTTCATTAAATATTCGGGCTTTAAGCTTACACATCAATCATTTTATTGGTTTTCGCCAAAAACAAAAAAAAACCAAAAAAAAAAAATCAGCTCAAGTACTAAATTTCATCTAGCATTTAGAATTTAACGAAATAAATATATTAAAAGAAGATAAAAAAATAAATTAAATGTGGCCTTAGCATATTTTATGAGCGCAACTAGAAAAGTTTGTAAAATTAAAGGATTTGACATAAAACACACACACACACACACATAAATGTACTATCTGAATTGTGCTCATAATAGAAATGAAGAAAACGTTTACTTTCCATATAAGGTTAGATTTTAAAGAGTTCTAAAATATGCTTTATTTATACTAACCGAAACGACTGCCGCAAATGCTTTTTTATATAATGAAATCCAAACAAAAATGGCTGTTCCGTATAAATCTTAAAACATCATAAATGAGAAAAGCATTTTGAAATATCCTTTTTCCAAATCAAGAAAAACCCCAAAAGTGTTCCGTAAACCACAAAATTTGAAATCAAATATTATCTAAAACTTAATTAAATTCCTTTTTAAAACTAAACTTTTCCTACAAAATCTTTATAACAATACAAAAAAAAAAAAAACAAACAACTTTTGAACGTTTTTAACCATATTTTTTTTGTTGTCTGCCTGGCTTTTATAACTTCAATTTGAACTACAAAATTATGTATTCCACATTATAAAACCTTTAACCTTAATATAACCTTGATAATACCCAATAAGAAGCAAACAATACCAAGAACAATAATCTATTGTAAAATTTCCAGAACTAGTCTACTTAGAGAGTGTTTAGAATGGCTATTTTCCTAAAAAGCATACTATAAAAAACCAATTACTGAAAATCTACACAAAATAAAAAGGAATTTTCAATTTCGAAAAAGTATAAATATATATATATAGAGAGAAAGAAAAAAAACGGTGATAATAATTTTTTCTACAAATGCGAATGAAAACAAAACTATTTCTCACAATGTAAAAATGGTAAATGAAAGTGTACATATTAAAAATAATTAATTTTAATGACATAGGTATATATACATATATGTATATAAATAATGCTGGAGAACTCAACAATCTGATTCTTATAAAAATAAAAAAAACGATTAATCGACTAGTGCTAAGAAAAAAAAATACAAATAATAATAAAGCAGCTGATAAATTCTACATTTTGTAAAAAAAAAATACTGTGAAATTTCTTGTTCTTATTATTTGTGCAAGCGCAGACTTGAACCAATTGCGAATTATAAGCACTCAATTGCTTACACAATGCACTGCACAACTCGCCAGAACAAACACAGCATGCAATGCGACTCCTCCGAGCAATGGCAAATCCTTTATGCGATTTGTAATTCATGAGCAGCAAGCATCGCACACAGATTCTATCTTACTATCGAGTAGCTTACACAGCTAGAGCGAGAGAGATATAAGGAGAGCAAGAGAGTGTTCTCTTCGACTTGGCTGGCAGCATAACTATATTCATGGCCAAGCAGCAGCTGCGGGCGAGGGACGACGATAACTTAAGGCGTGCGGAAACCAAATCGGCGTTGTAGAAAATTGAATTTGCTGCCAGCGTCGTGGAGAGCGCAATTCTGTGTGTGCAAGGAAGAGAGAGGGCGGTGGGTTTCTGGGATTTTGTGCTCTTGACGCGCGCCTTTCAAAACGTATGTGCATGCCTAATGAGCCGTGAAATACCAAGGCTTTTTTTTGCCGCTCTCTCTTCTACTATCTTACATATACTTATTTGGTGGCTAATCAGCGACAGCTGGTCAGCCCTCAAATCCCGTTAACCTTGTCAGATATTATATAAGCATACATAATTACAGTTGTGGGCTGCTGGCGCGTAAATCAAAGAAAAATCAACTCAACTCGGCAAATGCTCTTAATTAAGTTTACACTCTCGCAATTCCATTTCGCTTTCTTTGATGGGGTCATGGCAGCCGACAAAAGTGTCCATAACGTTTTATTAATGACCAAATAATTATGCATAATTGAATTTATTGCGGTTGAGGCGCAATAAAAAATAAATCAATTGGATGAGCACTTGGGAAAACAAAACTATTTAAATTTATTGAAAGTGAGTGTGTGAAATTGAAATGAATAAAAATAAACTTATATATTCAAAATAAAATAACTAAGCAGTTAGAATATAGAATTGAAAAATGTTCTGCCTTGAGCAATTGTTATTCTTTTATCAAAGGGATTAGGGAAATAAATGTCAATATTTTAAGGACTTGGAAAAGCACAGCAAAGCCAATTACAAAATGCAAAATTTTTGTCGCCTTTGGCAGGCTCAGCTACTAGCCAATAAGCGCTGTTGTAGTTGCTGTGTGTGTGTGTGTGTATGGGCATGTGTGTGTGTGAGTGTTTGTGAATTTTGTTGTTGCTGCATTTTTCGTATTGAGCTTTTCAGGTCAAAAGGCAGCAGCAACATTTGCATAACTGCTTAAAAACATTCAGATACAGACACAGATACAGATCCATATGTATATTATTATATTTATATATATATATATATATATGTCTGTTCAAGTCATGCATATATTTGGTTATATCATGGCATTAAATGTATGTCACTCATACGCCCTGTAATCATCAGCGGAACTACCAAAATAGGCTGAAGTAGTTGATTTGTGCGTCGTTGTCGCCTCGTCAGAGTTCAAGACTCATAATTTATGCAGCCACGCCCCACGTATACCAAAACAGCCCATCAGCATTCATTTTGCTAGGTCACGTAGGACAATGAGCGCCAACAACAACAACAACAACTACAACAACAACTACAACAACAACACAAGAAACAACAAGAATGGCAAACATTTGAAATGTAATTTTCACTTCTTCTTCGCAATCTTGACAAATGCCGCAGACATTTTGGCATTCAGCATTTGTTTGATTCTAATTGAAAGTTTTAACAATTAGCGTGCCCAAATGAGAATGTGCCAACAACAACAACAACAATGAGAACAACAACATACAAATTACTGCTACAAGTTTGTGTTTACTTTTGAACCCGCTTGCGAGAAGAATTTAATGAAAAACAAAAAATAAACGAACATTCCGTTGAGAATGAAAATGAAATACCCTTACAGCAAATCTAGGAATATCTAAGAGAAAGTTCCTATATGGGAGCTATATGGTATAGTAAGCCGATGTTGAAGACCTTATGGCCAAAAGTGAGGATTATAATACGAAATATAGTCAGCGAATTGGATTTATATGTCTTGATAAGTGGAAAAGTTTTTTATACTAGAATTCATCTTTTTTTGTCCTATGGCAACTATATGTTAAGGTAATCCGATTCCTGTAACATATTTAGCGTCTGCTGCAAAAATATGGATATATTCCAAGTTACAAAAGGATTCTTTTAAAACTAGGGAATCTAGGGAGTTGACTAGTAACGCTGATCAGCAAAATATATATACTTAATAGACTCACAGACGTTTCTCCAATGTGTTACAAACGTCACGACAAAATAACAATATCCTTTCCATTGGCTTAATCACTATATTTGAAAGGTCAAAAGTAGCATTCAAAGCAGCTATGCTTGAAATGTATTCCGGGTATCAACAACAATAACAACCAAAATTTCTTTAGTCAAATTCCAGCTTTGAAATATTCTTTAAAAAAAAATTATTTTCATGAATTTTAATTTGAAGTTAATTTTGAAGAATGTTTGTCGGAAAGTGGGCGGCAATTGACCAAGTAGAAAGTGGATGTAAATAAAAATATTTGATTTTTGATGGAAAATAAATTTTATTTAATAAAATCAATCTTAATTGGGCATAATTAAGCTTAAATTTGTTTGCAATGGCATAATAAACTTTTCGCTTGTGCATAATAAAGCAATTAAAAAATAAATAAGAATTAAAATAACAATGATAACAATTTAATGCGATTTTAATTTAACAACTGAATAATTTAATAAACAAAAGTTTTTGCTGGAATTTGTGGGTGAAGAATGTTGTGTCATTAAACGACGAATTCAATTAAAAGAATAACAAATGTGTATATATTATGGTGTCATGATTATCTATCGCATTATTGCGTGAGCTGTGGGCGTGTTCTCTTAGCCAAGTTAGTTGCCTTCAACTGCACTGCACATAAATCAATGACAATCAAAATTCATTTCGCCTACGTTGATTTATTGCGTTTGTTTGATTTGCCAGAGCGACAAACAGACAGATGAAGGTACCGTTGGATGCTAAGCTCAACATATATATATATATGTATATATGTATTTGTATATGTAGAGTTGGGGTTGATTCTTTTCTTATCAGCAATGCATATTAATGCGAACTGTGAACTCAACATTTAGCTTGCCTTTTGTTATTTCTTTACATTTTGTTTTTCTTCTTTTTTTGTATAAATATTAAATATATGTATACACTGTTTGACGGCTGTGGAGGGGTGTGGAGGGGTGTGGGGGCATTTCTGGGGTAACCTTTTCTGTCAAATCATCAATCAATCAAACTCGTGTGATTTGCTACAGTTCAAATCTCGCTCTTAGTTCAATCGTTCAGCCATTCAAGCTGAAATACAAATATTTGCTTCTTTACTCCCCCCCCCCCCCCTCCGCGGCCACCTAAAAGTACAAAAGCGTGCACCCCCTGCCGCGCCCCATGGGCGTGGAACACCTTCTTTTTATACCTTGAACCCATTGAAAGCGGCAAAAAAAAGTTATAATCATTCTTACTAGATATATGTAACAGGCAGTGGATATATATATTCCTGATAAGGATCAACAGTCGAGTCGATATGAGCAAGCGTACCTAGGAGACTTTTTGTGGATAACTGCCTCCATATACCGATTTCGATTTCCGATATCAATAAAAGCAACAATATGCGTATGCATAATACTTATCAACCGAACAAATTTCATCAAGATCGGATAAGAAACACCCAAGTTATAGTCGATAATGTATGCTTCTATTGATCTCATTTCTTTCAGATTTCAAATATGAGAGTCCAAGCGTGAGAAAGGGATGGCATGATAATCGCCGCATGCATAAACATGTTTGTGTTTATTCTGCAGAACATGCGCTGTATTCGCTTTTTTTTAACTTTAATGTTTAAAGAGAAATTTGCGAAAAAAAAAACTGTTATATATTTAACAGCTGGTTTCAGGGTATATGGTAGTCGAGCTCACTCTACAACAGCATGCCTCCTTGTTTTTTTTGCTGTGTTTTTTGGAGAGCCTCTCAAGTGCGGTGCCAGGTTGAGGGCTTAAGCTCCGTCGGTTCGTCTGTTTGTACGCTTGTTCCTTCGACTGACTGACATGGCTTACAAATGAAGGCCTTTCCCCCCACTCCCCACCACCCTCTCTGTGTGTGTCGTCATGAGTCATGACCCCATTGCGTAAAAGGGTAAAGAATGGCGACTTGGCAACCCTATACGCAAGCACCAGCAGCAGCTGCTACTCTTCTTCTTGTTTTTCTTCTTCTTCTCCTTCTTACTGCTGCCTAATCTGCTATGCGATGTGCTGCTCGCAACCTGTTACACATACATACATATATAATATATACAAATACATACATTCATAGCTAGGGATTCGACTCAAAAGGGGCCAGGGATCGAGGATTTGGGTCTCAGGCCTCTGACCTACCAACTAAATGTTAATTAGACTCTGTGCAGTTATTTAAAAAATGCTGCTTATGGCAGCAAATTCAAGTTTAAGTACTCTAATAAGAAGCACACATACATACATGCATGCATATGCAAGTGTTGCCATTGCTTTACTTGCAAGTGCTGCCTTGCAAGAAGGAGAGAGAAATAAAGAGAGCAAATACCAAGAGACAGTTAATATTTAGAGATGCATTGGGGTCTCTCAGTTCGTTTCAATGCTTGATCGGTGGTGGTCGTGTTTTTTTTTCTACATGATGCGAGCGTAATTTGCAAAAAAAAAACCTGACTTAGTTGCGCGTAACTTGTTGTAACTTATCTAAAGTTTAAATCTGAACCGCGCTTAGCAAAAACGGAAATGTGTTTGGTTGTTGCAGTTACAAATACAGTTAACAAATATAATTGTCTCTCTAACTCGTTGTCCGCACATGCACACACATAAATGTTCATGTTCAAAACGAGGACAAGGCATGTGCGGACAGCAGCTAAAGAGAGCGCGAGATAAATCCGCGCTTATCTATAGTCGCATTTTGAGCGCGTTTATCTGGGGGGCAATTAAAATTGAATTACGTAATATTCATATTCGAATTGTGTTAACTTGATGGCGTAAATTTTCACGCAGTGTTTAAAATTATAAAATCGTCGTTCAATTGTTTGAATTAAATTTGTTGCTCATTTTTGCTAACGTCTAAATGAAAAACTAATGAGAGGATCAGCTGCTTTTTTCTTAATGTTATTTGTGCTTTCGACTCGCTTCGACACTCGCAAAGAGAGGATTAGCTGTCATTTATGTTATTACTCTTGTTTCGCAAACTTGTAGCCTCATGATTCTAATGGCTTCTTTTTTTTTTGTTTGTATAAGTGTGAGTGAGATGCATATATATTTTTGTGCGACACAGCAGAAGTTGAAAGAAGCTGAAGTCAAGAAAGGATTTTTTTCTTATGACTGCTGGTGCTGGTGAGTACGTTATGAGTTTACCAACACTTATTATTTACCAACACCAGCAATAAAAAATATTGCTTGATTTGTTAGCCAACTTAGTGCATTGTTTTAGTTGCAGTGTAATCGCCCATTTTCAACTCGACTCCACTTACAATTAGCTTTTGCCGAGGAGGAGGGGGAAGCGACGTTTTTGCTTAACTTCTACTTCCGTCATCTTTGGGGTAGGGGGCCAACTGCCAGCTGCGACTTGGACAGCTGCTTGTTGTCATCCTGTCATCCACTGCAATCCGATTGCCGGCTCGACTTGTTGCCAAAACAATTTGCGTAACATTTTGGCCAACACATTTTGCGCCCAATTGGCAATTGTGCAATTGTATTTGCCAAGCGAAGGGTATGTTAAACGGGGGGTGGGGGTGGGGAGAAGGGAAGAAGGGAAGAAGCAGCTGCAACTGCTGCTGCTGTTCGAGTGTTGTATAGATTTATTCAATAACCCAAAATGTCGGCCTGTAAAATTGTAAATAAGTTTTGCAGTTGCAGCTGCAATAATTGCGAACAATGCAACAACAAACTTTAATGAGAGGCGCCTCGGACAAAAGGCGGAAACGGAAGTGGCAGTGGCAGTGGCAGAGGGCGGCAACAGTGTCAGCACAATGCGTCAACAACAAGAACAACTTAAATCCTTGAAGTGTTCAGTTGGCTTCATTTTCGCTGCATTTGCCTCAAGTGCATTTGCTAATAACAAAGTCAAACAGACTTTGGACAAACTTGAGCGCTGCACAGTGGTTCCAAATTGCATTTATACATATGTATAGAACAATAAACTAATAATAATAAACAATATTATTATTAACAGAGTAGAATATTAATCGACTTATTTTGTTTATTTGTATTTACTTACTTTCATTTATGACTTACAACCACTGTGCACATATAATCACATTATCTGCGTGCCACTGTGCAAAACACTTGCGTTTATTGTTGCATGCTTTTGAGCGCGCCACAGACAATGCGCCTTTTCCGCTACGGTTGATGTCGGGCGACTGCTGCCCCCTTCCTGCACCTGCCCATGCCCCCAGCCAGAGTGTAGAGTATAGAGTTTAGAGCGGTGCGGGAGGTGTGGAGTGTGCGTGTGCAATTTACGCGTCCAGCGTCAAGTGGCAGCCGAGGCATGCCACAAGCTGCTGCAGGCGATGCCTTTGTGACCAGCTGACAGTCATGCAACTTTAGTGTTGTGTGTCTGTGAGTGTGTGTGTGTGTGTGTGAGAATGAGTGTCTGGCTTGGTGGCAAAGTGTTGAAAACATGTTAATTGCTAACATTAACAATAACAATAACAATAACAACAACAAGAACTAGGCGACAGCTTGCCTGCTCCACTTGCAACAGCGACAAAAACAAAGGAGTACAACTTGCCATGTTGTAAGCGGAAGTCTGCCTCCTGCCCCACACCGCCTCCTACAACCCTTTGCCTGCTGCTTAAGAAAAGAAAATATGCATAAAAAAAACATTTCGATTGAGCTCGACTAGGGGATACCCTGTTGAAAACATAATAAGCCAGCTCATAAATCTGCCATTCTTATGCGATGTACATTTTTAGAGGAAGACAAAATCTTTCAATATTATCTTTTATTCTTATCGATAATCGATTTATGTCGGCATTTTCGAAACGGTCGCAGTTATCGATCAAATGAAATAAACTTGATCTGCGCGTGGTATACGAGAACTCATATTCGAAATTCATAATATATATAGATGGAACCTGCTGTTGAAGTCGATTACTAATATATATCCCTTATGGATTCGAAGCAGTTACACTTTTATAATGGGCTCAGGGTGTAATAATAAAAATAGAAGTAAAGCTGTGAGCGGAAGTATTTGTCAGGATATTTATCGCAAAAGAAATTTCTCATGAGCCAATGGAAAATTGTGAAAATTTAATTGAATATATGTATGTTGCCTGGCAAGGACTCGTGGCACGTGCCACATGCCACATGCAAGCAAGTCGGCTTGGAGTTTGGGGCGGAGTTGTCCGCGTGGGACACAACAGCAGCAGTAGCAGCAGTAGCACCAGCAGCTCATCAAATAATAAAGCCTCGTTTTATTCCATTGGAGCAGCTGCCGTTGTCGAGTTGAAGCTTAAAAATATCAACAAAATAAATAAAAAATTAAAATTTATAAAATGCAACATTTTGAAAAATGGGTCATCGATTGAAGCATGTTTCTTCTTCTTCTTTCTGTACTGTGTATTATGTGACTGTGAAACGGATAATTTTATATTTTCCTTGAAACAAATTAATCAAATTAAAATGATTGATGATTTTTGTGGCAGGAAAATTAAATGCAATCCTTAAACAGGATATTATATCTGGATCGAACATTAGTATGCCTTGCCTGCTCGTAATGAATTATGAAATTAAAATGGGGCGTAAGCAACTGCGGAATACCCTTTAACCAGATTGTTACCCACTGAAATTTCACTTACAAGTTTGATGTTTGCTCATTGTTGAAGATTTGTGATTTATTCCGTGTACAGACTTATCAGTTTATCGGTTTATAGCGTGACCTTTAATTTTATATAATTTAATAAATATATGTGTGTCTATCGATTTGCATTAATCGATGTTATCAATTACCCAATGCCTTTTGAGATTTTGGGGGCAGTGGAAGTTATGGTCTTCATCTTTACTGTCTTTTAAGATATCTATCAGCATCCAGTAAAATATAATTTTATCTCACTCTATCTTTTAAATATGTTCTTATCGATTTGAAATGATCGATGTTATCGATTTTGCAATTCCACAGTGAGTCAGCATAGACACATATATTTGTCAAATTTCATTGCATAAAACCCAATAGACTCTTCTACCCTCGTCAGCAGAGTATAAATAATTAAATTAGATAATATTTTGTTCTCATTTCGCTTCCGCCCTGCCTTTATTTCACTTTTATTTATTTAAGGCTTTTGCTATGCTGAATTCAACTCTTGTTTGCACCATTTTGGTTGTCATTTAATATGAAGGCTCATTTCTAGCTTTTTATTTCATGTTTTTTTAGTGCTGCATTTTATGTTTTATCTTCTTTCCTTTCGTTTTTTTTACGTTTCATTGTAAATCTTTTACAACCAACGTAGCGATTTAAAAATCACAGCCAAAACGCTATATCAAATTAAATATTCGAATACGCAAATAGAAATGCATAATAAAAATCTCTATAAAAAAGCAGATATGCACTTGCTAAAAAAACATTTAAATTCAGCTTTAAAGGGCATAAATTTTTAATTAAAAAAATGGAAAGACAACGAAGAAAAAAATAATAAAAAAAAACGAAGCAGTTAATGCAAAAAAAGATTTCAAAAAGAGACCCGCACAAAATCTCAAGCACATAATCCTTTTTAATGGCCGGGTAAAAAAAAAAGATTGAAGTCGACTGTGCATAAAAAAATTGACGACGGCCGCAAATTAATTTGTTTATTTAGGCGCCATTTTGCAGCTGTGTGCTGCTGAAACTTTTGCTGACAATTTAAAAGACACAAAAAAAAAAAACGCAACCCTTTAAATTATACACTGCAGAAATAATGTTTACAAAAACGTGTGCATTAAAGGCTCAGCATTTACACGCACTTCGTTTACATATTATCTCTGCGAAACTGAGTAGCGGCTGCAGCAGCAGAGGAACAGGAAAGAAAGGGGTGCGTGGGGGAAGTGAGGGGTAATGGCGCAGAATAGGAAATTTGCATGCGAAATAAGCGCGAGTTGTCAGCAGTTGTAGAGAAATAAAAATACAAAAATTTAACAAATGGAAAGCAACTGAAATTCAGAATGCAGACAATCGAATGCACTTTTAGCAAGTTGTCAAACTGTAAACGTAATCGAATGTTTATCGATTAAAATGCATAATCGGAATCAAGACCTACATTTATTAGTACTGACAATATTATATCACTGTGGAGCAACGATTCCGTTATTTTTTTGTGTGTATGTGTGCTTTTTTTTTACTCTCTTTTCTTTCTCTTTCTTTCTGCGCTTCGTTTCCAACTGTTGCCTGTCCACCTTTACCAGCTCTTTTTTAGCAGAGTATTTCTCAGCTCGACTGATGCAATGAAAATTATTTTTGGAAATTTTTTATTTTACCTTTACGTACCGTAAAAATTAAGGTATCAAAACATAACCGAATGCCGTAAGCAAGTAAAAATAACGGAATCTTTACAGGAATTATTATACTTTTTTTTACGTACCAGCATCGGAATCGGCCCCTATATTCGTTTTGGTTTGACATACTGTCCTTCAGGCATATTAATCATACATCTGATTAAAATTAGTATTAACTGAAAAATATGATAATAATGGTGCCGCGAGAAGGATTTTTGATCTTTTAAAGTGCCTAGCACCTTTTCAGTTATGATTAGGCTGGTGACAATGTTTTCTGACAGCTGAAGAGCCAGGCTGTTGTTAGAGACTGGTCTTAACTTCTGTGATCCAAAAAGATGATTCGATTTATTTTAGCAAAAAGAACAAATATTGGATGACATATTAAAAATACCCTGCAGTTAGGGTAGTCAGCAAAAAATGCTAAAATTGCAGATGACAAGTTTTTTGCTCTAAGCAGCAGTACAAATAGACGAGAGCCAAGTGGGTGGCACTCTTGTGTGTATGTGTGTGTGTGTGTGTGTGTGTGTGTGTAAGGAAGAGATGACAAGTTACATTGACACACTTACTGCATGATGAAGCAAAATGAGTGACAAACTGACTGCACAACGTTGTAAGCTGCTTATTAAGCACTGCACATGCAGCATGCATCCGTTCTCTCTCTCTCACTCTGTGTTGCAGCATCAACAGCATCTGTGGCAAGCATTTGACATGGTGCACTGAACACCGCGTGGCCCATTTAACAAGCAGCAACCCCAACAGCCACTAGCCCCAATCTAAATAAGCCCAAAACTAAAAAAAAAGAAGCCAAAATCCAAAAACAGAAAGCGCACTCAAACTTCAAGTAAATAAATGGGTTACTTTCACTTGAGAAAGCGGTGAGGGTTGCATGTTGATGAGGTGCGGGGTGGCATGAATCAGTGCCACAACCCAAATCAATGTCAACGGCTGCTATTTTTGGAGCGTGTGGCGCCTCGAATCCTATGGGAGTGGGGCACGCTAAGCACGTGCCACCAGTTGATAAAGTTACCGCGTTAACAGCCGTTAAACTTGCCACACGCAAAAGGTTTAGACGCACCGTTTCTCCTTCTTCTTCTACTTCTTCCACTTTTGGGCCGACTTGTTAAGAAAACTTTTGGCCTCGTTCTTTTCAATAAATAACGAAATGGCGACGAAAAACCTGAAATTTAAAATCGATTTTTATAACAATTTCGAAATGCGCAATTGTTATAAATTTTCACTGTTTAACGATTTTTCAAAAACAAGATAGAAAATGGAAATGGTAAATACAACAACAATAAAAGGAAAAAATGAAAATAAATGGAAAATGTTTTTGAGATGGCAAATCAATTTGGATTTTCTTCGAGTGATTGAAGAGTTTTCATTATGTCCTTTAAAAAGTTGTAGCCAAGTTAATCAAAGTAAACTTATTTTCTTACAGACAACATAGTATATGTATGTGTCATACATATACGCGCATCCTTTCTCAGATCTTTTAATCCTGTACTTACATACTTAAAGTATTTGGCTGACGTTGTATTCTTCAACAATGCAAATGGTTAACTTCAACGTTGCGTGTTCTGCAGCGGCATGGAAAAAAAAATGAAAAGAAATCGCGGATGTTGCGCGCTGACATGGAAAATGTCGGTGCCATGTTGTCATTAATTTACCAGCGACAAACAACAACAGTCGAACAAACAAATGAGCAGTTAGAATGCGAGAAATGAGGATTGAGGGCATGCTCAACTTGCACATATCCTACAAGAAAGTGTTTAAAAAATCATGAATATCAATCAGATAGGCATTTTACAAAATTCAAATATAAAAAAAAAAAATAACAGAATTGATTTTCTTTTAATTTTACATTATAAAATATAATATAATATTGCTGGATAAACTCGATTTATTTATTTATTTAATGTACACTTAAAAATGTGAACAGTTTTTAAAAAGAGTAAAAAAATATATATACAATAAAATTCAAAATTAAATTATTAGAAAAAACCTGAGAAATATTTCAAAAAAATTTAATATTTTAAAAAATAAATAAATAACTACGTACTGAGCTTAAATAGATCAACATTTTAAAAATAGGAACGGAACGCAATTCTACCGATCGAAGCTTAACATTTTCTTTAAGAGTCAGATAATAATTGAAAAATTGTATAACCAACTTCTAACCTTTACCCAACCGATTACTCCATATATAACGGAAATGCGATTCGGTTTGTCATCATTCTTGAGTGTCTACGGTATATATTTAAATCCCTTATCCATAAACATTTCCAACGCTTGACTTAAGCCCTCAAGCAGCAAAGTAATCAGTATAAAAGAAAATAAAAAAAAACTTCTGTAAATAAATCTTTTACCTGGAAAACTCAACGCATCAACTTCAATAAAATCTTTCTCATTAAGTGTTCCGCTGAAAAATATTCCTTGAGTGTTGCACATGTATAGGGTGTACAAACACACACACACACACACACACATATATATATATATATATATCGCAGACTTCAACAGCCCTAGATATTTGTTGTTTGTCGCTGTTTGTCACCCTGTCTGTCTGTCTGTCTGTCTGTCTGTCAGACTGTCTTTTGCTGCTGTTGCGCTTTTAACGAGTGCCAATTTAAAACTGGCTGCCATTTCGACATGAGTTTCTAATGCCCCTTGAAATATTGCACATACGCCGCCGTTGCGAGGCAGCCAACTTCAGCTTGGACTCGAGCTCCCTTACGGATTTCTGTTTCCGTATTCTTCACTTGCAGTTGCAGTTCCTGCATCGATTCCGCCAACATTTACTTTCAATCATGTTGAAGCTGCTGTTGCTACTGCTGCTACTGCTGCTGCTGCTGCTGCTGCTGCTGTTTTCCCCAGTGCCACTCAACTCAGAAAATCTCAATGGAGAAACAAAGAGCTCAAGTGCAAATGAAATGAGATGCGATGTGATGCGAAAGGATCTGAGTTCAACTAGCATCAGCAGCAGCAGCAGCAGCAGCATCAGCAGCAGCAACAACAACAACTTGCAACCAACTATGGCAGCTGCAGCAGCCATTTTGTAGCTGCTACTCTTGTCAAACTGTCGTAAAAGTTTTCGTCTTTGCAATTTCATTTACGCGGCTCCAGCATTGAAATATGATTTTCCTCTTCCTTTGTTACCAGAAAACATCAAAAACAACAACAACAACAACAACAATACAAAATGAGCAGCCATTTCAGCCATATGTTAGCCTTGACCAGAAGTCATATTTGCTATGTTCTCAGTTGAAGTTTTGACTCAATTTTTGTTATCAATTAAATTTGTGTCGAATGTCATTAAACCAAATATAAACTTTCGCTTATGAGCTGCACAATTTTCAAATTAATTTTTAATTGCTAAAATGTGAGCAAACCAATTATTATATTCATTTAAATTGACAGCTATTTCGACTGTGTGAATGATTTAATATTCTGTTATATTTTTGAGAAATATAAACTAAATTTATGGCTGAAACTGAATTGCAGAACGCAAAACAACAAATAATAAATAAATGAAAAGAAAAAAATTCCTTAGCTTACTTTACTATTTACGTACGGCGAACAAAAGAGTCGAAGAAAGCTTGCTGTATTCATTCTATTCGTGAGTGCACTTTGACATATTCATGCGCTTCGTTGAATCCACAAAGCTCTAATGGAAACGCATGCAGCTTCAAAGAACCATGTTTATTCATAACTCACACAGAATGTGGACTAAGTGTGTGTGTGTGTGTGTGTGTGTGTGTGTCGAAGAATGAGTGTTTTTGAACCATGCAACGTAACAATGGAATCGTCTTTGCTTAATGTTAACGTGGCCAGCACAGCATTGGCTTTGGCTTTGCCTCTTTTTTTGCCAAGTGCCACCTACTGTGCATTGTTTGAGGCCAGCTTCCGACAGCTTTGTTGTGTTTTGGCTTGGTTCAAGCCTATTGGCCAAATCGTTCTAATTGCCAACATTTCCATTGATTCCACATCGATTTTTCTGCACCAATTTTGCCTTGAATTATTCTAAAAAAAAATGTTGTAGCTCTCCTTTTGGCAAAAATTGATGCTCATCTGCAAGCCAATTGTTTTTTGCATTCAAGATTTTGGCATTGTTTATTTATTGAGTAAAATCAATAAACTTTGGCAACAATATCAAATAAAACAAATTGCAAATAATTCTTGGAATATTTACATATTAAACGAAGAGTAGTTTGTAGTCCAGCTGTCACGTCTAGCGTATTCTAACTTGCTAAATTTCCATTTTATTATTTATAAATAAAGTTCAATTTTTGTATTCTTATAATTAATGGAGGAATGTGTTTATGTTTAGTGACTTTCTTTCTTCAATCCAGGGTATTTTTCGAGCTTAACTCTTGAAATTTGTGAAAAAGTTGAGTATGCTCAAAATCAGACTAACGAACTTTTAAGCTTTCCAATTAGGGACGAACACAACAATATATTATATGGCAAGTACAGTTTTAACCCAAAAGGACACTTGAATAACTTTTTGTGAAGGCCATTCACGTATTCCCTTTTTGCTGGCTGGCTGACTGGCTGACTGGATTCATTCCTCTGCACCTGCGGGGCAATAATCACACTTTGTAATTTCATTAACGCTTTCATTTCCAGAACTCGCCTGTCACTACCAATTATGCCGAGCACGATGGGGATGTGGCGGAAGAAGATGATGAAGAAGAAGAAGAAGAAGCAGCAGCAGTCGCAGTCGTAGTCGTAGTTGTTGTACACCTGACATTGCCTACTCCTCATCCAACTGCCCTTGAGGCACGCCCTTATGGAGCAAAGGCGTCTTTCACACATTAATTTCGCCTTATGAAATCTTTTACACATTAAACCGTCTGATGGGTAACCCTTTGGCAGCCACGCCCCTTCGGGCCATCCTTTGCGCCAACCTCAACACATTAAAAACCTTTTCTTTTCCTTTTTGCTGTTTTATGCTTTATTCTTTCTCTTTTTGTATTTTTTGTGTGTTATGCTTCAAAAGTCGTAAAACTGAGTTTTATGAATGCGATTAAGCGCGTGAACTGCACGAAAGCATATTTCACTTGAACTTCAGTTCACACCACTCTTTCTCTCTCTCTCTATCTCTCACTCTCTCTCTCTCTCTCTCTCTCTCTCTCTCACTCACTCTCTCTCTCTCTCTCTCTTTCTGAATGTCTGCAGAGCTGTTGCTATTTCTGTCATTGTCGGATGTTGGGCCCTACTTTGCTGTTGAGCTCGGAATTTGTCATTTTTAATGACTATGAAAAGAATGCTCGTAATTACATGCCCAAAGAAGGAGAGGAAAAGAGGAAAAACCCCATCAACTCTATCCACTATGTGGCAACCATTTTATTGCGCAGTGTATCATAAAATATTTTACTTATTGTACAGACACCCTTCAACCGAAAGGGTTATCAATTTATCTGCTTTTAGGGGTGATTTTAGGGGGTAGTTAACTTATAAATGATGGCCGTCTAATAATTAAGCAGCTTCAGCGAAAGTTTCATGAATTAGGCTCGAAGAGTGTATTGAAATTAAATTAATTAAGAAATGGTTAACAACAATATTTAATAACAACAATGAGTTAATAAGAATTCCGAGGAACATTTCTATTAATAACAACATTTTTATTATTGGTGATATTATTTATTCACGATGACCTCTAAGATCTGTTGTTTCCACATTCTGCAGCAAGTTGCTCCCACAGATTAAGGCTTCCTCTGACTAAGGTAATTCATTCTGATTGATTCTTAACTCGTACTCCAATGATATTGCCTGTTCAAATGCTTCGTCACACGTTATAGGAATCCGAATATTCGATTCAGCATAAAATACGAATTATATTATATAATAAATATACTACAATTTTAACTTTTGTTGAAATAAAAATTCTTAAGTATTTATTTATTTATTTATTATATATATTTATTTTTTTATAGAAAATAAACTTAACAAATTTGGCAATTCTAAATTTATTTTTTTATAAGTTTTAATTTATTTAAATACTTAAACTATTTTGCTTGAATATTCAAACTTTCTGGCTTCTTAGAAGTATAATTGAAGTTTTTGCTTTGGATTTGTTTTTCTTGTGCTAAATGCTCAACTCTTTCAATCAGTTTACTTAAATCTAGAGCATTTAAGATTCGTTTGGATTGCAGCTATTGCTAAGTGGCATGAAACCATTGCAGTTGTGGGGTGTGCTTGTGGGTTCCACTCTTCGACCACACCTAACCAGCCACAGCCCCCTGCACCGCCCGGCCATTTGCTCAAACCTTTGTCGCAATTTCCCATTGTTCTTCGACCCATTCTCTGTAGAACTGGCAGCCACTACTCAAATCCGTTTCCTCAGCGCTGCTTGTCATTCATTTTGAGTCTGCTTTTCAGCGGGCTTGTCATCGTCATCCTCGAAGGTGGTGACGTTCTTCCGGCTGTATCTATCTCCATCCCCATCTCCGTCTCCCTCTCTTATACTCATTCTCTTTTTCTCTCGCCCTCCTGCTGTCTATTCGTCTGTCCATTCGCCTCGCTGGCTTCGCTTTCTTTCTATTCGCACTTAAGTGATTTTGACACTTGTCCTACTTTCCATGCGTTGATTTTTGTGTCAGCAGTACTTAAGCAAAAGCACACGCCCTTGCCTTGCCACAACCGCACCTCCCCTCTTTCCTTCGTGCCACTTACCCCACGGATCAGCTGTAGGCTGCCTGCCGCTGCTGAAGTTGTTCACCTTTCAATACGCTGCGCTGCAACCACTACAGGAACTTCTCTAACTTGATTTTTTTTTGTTACTTTTTTTTTTGCTTCTCCTCTCAGCTAAAGTGGCAGCAACTTCAGTTTGCAGGACTTGGCCATAATATACTGCAACTGTATTACAAGCTGGTGTAACAGGCTACAGCGGGACGTGTATTAAGTTGAAGAATTATCTATATATACAGGGCATCAGCTAATCGTACACACTTACCAATTATTTTGTTTGTATTTGTGCTTTAAATCAAAATTTGTTAACATAACTAGTGCAGGGTATGTGCTAGTCGTGTATTTTCGTCTATTGCACAGCTAGTGTGCAAAAAATGTTGGTGCTAGTTACTGGGCATGGGCACTCTTACTAATTGTATTTGTTTTTCTATCAGTAAGTTTGTTCACATTGTTAGTGCAGGGTATCTACTAGTCATGTACTTTCCTCTAAAGCATACTTTTACGCATTTTTTCGCCTTTTTTATTTGTGTTCGTTAGCAGCTGTGGTTGTTGTTGTTGTTGTTGTGTCTTATTTCAGTTCAGTCTCAGTTCATAAAAAACACGACGTCATCACAGTCTTTGACTTGGTTATCATCAACAACAACAACAACAACAACAACAACAATGAACAACAACAACAACGAACAACAAAGCAACGACAACTGAAGTGCACTTTTGTGGATTTTACTTCTGATTTATTCGTGTGTGTGTGTGTGTGTGTGTGTGCGTTGTCTGTGTGTATTGTATGACAACAGTCTCTCAGTCTTAACAGCCACTGTCTGCTTAACTGTTTGTCTTGGCCACATTGTTGTTGTTTGTTCTTTGCCTTTTTGCGTTTTGAGTTTAGCTTGCTCTCAACACGAACGCATTAAAAACGATTTGCATTTTTCTTTGGTTTCTTTCTTATGGCCCAGATATGCAACTGGTTGCTTAATACGGCGGAAGCTCGACTGCAACCGAGTTTGAGCCGAACCGATTCGAATTGATCATATTAATGAAAATTCGACTTTATTTAAAAACTGCACAGGCTCGAACCAAAACCAGACGACTCTATACCAAAGTTGCGACTCTGATTCGAACTGTGCACCGAATCTTTACAGAGTTGATATTTAGAACCGATTACTGAAATTTCGGTTTAACAATTTGTTTAAGAAACTGATATTATTATTCATATCATAATTGAATACCAATAATAATTAGAAACCAATTCATAAACTTTACCGGAACAGAAATATTATTTGGTTTGATATTTATTTACCTTATCCATAAACACTTCTAACAATTGACTTAATCCCTAAAGCAACAAAGTAATTAAAATTTAAAGTGTTTTTTGGGTTGATGGAAAAACTTGTGTAAATTAAATCATTTTGCTAGAAAACTCAACGCAGCTTCAACAAGCGCAACTTTTCCAAAAACTTTTGACGCCAGAAATGGTCGCATTTTATTCTGAGCTTTATCTTTGCTTTTGTCAAAGTATATATTACATCTACCACACACACACACACACAATATACTCACGCACACCGCACACACACACAACCACACACGCGTAGTCGTGTTGGTATTAAAAACTAATTTTATTTCTAATTAATTTTGACGTCTCGTCGTTTGTGGTTAAATATTCTCGCACGCGAAAAGTCGCTTCCCCCATCTCCCTTTCTCTCTACCTCTGTCTCTCCGTCTTCCTCTCTCTCTCCATCTCTCTCTCTCTCTCTCTCCATCTCTCTCTCTCTCTCTCTCTCTCTCTCTCTATCTCTCTGACTCTTTGCCTCTCTGTGTCTGTCAGGCATTCTTTTGAGCTGCGGGCTCTGAGCTGAAGTCATTAAAAAAGTTGCCAAAGACTTTGCCACACACACACACTCAAATAAACTTTTCGTGTGTGTGTGTGTATGTGTGTGTATCTCTGTGAGTGTGTATGTGTGTATTTAGTTGTCAGCGTCAGCCACGTCGTACATTTTAAATGCTTCAAATGAAATTAACAAAGAAAAAGCCGTAAAATGTCACCACAGCAGGTATACACATCTACTATAAATATATATATACATACATCGGCATATGTATTTAAAGCAACACTCGAAAAAAATCTACCTTTAAACAAGGTTTTATTTTTTTATTAATTCTTTATCAATTAAAACCCAAAATTTTGAATTTATAGCTAAATTCTTAACTTCTGAGAAAATTTCTTTAAAAATGTCTTAAAAAATAATTATAAATTAATATTTTTATTTGAACAGAAACAATTCTTGATCATATTTCATTCGCAGTGTATGTTCATATGTGGTTGCGTTTTTGGCTAGCCAAAGCTTTATTTTATCCAAGTTGACGGCATTTTGTAAATTTTCACGAATGAATTAAAGAAAATTTTGTGAACATTCGGAAACTCAGGAGAAGAAAAACCGCTGCAAATGAAATATGTATTAATTTAAGCTTGTGCTTGAAACCAAGAACAAGAAAAGCAACAAAAGGAAAAGTTTGTTAAGTTGCGTTGCGTTTATGTGCACTTCTTCGCTTTGACTTAGAGCAAAGTTTTTGATGGTAAAGCTGTAAAGCTTGTATTCAAATCAAAACACCTTCAGCTCTTTGTATATACAAGTATGTATGGATACACTTATGTATACGAGGGCTGCTTTATGTGGCTGTTTTTGATTCAAAAGGACGCTGTTTAGAAATGTTTGTGGTGCACATTTGTGTCACATAGGGTTCAAAGCAAACAAGTCCGAATTGAGGGCATTGCAGACGGCGACACAAGTTTATTGCCACAAGAAAAACGGGTAGCAAGGATACAGCTTGCAGGCAATATTGACCATATAAAATAGTTGTGAATAATGTAATGTAAATTTACGTACTAATCATAGGAAAAGGATTCAAGTAACGTGCTTTCAAAGTGGTTGACCTTAGCTCCAAAATTATGGGAGATTTTGAATTCAGATAGAGGTAGCGAGAGTATTTATCATATATTCTTAATACATATGTATATATTATTGGACAATTATTATTATAAATTGGAGAACCATCACTGTTCTCCAGTGCCCATTAAAGGACATCATCTCCATTCGAGCCTCCAAATCAAAAATTGTAGTAGAAATGTAGTATTATCGATTTGAAATTATACATTCTTTATCGATTTTCGAGAATTTTTAAATATTTTTTCATACGCGAACATAGAGATATATATGAATATGCCTAGTTTCCAGACTCTTGGCTATCGAACATTGCATAAAACTCACTGAAAGATTAAAAAAAAAATCCACGTAAACATTCTGATTTTTTTTGAAGGGTAATTTTGCGTTTGTTTACAGAAATGCGACACAATGAAAGACATTTATTTAATAACTGTTTATGTTTCTCTGATTGTTGTACAACATTACGCACAAAATCCGTTTCCGGATGGCAATCAACAGACGTCAACGGGAATAAAGAACGCAGAAATAAATAAAAAATAAAACGAACAAGCAACAAATTATTTATAAATGCCCCGTCGATTGCAGACATAACTCACTTTGTGGCACAATTAAGTGTGTGCAACACCGACCATTATTATGTCTGTGTGCGTGTGTGTGTGTGTGTGGGTGTGTGTGATGCTGAAAATCCACCCATTAAACCAGTGTTGACATTGCTTCATTTGCACTTTGGATTTCAATCGAAGCGTGCGATTTTTTTAATTGTTTCATTTAACAGCTTTTAATTGAATATCTCGCGCACGTTTGTTACTGCACTTAAGTACGTGCAACAGCAAACAGTTGCAGTTGCAGCAACCGCATTGAAAAATTATTTGCGCTCTTTAAGCCAATAAATGCATTTAAAAAAAAAATCAGCTCCTGCTTTTGACGGTTATTGGTGCAAACTTTTCGAACACAGGTGTTGTGTCAGTTGCAATGCTCTGTATGCGCGCAATTGCCAGACGCCGCATGCAACATGCAACATGCGCTCTTAAGGCTGCCACAATTTCGCGAGTGTCACGAAACTCGAGTCTGACGCACTGTTTATTAGTTTTGATAAAGCCATAAAATGACAGCAGGTCGCCCACGTGCGAACAAAACCCACAGCCAAAGCTTAAAAAAGAGACAACGAAACGGAATAAAAAAGCAAAACAGGAAATAAGTAAGCAAATAAACAAACAAACATTGACACTAAGCGCTTTAAGATTTTACCTCGCTGAGGGTTTTACAAATATCCTACAGGCATATGGGAGACTTAATGGGGTATCTTATTTATACATACTTGTGTGCAGCAACCACAAATAGCTATGCTTAAATAATTAATAAATTTCATTAGATGAAATCAGAAATATAATTTAATGCTTTTTTTAATTAATAAAATAAATAAATAAAAAAGTGCTATCTTAGGCATGCTGAATTACATACTCTTGCAGACCGTAGTTGACTTGCTTGATATTGAAATATCATTATATCTTTGAAAAACCAACCGACTAATTCTTATATGATATATTAGTCAGATTCTTATGATTTTCTTTTGGCTTGGATTACTTGTTAAGCAAACAAATTTTTCTTTCAAGAACTCATCTTTCGACCGATATTTCCTAAGTGATATATATACGTATTCTAAACCTCCCGACAAAATAATAATATTCTTTTGAAGGGTATATTTTATTTTTAAATAAATTTCTTTTTTAGATTCTCATTCTTAAAATAAAGTTCTCCCTTCAATTATGAAAACATATGAGTGTACATACATGTATATGTACATATGTATTACATGTATATATAGCATGTTTTTGTATCAGTGTACTTAGTAGTCAAGCACTTTCTATCTCTCTCTCACTCTCTCTCTCTCTTATCATGTCTGTTATTGTCATTGGTTGTGCACGTTTGGATTTAGTTTTTGGTGTGATATCAAAAATGTCGTTGCCGCTAAGCCTTTGAGCAAACGCAAATAAAATGCACACAAGCACACACACACACACACACAGATAGGCCCAACATTTGTTTGGCTATGCATGTCAGCTGTTCGACTATACCTCTCTTGACCCACTGTGTGCACGGGCATTTCTGTTTACTTTGCTCCGGGGGGTGTCGAGTGAGCTTCATAGTCAGCTCTCAGTCCGCGCTCTGTTCTCGTCTATTTGCACACACTACCCTCTGCATGCCACATAAGCTTCAAAAATACGAGCATAAAAACGTATTCACCACAAACAATTTGCACAGCTTTAAAAACAAAATGAATCTGAATGTCATGGTAGGAATACAAAAAAACCAAACGAATCTGAATGGCATAGTGGGGAAAACCGAACATTAAACTTACTACAAATATCAAATAATTGTGCATTGAAACTTATATACATGTATGTATGTTTATTTTAGCTTGTTGCAAAATGAAAATTTAAATTCAGCGTACGGAATCAATTAAAGGTACACAAAGACCGGCAGATGGTCAGTCGGAGAAATCCACTATACTATACTAGACTATACTATTATAAGAGCTAGAGTTTTCAAATATGTTATACAAGATCTTTTATACCATACGATGATCAATTTCATTTCATCATACATAACTCGCACCTGCTTCCTGAACATCGATACGAATCGATTTCCGATAACAATTTATAGGACACATGTGTAGCATAAAATTCCAATTGATATATAACAAGCATTGATTATTGATCAATTATGTGAGTTTTAATATTGGGTTGAGCATATTTCTTACTCCAGTTTCCCTCGACTTAGTGTTCCGCTAATAATAGATTTTATATTTGAATTCGATTCCCTAACCCCGAATCCTTAGTAAGGTCTCAAATATCCTCATGTTATCCTTAGTTTTTTTAAAGATGTATCCTTTAACAATTTATCTCTTTATTGCTTACTTAGTGTGTGTGACAGTTTTGTTGTTTGATACTCGCTTCATTAGCCATTCAAAACTTGCTGAGAGAGAGTCTATCAGGCTGAATTCATCATCATGCAAGAACTTTGCCGCAGAATGCAGCCACAATATTTTGGCTGCCTCGTTTCGTTGCGCTTTTTGGCTGTCTGTTTACTTCTTTTACTGACTTACCCCACAGCGTTCACTTCAACTTCCGTTTTGTTGGCCTGCACGCCAAACTTATGCTTGCCACTTTCGGCGAGCATGAGACTGAGATTGAGTATGAAAGCGGCTGTGTTGCAGGCGTCGCTTGCCTGCCCCATAAATTAATGAAAATTTATTTATGCACCAAAAATATGAAACAAACAACAAGAAAAGCAAACAGCGGAACTACGCAAGGCTGTCTGCTTGTTTTGATGGGTGTGTGGAGGGAAAGCGGGAAAGCCAGTGATTGTTGCCGTGTGCCACTAAATTTCATTCCACTGCATTAGGCACTTTCACACTCATACATAAATACATGCATATATCACCCAGAGATTGGCACAACATAAGCGCAATGAGCAAATATCGTGCAACATTAAATGAGATGAGAGGCGCCACGTCATGTATAACATTATAAAGCATTGTTTAATGACAGTTAAACTTGACTTGTTTCATAAACAGACAGCAATTTATTTATTTATTTTTTATCACAATCAACATATCCTTGCTATTGATTTATAATACACTCTGACATATTATCCACACATTAGTCAAGTCTCTGGCATTAGAGAGATTAGGGATGACATTTCACTTAAGAATGAGAATATAAAAGATTTACACAGTGCCAAGGAAAGGAAATTATCCGTCTTTAAATTTATAGGCAAAAAAATTGAGAACCCATGAGTTGTGATAATCTTCTTCCTCTCTAGAGAGTACACTTCTTTTAATCAAAAATTAAAATAAATAAATTTATACATTTGTTGAAATTCTCGATAAACAAGCCAACAAAATAATTGATTTTTTATATAAATAAAATTAGAGAACTCAATTAAATTAATCAAAATATATTGCAATCGAATAAATTTGTATACTCCTGCAGAGGAAATTATAATTATATCGGATTAATAGTATGCGTTCAAGTTATCCGCAAATCGCGTATTCACGACTTAAGAATTCTAATGCACATAAATTATTTAGAAAATAATCTAGAAGCAACAAGATGAATAAAAGACTAGTTAATGTCAACTGTGGCGCTGCAAGTTGTTAAGTCTCGAGCACTTCAAGTAAATAAATTCAGCTTACGCAAACTTAGAAAAAGGACATCA